>VXBQ01008400.1:167151-275794 GCA_013400175.1 Phainopepla nitens
CCTTAACCTATTTTAGTGTCTTTACCTCTGCTGAGATGGGTTTCTGCGGAAATCAGCTGCAATCAGCAATGATAACGTGCTGTAATTAAAAAGGGAGGGAGAAACGGAGCACATGGGATGTGCAGAGAAATACGAAGGGAAATACAGAGGGAAAATCAAGTGAGCATCCTAGCGAAAGCAAATTCACAGCTCTCATTACACAATCAGAGAATCAATTGGAAAAATTAGTTGGAAAAGACCTCTGGGATCACCAAGTCCAACCTTTGACCACCATGGCAACTAGACCATGGCACTGAGTGCCACATCCAGTCTTAAACACCTCCAGGGACTGTGACTCCACCACCCCCCTCGACAGCCCATTCCAGTGCTCGACAACCCTCCTGAGAAGAAATTCCTCCTGATGTCCAGCCTGAACTTCCCCTGGCACAGCTTGAGGACAATTCCTCCGGCTCTGTCACTAGTTGCCTGGGAAAACAGACCAAACCCCACCTGGCTACAGCCTCCTTTCAGGGAGTTGTAGAGAGTGATAAGGTCTCCCCTGAGCCTTCTCCAGGCTAAACAACCCCAGCTCCCACAGCTGCTCCTCATGCAACTAACAAAAAAGGTCACATAAAGCTTCAGATGGCTTCTGCACATTATTCTTTAGCCCACAGATTTCCCGTGTCCCTGGTGCACAGGAATTCTATCTGCTGAAGCTTAACACAAGTTCAAAGGTGTGACAACCTTTACAAATGTTGAAGACAAAATTGTACTGACGATAACTGGTGACATTTTTGGTCTTGTTCTGGCTAGTTTTTCTGTGCTGGTCACCTGAATTTCTTCATGACTCCTGGCAATTTGGTGCACTCAGGTAGGTCCTGAGTTGCCGATTTTAAGACTCAATGTTTCTGTGCCTGTGTCACATACCTGTGACATCTTTTGGTGAAATTTTTTTCTTTCCTGCTAGCAAATACAGGAGGGAAATGCAAGTAGTGATTGACATTAAAGAAATCCCATTGCCTTGATCAGCAAGGTTGTCTTTCCTAATACTTCTGTGATAGACAAATCATAATGGCTTCATCAACAATAATAATAATAAATTATTCAACTGTCAATTCAGAAATGGAACTCCTCTCTCTTTCCTAAGCTGAGATTATCACATAAGCAGAATGCAAGCAAAAGCATAGCTTTGTGGAGTGTTTCTTTTGGGAGGAAAAATTAATGATGCCACCAGGAATTTTTAATGCAGTCCTGTTTATTTATAAACAACATTTTTTCTTTGAACTATAAAGAATCAAACAATAAGAAATAATTTATTTGCTTCTAGCCTATGGTTTGATGGTTCCTCATATGAATTAAAGATGCAGTCATGAGCAAGGCTGTGATGATTGCTGCTCTCCTTCACAGGAGATTTGGACCACGATTTTTATTTTTTAATTTGGACATTCACCAGATGCAAATGCATCTCTTTGCATACTGCAGACCATTTTGACACTGCAGAGCTAATCAGTTTAGCTTACCCCTTTAAAAAGGCACAGCATCACTGATCAGTGAGAGCTAGAACCTGCCTACAGCCTAGAACCGTCATGATGAAGGCCAAATGTGCCTTGGTACTGTTGTCCTTCGGTGCTCCACTGCCTTGGCAGACAGACTGGACCTTTCCAGAGCCCACAGAGAACTGGAGGAGCTTTGGCCTTTCTGGGCATGATGACAATAAAGTGTCTCAAGCCACCTGTTAGAGTACATCTGTAATACAGCAGACATACACCCTGTTGTAGAGCCATGAAGTCGAAGCAGAGGATGCTTACATGTGTATGTATCCCATCGCTGGTCTCTCTTGCAGGGGCAAAACTTATCTCACTCTTGTCCACCACTGGCTGTGTGGGATGAGAACTCTGTATACAACAAAAGTTGTTTGATGCATACTATCAGCTTTTCAACCCTAAATGACAGGTATCAGGTGGTACCAGCTTCCAGATGCAGTCAGACACTCTCTCCTCTCTCCCATGTAGCACAGTTGAGGATGTGGAGCAGGTATGGCACAGGGACAGTAACAAACAGCTCAGACTATAAATTTGCGTTGCTGCAAAACAGCAATGTGGGGAGCGCAGGCTTGTTCTCTCTGTAGGGATTTCAGGGTGGCTGATGACCACACAGCACTCAGCAATACTGCTGTTTGCAGTGCTCAGGCAGACGGTACTTAGTGTTGTTTATATTTCTCCCCTTTCCCAGACAGATTCTTCTGGCTGCATCCTACAGTCCTTCTTCAGAGGTCTTTTGGCAGCCTTGTCTCTTCTCAGGACTTACTTCTCCTCTCCCATAAAGATGTATCTCCAGTTTGAGAACGTTGCCATACATAACACAACTTTCCTCATAGTGGTTTTATGCATCTGCCAAGATAAAGCAGTGTGGTATTGCATTGATTTCTGTTTTGTGCAAAAATATTCTAGTAACATCAGAGGCTGTGTCTGTAGTTCAATTCTGGTTCAAAGGATGGTGATATAAAGGTTTAGGCAAAACACTATCAGCCGTTTTACCATCCTTCTAGGAGCATCCTGTGTTGGGGTGAGGGTTTGTTTCTGTATTCATGGAAGGTAAAATTAGTCCTAATGCAGAGGGCTCGTGAGCATGTTCAAAGATCCCATCACTGATGGCAGTCTCGTAAGCAGGTGGCGGAGTGAGTGGCTCCAGTGGTTCAAACCTTTCTTCAAAGTCTTTTTCCTCATGGATGTCTGAAACAAACCGCTGCAGTCTTGGGGGCAGCACCAGCTGCAGCTGCGTCCTGGAGCCCGTGTCTGTCTCAGAGGTGTGCATTGTGTCCGGTGGCACTGGCCCCCAGAGAGCCTCCACCATCATCTCTTGTTGGGCAGAGGATTCAACAACGACGCTGTACGGGGGAGGCTCGCTCAGCGGCGAGGGCACGGGGCCTGGGTTGGCTGTAATTGTCCATATTGCTGGAGCTGACATGGTCATCACCTCCTCATAGGTGGGTGCTTCATAGGCAGCATTCACCCTGAGCCAGAGAGCAATGCCA
Organism: Phainopepla nitens; assembly: GCA_013400175.1. NCBI lineage: Eukaryota > Metazoa > Chordata > Aves > Passeriformes > Bombycillidae > Phainopepla > Phainopepla nitens. Next base: position 170,165 of record VXBQ01008400.1, read on the forward strand.
GGTACACTGGTTATTTTACTGCATAGTTTATGTTTCTAGCACAGATCAGGGACTACAGGGACCATGCTACAATCAACAAATGGGACTGAGACAGGGTATCTCATGTGGTATCGCTGTGTAGGATATTCTACCCCTGCATCAGCTCACCTCTCCAGCCAGCTGAATGTCTTTCTTACTGGTATAGAAAATAGGTCATCTGACCATTTTTCCACACTCCCCAGAGATAGTGAAGCTACCCACACTGTTCAGTTCAGCGTCCTAGGCTTAACCTGGTGTCCTCCTACAGTTAAAATTTATCACTAAGGATTGCTAACTACTAGTTAGCTCATGGAATAAAACAAGACCTATTTTTTTAATATATTATCTCAATGTCCACCCGTTTTTTAAGAAGTGGAGAAAATTAAGTAATTTAATTTAGTTTAAACAAGAATTAATTTTTCCATGTGTAAAAGAACTAACTGCAAATTAAAAATGGTACTTTGGAGACATTTTCCTTTTCAGGTCGCATTTTTAAATAAAAGGATATTGGTTTTCTTCAAGTATGCCTCCAAACTAGCAAGGCCAAATATAGACTCTTTTTTATATAGTCTTTCTAAAAATAAACATTGTATTTGGGAACGTCAAGTCATTTATGCACGTGGATAATGATTATCTGGATTATACAAGGAAGCAAGGCTACCAATAAAGTTAACCTCTTCAATGACTGTAGGAAAACTGGGGTTAAAGTAGATGATGCTGAGAACCTGCAAGAGAACATGAAGCCAAAAAGAGGTGGTAGTATTCAGTCTCTAAAAATCAGGGGTTTTATTAGTGTCAAGCAGGAATTTTAAGAATGGAAACACACCCAGTTACAGATTTCTCTTAAAGTTTGCCAAGAAACAGCTGCTCTAGAGATAAGGTTTATAGATCTAAACACAAATAAGTTTGGTATTGCTTCAACTTTTTTTCTTTTTCCTTGTCTGACTCATTGTTTGGCAAGCCTCGATTACTCAAAGAAAAAGAAAATGGGCCTGGATCAGTTTAACATTGGCAAGTTTTAGTAGATCAGTTCCCAAGGGGAAAAAAGTACGTATTATAGATGCATGGCATTGACATTTGCAACCTCCACATCAATAATGAGGGAAAACAATCTGAAAAGAACTTTTGTCTTTGGGAATGGAGTCTGCACTTGGTGCCTCAGGGGAAGGGCAGCAAAAGAGTGTTTAAAAATGGCCATGAGTGAAGTGAGAGAGTTAAAGAGCCGCAATCAGGTTGCTGCTTACCCTGCTTGGCTTTGTCTGTTAGGAGATATTTCATTTGCGTCACGTTGGCGTTGATTCCTCAGGTAACACTCAGCAAACACACTCAGCAAATAGCCCACCAGGCACACTCCTCCTACCCCGAGGAAGAAATAGCCTACTGGGTTGATGTTAGAGGAGATGGCCAGCATGGTGACCCCGATGAGAAGAGCACCGGTGAACAGAAGCAGCAAGGTTTGACGGATGTTCTTCCAGCGCGTCTCTAACCACATGGCAGAAGGGATGGTGGTAGCAGGCACTTGAGAACAGATGGGCACTTAAAGGGACAGACATCTGTGGAAGATAGAACAGTTTTTTCAACATGAAACATGAGCATATAAACACATTTCTAAGTATTGTGACTGAAGCAAAAACATACACGCTCGGGTACATGCACGTACATCATAAGCCTGGGAAATCTGTACACACCAATGTAAACATACTAGAATTTCCTGTGTGCATGCATATTGAATAGCTGGAATAGTTGGACACAGTTGGAAAACACAATATGCATAAATAGACCATCAGCACCTTTTACTAGACATATCTAAATAGGTCTGGCTTAACAGGGAGGCAGATTGAGGCTATTGCGAAAACAAGGCACAGAATAACTTTAAGGGTTAATTCTAGGACATTTGTGCCTTGCATAATCAACATTCAAATACTCATTCAAATCCCGGAAGAAAAGCAGCACTATTTAATAGGCCTGTCTGCCCTGGTAAATTGAACATCTTACTTCAGTGTAGCACTAGAGCAGTAATGTACTTTAGGTTCTGGATGTAGCTAGGGTATGTGTGTTTTTGTAAAATGTTAGGCATTTATTTCAGTATTTGCCTGTATTCTCAGTTCTTTCTCTGTTGATGTGTTGTTTTCTTTTTTTTTTTTTTTTGCTCTGTTCTCAGACACAAGAGCCTTTCCTGTCCCCCATTCCAAACTCCATTTCTGTGAAAGAGACACAGTTGCCACTGTGTGCAGTCAATACGGAATGAATACCAGGGATCTGTGCCATTCAAGAATACCATAATTAAGGAGCTGTCTTGCATGTGTTATACTAACCTACATCTATCCCACTGTTTTGGCGAAGACCTCTTTGAAGGAAAAAAGCATAACACAATGGGCATATTTTTTATGAATATGCAGCTCCAAACAAATTAGTTTTGTATAGCTCCATATTACACTGTGTGCTCTCCCCTTATTACAGAAAAAAAACAAAAAAACAGTTAAATGCATATAAGCAAAAGAAACACATTTTTTTTTAGCATCTACTTACCAGAAAGATATTTCGGTAGGTACAAGCAGTCATGTTTTAACTTCTCTCTTCATCACAAGGAAAAGTGTGTACTGCTGCTTCCCGTTCTGACCCGAAGATAGAACACCAGTTAAAATTTTCCCTTCTTCCTTTCGAGTTTTTTGGTAGGGAAACTATGAAGATTTCTTTTGAAAATAAAAGTCGGAAACTAGTGAGTATGGCAAGATACCAACTGATGGGAAGATCTCATTGTACAAGTTTTGCGTGCGAAAGCAGAATCTCTGTTTTCCAGGTTCTGAATCCAAAGCCGTTTCTAGACGATCACACACCTTCTGCTCTTTTGCAGCTCTTCTCGGTCTGTCCCACAAAAGCAGGAAACTCATTAGGAAAGAGGGCGGAGTGAGCACTGGGGGAGTGCTTACCTGCGTCGAATCTCTTTGGTCTGTTTCACTTCAATGAGAGAAACTGACCTGAAAATTCTGGGTTTTTCCCCACGTAGCAAAAGAATCTTGATCTCTGCCTCACAAAGCAGGAACAACTGCCTGCCCAGCCCACATCACGTGGCCCAGATATAAATCTGTTTATGACTTCTGTAAAATGTAAATTCATACATTTGTCCTGATCGAGTCCTGTTTGTCAAATGTTGTTTTGTGACCTCTTTAATTTTACAAACAAAAAGGAAAAAAAGGGGGGCAACAGGTTATTATTTTACAGAGGGCTGAGATAAAAACATTTTTATTCCCTGATGTATCTGGGAATGGAATGAGAGGTCATGATAAGGAACAGAAGTGAATTAGGTACTGAATTACTTCTGTTATCTGAACCTATAGTGTGTCTGAACACTGGAATGGAATGGAATGGAATAGAATAGAATAGAATAGAATAGAATAGAATAGAATAGAATAGAATAGAATAGAATAGAATAGAATAGAATAGAATAGAATAGAATAGAATAGAATAGAATAGAATAGAATAGAATAGAATAGAATAGAATAGAATAGAATAGAATAGAATAGAATAGAATAGAATAGAATAGAATAGAATAGAATAGAATAGAATAGAATAGAATAGAATAGAATAGAATAGAATAGAATAGAATAGAATAGAATAGAATAGAATAGAATAGAATAGAATAGAATAGAATAGAATAGAATAGAATAGAATAGAATAGAATAGAATAGAATAGAATAGAATAGAATAGAATAGAATAGAATAGAATAGAATAGAATAGAATAGAATAGAATAGAATAGAATAGAATAGAATAGAATAGAATAGAATAGAATAGAATAGAATAGAATAGAATAGAATAGAATAGAATAGAATAGAATAGAATAGAATAGAATAGAATAGAATAGAATAGAATAGAATAGAATAGAATAGAATAGAATAGAATAGAATAGAATAGAATAGAATAGAATAGAATAGAATAGAATAGAATAGAATAGAATAGAATAGAATAGAATAGAATAGAATAGAATAGAATAGAATTATTTTATTTGGAAGGTACCTACACCATCTTCAACTCCCCACCTGCTTCAGGGCTGACCAGAAGCTAAAGCATGTTATTAAGGGCATTGTCCAAATGCCTCTTAAACACTGACAGGCTTGGGGTATTGACACCTCTCTAGGAACCCTGTTCCAGTGTCTGACCACTCTCTAGGTAAAGAAATACTTTCTAATGTCCCCTGACACAGCTTTGAACCATCTCCACTTGTCCTATCACTGGATCCCCGGGAGAAGGGATTAGAACCTTCCTCTCCCCTTTCTCTCCTCAGGGAGCTGCAGAGAGCAAGGGAGTCACCTCTCAGCCTGACTTTTTCCCAGAGCCCTCAACTGCTCCTCCAAGGACACACCTTCCAGCCCCTTCGCCAGCTTTGTGCCTTCCTCTGCACACATTCAAAGACTTTCCCATCCCTCTGAAATGGTGGGGGCCAGAACTTCAGCCAGCACTCTGGCTGAGGCTGCACCAACACTCCCACGAGTCCTTCTCTATGCACAAATAGCAAGTCTAGGAGGGCATCTTTCTTAGTTGTCTCACTGAGTATCTGTGACAAGAATTTATATACTATAAAATACAGGAATTTCCTAGATTTGTTCATCTAAGCAATTTGTTATTCCCAGGTGATGCCTGGGAAATTGGAATCTTCCATAAGGGTAAGGACTGCTGATTCAGAGATTTCTCTTAAATGCCTATAGAGTAATTCATCAGTGCTTACCTCACTGTAAGTTCTTGAATACTATAGGATGAATCATCTCCAGGAGCAGGGTGCAGCTCATGGTGGTCTGTAACAGGAAGATGCCCTAGTGCTAAATGTTTCTTAATAGTACTTAGTTTGGAAGTCTGGGCCAACAAGAATTGCATGAGGTTCAACAAAGATAAAGTCCTGCAGGGATGGAATAATCCCAGGCAGCTGTACAGGCTGGGGCCGGGCTGGGATGCAGCTCTGCTGAAATAAGCTTGGTGGACATGACAAAAGGGAAACTCAACAAAAATCAGCAGTGTGCCCTTGAAGCAATGAAGGCAAGCTGTGTCCTGGGCTGCATCAGTAAGAGGGTAGTGAACAGATCAAGGGGTGGGATTATTCTGAGCAGCACTTGTTAGGACACACATGAAATATTGTGTACAGTTTTGGTCCCCCCTGTTTGGATGTGGTCTGAAAAATTGGCTATGGTCTGGTGAATGCCTTGAGAGTTGGAGAACTTTGACAGCTTAAGACGCTGGATTTGTACAGCTGAAAGGAGAGAAGGCTTGGGCAGGTGGTGAGTGTCCACTCACAGTCTTCCAATAGTAGTAGGTAGTTACAGAGAGGAGGGAGGGAGTGTTCATGAGGCTACATGGTGACAGGATAACAGGCAACAGGAAAAAGGGTAAAAAACCAGTCTTTGATATGAAAACAGCAAAATGCTATTACTTGCCCAGAGAAATGGGCAAGTAATCCTCTTGGCTGGAAATATTCAAGACACAGCTGAGTCCAGGGCCCAGCTTTCTGTAAGAGGTTGGACCTGATCATCTCCCCTTCGAGCCTAGACTTGTCAATGTTTATGTGTTTTGAGTATTTTCTCCTTACTAGCTGCTGACAGATAAAAGACCTTTTGCTTTGATTGTTATCCATTCTTTGCTTTCAAGAGAATTCTTTTGAAGATGGCAGACTTAACACCCACATACATGGGAGAAAGTCAGGATTCTGGTGTGAAGCATGTCATTTTGCAAGACTATTATTTAGATGGAAAACATGATTTCCATTTTGGGGTTGCCTGGTGCTGAGAACACCTTAACTGCTAAGGAAGAGTTGAGAAAACTGTTTCGACAGCCTCTTTACACAGGCATCATGACTGACCCATGATGGAATCTCCACATGTCAATACAAACAGCAACTACTTTCTAACCAGTGTAGCTGGTGGTTGTTAGAACCATTCCTCAGAGATAAAAGATTTACATCCTACTGATTTGAGAGGGTAATTAAAATTATCCTCCTGCGTGTTCTCTATTTCCTCCTGTCTTCCTTGCAGTGACTCAGTGCTCGGGTGATTTCTTGCTGAGCCAGCCCAGCTGTCTCAGGGGGAAAGTATTTACATTTTTCCAAAGTGAATTTAGTGAGCTTAATCTAGTCCCTAAAGTATCATCTAACTATTTGTTCCCCACTAAAGGGAAGCAATAGCAAGAGTGGTGGAGGAGAAGGGAGGAAGAGTGGGAATAATTTCCAGGACTGTAGTGGCTGTCTTTTGATTGACTTGGCCCAAACCATTGGAGCAAAAGGAAATTCTTCCTTATTTGATTGAGTAAGCCCCACAGAAAGGTGTAGAAAGAATCTAAGACTCATTTTTACTCAGAAAAGCCTCTTAGATATATCATGGATTACCAGCTCAGCCTGATGACTTTAGACAACTCCCAACTCTGGTATGTACATGGACTGCTGTCCAAAGGCCTCAACAATTTGACCATTGTTGAATCCCCCTTGTAAGTTCCTACAGAAAGTACTTCAGCTGTGTGGAGGGAGCTGAGGCACTTTGCTTCTCTGCACATTCTCCTGCAGGGAGTAGGCACTGCTTTGGGGCTAAGTTATTAGAAAGTCAGAAAGGTGAAAAAATTCTTCATTATTTGCTGGAGAACTACTTCTGTGATTGGAAATGCTGTATTTGATTTGTGGATAGAAAGATGTTGGTTTTGCTGAAAATCGGTTAAGTAGTTTTGATTGGTGCACCATTTTTTAAAATACTTTTGGACATAGTTATGAAATATTGGGATGAAGAAGGCTAGAAATGGTAGGTTTATGTTGAATTGGTTGTTGCTTGTATTGATTGCTTCAGTTAATTTCTGTTAAAGTTCAGAGTTCAGTAACTCCTGTAGATTTTACCCATGCAATTCAAGGATGACTGTGCTGAATCTTTAGGCATTATTTTTATTCGTTTACAAGCATGCATAAAACAACAATACTTTATGATGCAGCTGTGAGTGCATTGGTTGAACATGTTTATGAATGTGATACATACTGCTTTGTGAGTCTAAGGATACAAAACAGGATGAATTTCTATGCATATTTGCAATATGTTTTCTAGCAGAAAAGTGCTTCTACATGAGGACTTTTACCATTTCTGAGGCACTTCTGAAATTTTTGTCTGTCTCCTGTTTTGGTTCTCTCCACAGTCTGGTTCAGACTGTCACTGGGATCCATAACAAAGAAAAATTGATCACACAGCTGCATCAAGAAGTTTTTGGTGATTAAAAGGCACAGAAAAATGCAGTAGGGCTTGGGTAAGGCCTCAGAGATATCACTCTGCAGGGTCTGTTAAACAAGGTGTTGAAGCCTGGGAGAATAAACAAGGATATTTATCCTGCTATGCTAAACTGTCTCCCTTTCCTGTGCAGTAGAGATTTTTTTCTTTTTTACAGAAAGATTTCTGTTCTCTGTTGTTCAGTCATACTGTGGAAACCTTCATTTAACAGTGTATTTCTTTAGCCAGGACCGTGAATTTCCTTTTTTTAAAATTCTTTCTTTGTTTCTTCCCATATCTTCTTGTCAGCCTCTGGGAAGCATTTCACCTTTCCCCTGTTCCATCTCACTATCTACTCAACCTTCTGCCCCGACTGCTACTAATTAACTTAGTACCTACAGTAAGCTCAGTTATCAGCTCGGTATGCAGAGAAGCTTGCTTTATTCCCAAGGGCTTGTGACGTGCACACCATGGCACGATTAATCTGACCGCAATCGCTGAGTCTATTCTTCCCCATAACCTCGTCCTGAAGCAATTTCTGAACCTGAGCAAGTACTGGGGACAAAGTGTTATTGAATCACCTTTTCCAGTCTTGTCTGCCTCTCCTTTTGTCCCCCAGGTTTTACGTAGTCACTTTCGTGACTAAGCAAATTGCATCCTTGCATTTTATCTAGAGATCATGGGGCAGTCATGAGCTCTGGTTGATGATTCTGGTCAGTATAATGTTTTAGGCAGGAGAAAGCAAAACCCCACGAAAGCAAAATGCTTATGTTTGGATATTCAAAATATGTGTGTAACTTTGGGAAAACTATTTGTGTTTGACCTGCCAGAGCTTAATGATCATATGTTTCTTGGGAACTGGCAATCTCTGTTTCCTTCCAGCTTATTCCAGTTCTTGTAGGACAGTGGTTGGAAGTTATATGTGGAGGCACTGTAGGGTGGGTTTTTTTGGCACGGCTGTCTTCTACCTGCTGTGGCTTTTTTCTGTAGATCAGGGCTGAGATGTGGTCACAGAAGGACTGACATTACACAAAGAGCTTCCTTCTACTGATACTCTTAATTCCTCAGCTGTCTGAAGGATGCCTGAAAAGCATAAATGTACAGAGATTGAGTCAGAGACACTTGTTATGTTCTGTAGAACTAAAGGATTTATCATTTCTGAAAGTGGAGAGTCACATTTAAGAGGTGAAGTGTTTTCAGGGCAGTCTGCACACCTTAAGTTCCTAAATATTTAAAATTAACAAAGCAGCACCTCTTTCTCCTGCTAGGAGAGGAACAGAAATATAGCAAGCATTTACCAAGATAGTATGAGGGGTTTTATATCCTCTTACAGACTTTTAAATTCACATACATCATGTTTTGCTTTTTGTCAGGAAAAAATTTAGTGACAGCTAGAAACTTCCTCAACTTTTTATTCTGAGTTCTTAAGGCAAGAACTTTAAATTTGTGAGGTTTCATTAGCATTGGTAAAACTCTCTGCAGCTGATTTACTTTAATGATGGAGCTCAGCTTGGTCTAAATTATTTACTTTTTGCTGGAAGACTTTCTTCACTTGTGTAGAATCTCTGCACACTGCAGTACTTCTACTGAGATGTTACTGTATGCGAGATCTACATTAGCAGTATGCACTTCTCTGAAGGAATCCACCCTGGTGACTGAAATGCTGCTAAACAGGACACTACAGAGAACTCTCCTTTTTTGCTAATTTAGAGCTCCTAGTGTAGATTAGAGAAAGGAAGAGATGGCCATGACTAAAGGTGAAGAAGGAGGGCAGTTAAGATCCTACTGCCAGAATATGGTGAAAGAATCACATGGAATACCATGGAAATTTCCACAGTGTGGAAAGAGCAAATGAGCAGAAAGAAATAGTTGTAAGATGAAGCTAAGGACTCAACTGAGAATAGTTAAAAGAACAAAGGAAGATAATGTGCTGTCATTCTAGACTGTACTAGGTGTCTCTGGAAAGAAGAGAAAATCAGACCTATATATGCTAAGCAGCTTTACTATGGAACATTCATTTTCTCCAGACATAATTTCACTATTCTAAAATCGGAAACTTTTCAGCCGAAGGACATGAGATGCAGTGAGAAAAGTTAATGTGTAATTGCCACAGAGTTTCTGTGTTCCTTATCTTCTTCCCTGGTCCTAGTGACATATTCTTGTTGCTAAACCTGTTATACTCTGGAGCCCTCCGTGACATGTTCTGAATGGCTAACAGGGCATAAACAAGTAAAAAGGAAAAAAATGCTATTTTCTCTTGTGTTAATACACAAACAGTCACAGAAACATGCTGGAAGCGCCAAAATGGCCACAGGAGAGGAGAAAGAACCTATTTCTGTGTTGAAGAAAAGGGGGACGCCCTTTTCCTTTCAAGAGTTCTAGATGGTTTAGCTAGGGAATCACGCCAGAAATATTTGGGAATTACCATCTGATAGTAAAATACAGCCTACTTGGGTTGGAATTCAGCAACTGTGCAACTCGCTGTGGACTAAAACGTAATAGACATGAGAAGATGAGAAAGAGGTTGGAGTGCCTGTTGCAGAATGTAGATTCCTAAGCAGGAATGAGGCAGTTTTCTGTCGCTGGTGGGACCCACAGTGTCTCTCTATAAGGCGCTCTTACATTCCTATTGTAGAACACCGCACTTTCTTCAAATTCTTTCAGTAAATAGTGGGGTGAGAGAATGGGGAAAGTGTTGTCAGACAGAGAAATCACTTGAATATTTTATTGATGAGTTCTGCTCTGGAGAAGAAGAGGACACTGCTGTTATTGGTACTGGTCCCTCTCTGAGTGCTGTGCTTTGTAGCAAGTGAAGCACAGAATCCCACCTGCTCCTTGATGTCTGTTCTCAGCCTAAGGTGCTCATATTCTAAAGCAAGTGTGACAAAGCCACAGAATAATTTAGCTATGGAAGACCAGATATAGATAACTTAGTATGAAAAGAAACTCTAAGAAAGAAAAGAAAAGCAAAATTAGTAAAATCTATTTTAGTAAAGATATGTTTTGCCTGAAAACTACATCAGTAAGTGCGATCCTTTTCTTTTCTTCCTTAGATATTCTCCATTCAAAGGCAACACTGTTACAGCCTACTTTTACCATTAGTTTTTACTCCAGCCATGTGCCATAAAGGCAGCATACCTCGAAAGGAGGAAACTCAATCTGCTCAATCTGGTTCCTTTTTCTGCCTCAGGAAAACTGGATGTTGTATTTCAGTTACATCCCTGCAAATAGGCATTCACAGGGGTCAGTGAAAGAGCAAATATGTTATTTTATGAAAGCAAATAGTCACATGAGCTGAAAAGAACGTAGTTTTTATCTTGGCATGGTTCCTCAGACTGAGCTATCAGTTTATTTAGTGATAGAGACAGATTTTGTCCAGTTCTGGCATGGATTTGCATTCCTAATGGACACTGCCAAATTAGCAAGAGCACATCATAATGCATTTCTGGTATGTGCCATTGTCATGCCTTGTAGTGCTGCAGTTTGTATAGCATCTGCATTGTCATTCTGATACATTCTAGAATGTCATTGTGATGATGTTTCAGCTGTTTGTTCCGGTGGGGGCAAACGACTGTTTCCAAGGTCAGCCATCAGCTGCAGCAACAGTCTCATAAAAGCACCACACCACATCACTGCCAGTCCAGCCTGCTCCTTGTAAATGAGCATGCTAAAAGCAGTACATCACCTTTTGCTTTCTCCTAAGGCAGCAGCAGTAGTGATACTGCAACTCCTATTGTTGAAGGGGAACTCTGTGTTATCAGGGCTTCTGCTGCTGAGAGATAGCTTTCTTGCTCACTGTAGGCAACAAAAAACCAAGATACTCAATATGTGGAATTAACTGTATATCTGGCTGAACTGACAGCTTTTAGAATTTATTAATGGTGGTGACTATGTAAGCTTGCTTTTTCCACATTGTAACTGTTTTATGAGAAAGCACTGACTGGCTGCAAAAGGTCTTTCTCTGAAAATGAGAAGATTGCCATTAAAGGAGTATTTCAGGGTAGAGTGGTCTTAGTTTGCAGACATTCATGTTGAAGTGAAGTTGTATTTGATGCCGAAGATGATCCTTGTGATAATGCCTCTGTGTTTTGAGAAGAGTTGTCAAGTTTACTGTCTATTGGCAACCTCTGATTCATAGAACTGTTCTGTGAAATCCCATGCAGATGATGAAAGATGTCAGAGTGATTCATGAGAAAGTGTTAACTATTTGAAAAATTCTTACTGACACTGGGGGCATGAGAGATCATCATCTTGGCTGAAGACATTTCTTTGACTATATTGGAAGTATTGATGAGGTATATATTCTTGTCCACTGACTCCTCTGTTCCTCCCAGCTTCCTCCAAATATTGTCTTGCTTGATTAAAAAACAAAAAAAGAGAGAACAGTCTTTTATCAGAATTATCTTTACTTCTCACACCTGAATGTGTGGCAGTATGCGACACCCAGAGCTCTCACCAGTTCCCAGTCTACACCTGCTTGACATCCATTGATATTGACAAAGTCCCTGGGTTCAATTAATATTGATGAAGTTTCTAAGTCTCTGATATGTGGTGGTGCTCCTTTTAGCCAGATTCTCCTGCTCATGAAGCTACTCAGCAACAGCTTTGACCATCACCAAGACTTCCTAAATTTGTTCTTCAAGCCCTGTTAGGGCATTTGGCACATTTGGCCGTCTGAAGAAAAGATAAAGGCCCTCCATGATGAGAGCTGACTCTTCTGCTTCCTTGGCAATATTATGTTCACCTGTTGCTGTTTTTAAATATTTGCAAAGTAGGGGTCAAGGTGGAATGAGGACTATATGGAGATGAACTGATTTTGAATTTCCTATGAACACTGTAAGGGCCAGATGATTTTTATTTATGCCAAATCCCTGACAATTGTTTGCTCATATTGAGGACTACAGCTTGCTGCATGTCTGCTTTCCTCTTGCAATCCTACCCTGAAATGTCGTTCCATGGCTGCCCGGCTATGGAGAACTCTGTTAAGCCTGTCTTGCAATTTCTAAAAATCTGAACCCTAAGTACACGAAACTGGCAATACAGTATCTACCATGTCAACACAATTAATTACGGGGTTGGAGAAGGCAGAGATATGTTCATTTCCGTGCAAAGGAGATTATTTTTATGCTGCTATTTTATATTTCATTAATTTGGAGGCTGAATATTTTTTCTTACAAGTTGTGTTGAAACTGATAGGTCAAACAAGCAGTGTGGAATCTGGCTTTAAATATGTTTCCAAACAAAAAATAGACAAACTCAAGGCTTCTTGTGAATTGTGGGTCTCTAAATGGAGAAGTTTTGGCTAGAAATTATCATAGTAATAGTAAGTACCATAGTAAGAGGTTTTTGTGATAGGTCAGTAAGCGACAATGAAAGTGGTACAGCTTGAAGAACATACACAAAATCAAACCTGATCAAAATTCTCCAGATTAATACTGGATGTATGCTCTTGAATGAGTCAAAGGGAAAAGCAATTACTGTTGTGGGGTCATAGATGACATACTGGTATTATAAATAACAAGGCTGTGGTTAGGTGATTCCCCACATTTGACATGCCTAAGCAAAACTCTTCAGCATGAGAGAGTTGTTGTTGCTGATCCTAAACTCTGTGGTTTAACTGTTGACCCTTCTGAATTATCTCCATAGCATTCACACCAAGCCAGCTGGGCTGGTTAGTTGAGCACTAATAAAGTGTAAATATTTACTGCCTAACAAATCTAACCTCTCTCATTTTGGTAGAGTCCCATGATTGATTATAGCTCTGCCTTTCATTCCGCAAATATATTTACATCAGTTATATAAACACATTTATCAATTCTTAATATTCTTTGAGAAGAAAGTAAACATCTTGCCCTCCTTTCATTACATTTTAGTTTGTGCAGCTCTACTTGCTGTTAAAAGATTGCTGGATTTTCCCTGTTCCCAGTTTTATGTCACTAAAGCATTGCTGGCATTCTTTATTTCAGGTCTACAATTTATTTAAGACCACTTGCTTCCTGAGAATGTTTGGATGCTTTTTATCTCACGCTGTGCTGGGTTTGGCTGTGGTAGAGTTAATTTTCTTCAAAGTAACTGTGACACATGATGGAGCCCTGCTGTCCTGGGAATGGCTGAACACCTGCTTGCCCATGGAAAGTGGTGAATGATTCCTTGTTTTGCTTTGCTTGTGTATGCAGACTCTTCTTTACCTATTAACTATCTTCATCTCAACCCATGTGTTTTCTCACTTTTACCCTATTGCTTCTCTCCCCCATTCTACCACAGGGAAGTAAGTGAGCCAATTTCACTGCAATGGAATAGAATTTTTTCTTTTACTGTAGCAGTTCAGCTCCCTGCAGTCTGGAAATTATACTGGATTCTTACTAACCAAGGTGCTCTTTGCAGGCTGATTTTCCAGTGGCACTTGTCCTCTTAGTGCTATCCAGGCCACTGAGATCCTTAACAAACTGACCGTAGAATAATTTTTCATTATTTTTTTTGTCATTTAAGTTTGATGTGAAAACACTATTTTGTGAGACATATTGTTTGATAGTACCCCAAAATGTTTAGGGGGCACTTTGCTGTAACAAGTAAACTTGAAGCCATAGATTCCATTTTTACTGCATGTCTGATACACAGAATATATGTATTTGATAAATGTATGTGTACCTGTAATGCACAGCCCACATATGCCACATAGAACTGTATGTAGTGTGTAATGTGCAGATACGTTAGAACACATATTTAGACATTTACAGAAGCAAAATGTTTCCCACATTCTTCATTAATTGATTTTCTAGCTATTTAGGGTCAGTGTATGGTTCCTAAGTGGTAGACACCTTCTTACCAAATGTCACGAAGGGATACTTTTAAGTTTTTACATATGCCAAGTATTTTTCAAAGCAAGTATGAGCTGTTCTCTGCTCCTGTACATGCTTACACTACTGCACTCTCCTTATTCTCTATGTGTCCTTATTGATTAACAAATAAATGATCCATTATTTTGTCTCCTAATGCTCCGCATAAACCACCCTTACCGCTTTCCAGGTGGCCTGTTGATGTGGAACAATTGCTAGGTGCTTTCCAATGAAATTCTATTGAGTAATTAATTATGAACAGTCTGCACGTTGTTTGTTTACTGTCCTGATTCCTGTAAGTAACAATATCCTTCTCTTGCCCTGACTGGAGAAAGGTGCTGTATCATAGGTGGGAAGGGAGAGGGAAACAAAGAGTATGTTTCTGTAAATGACACTGACTTCTGATTCGGGTAATCTCAGATCAAATTCCAGTTACTACAAAGCCTTCAGCTGTGACTTTAACCAAATACTTTTGTTCACTGAAAGGAACGAAACGAAACGGAAGGGGCTCTCAGAGAATGTACTCTTTTAGAATGGGGACAGACTCCTATTTTGTGCCTTGGAAGCAGGGCCGAGATCCTTCAATGAAAAGAGAAAAAAAAAAAAAAAAAAAGAAATGTTTCACTGAGGTACAAATGTTTCACTGAATCAGATATTTTCACGGTATTTCAGGTGCCGGTCATGTCTAAGAAATTGCCAGCACGCCCCCCCGCCTGTATGGATGCGCCGGCGGTGTAAGCCCTGTTGAGCGTCCCTAACACGCTCCGGGCACAGCAGCCTGTGGGGAGCGGGCGCCCCGCTCCCGGCCCCGCTCCCGCTCCCGCTCCCTGCTCCCGCTCCGCAGTGGATCGTGCCGTCCACACTAATCAGCGCCGGCTCCCGTTATTAAAGGGGCCGCCGCACCGTTCTCATTTCCCAGAGAAGTGGGCCCGCGTGTTCCGTCTCCAGGGATTCCGACCGGGGCCGCTCCCGCCACCCTTTGTGCTGCAGGCTGCTTTAACCCCCTCTGCGCCCTTCAGAGTCGCAGGAGATGTTTGTGGGGAATAATCCCAGCTGGTACAGATTATCTGGACAGAAGGAAATTGCGAGCACCTTTAATTCTGCAAAAGAAATTTACCTGTCCGATTACCTTTTCATCCACACGTTCCTCTGTTGTCCTCATCTGCAGAGTGTCCAGTACAGACCTCCCTTCCTTCTCATCCCATGTATCTTTCTAGCAGCCAGTGCCACAAAAAAATCTCTGCCTGTGCTTGCTGTCCTTTTGTTTGATTAAGCAGTTATTATTCCCCTTGTTTAAATACCATTTCATTACTGCAAATTGTTAAACTTGTTGATCCAGCCTAGGCAAGGCTCATATCTTCACCCTTGTGCTTTTCAGCCTTTCCTCAATCTAATGACTTGCGTCCCTGCTGTCCATCCGTTTTAACATGACCCTGCCAATCCTTTCACTTTTCTGCTTGATTTCACGTGTAATTCATGGATGTGCACGGGCTTCGTATATTCATGTATCACTGCTTTGGAAGGACTATGCTTACTGAGAGTGTAGAGAGTTTCCCTTTGTTAAAATTATTAGTTAAAGCCCATTATGAAGTTAATGGTGCACTAAAGCCTAGAAACTAAGTCCTTTCTCTTAAGCATGATTATGGAATAGATAATGCAGTACTGTTTGCAAAATGTGGTCTTTAATTAGAGGGCCTTCCTCTGCTAGAACTGTCCTCACATCTTGTGTTTTACATCTCCCTGAGTTATCCTCTTGTTGAGCCCCTGTGATATACGTCCAGGGCAAGACTTGTTGAATGATACAAACTCTGATTTTCCAAGTACTTTCACATTTGCCAAGAAAATTTTTACCTGCTGAATGATTATAGATCTTGATTTCTGGGTGGAAGCCATCAGTGAAGAATTTCGACTTGGTTATGATCTGATAGACTGAAGAACTTGAAGCTATTGCATATTATGCTGAAAGGATGAACTTCAAGCTTTTGAACTTTTCATGTCATGGATTTTCTAACATGAAGTGAATAAAACCATAGAATAAATTAGTGTGAAAAGGTCTCATTTAGGTCAACTACTGTGCACTAAATGGTCGACTTCAAAGCTAGAAGGGCCTTATGTGTATATCTTCTGAAGATCTCCAAGAATGATATTACTCTGTCTCTCTTGGCACTTCTCAGTACTGAATTACTCTCAAAGGAAGAACAAATTTTTCCTTGAATATAGCTGAAATTTTCCTCAGTGCAACCTGAATGTTATCACTTGTCCGTTTGCTGTGCCTATAGTGATGAACCTAGATGTCACTTCTGTGGAGGAGCTGCTTCATCTTTTCTGAATTGTGGCCATTCCAGTAATCTCTGAAATTAGCAAGGAATCCCATAATTTCCTTCCTAATGAATTTTCCCTGTTGACAAATATCCAAAGTTATACTGTCAAAATCCCTCCAATTCCCCAATCTATACAGTACTGACAGACAGATAAATTGATAAATAGTTCTTATATAATTAAGTTTTACTAGCAGGCAACTTTGCTCAAAGCTTGAAAGTAAACTGAGTTGTTATCTAAGGGCCCTGCTGAGAGATTGATGCTGCACTGTCATGGGCCAGTTTAAAATTCAGTTGCTTGCCTTTTCCATCACTGGCCACTTGTTCCAATCCCCTTCATTGCACCAGCACTGGCACTCAGGATGTCACCTGGACCCACTGGCTGATCCGAGCTGGACTCTCCTGTGTCATGGTATGAAGGCATCTCAGGCTGTTTATACAACTGTACTGATGGACTCACTGCTCTGTTTCCTTTTTGTGGCCCTGGGTGATAGGGTTAGTATCTCTGTGCCAGTTTATCCTTATGTGGAGCAGTGGTAATAACGGGAACCAATATCAGTAATGTGTTGTGAGATATTCAAATATAGGTGGCAAGGAAATGGGAAGTGTTCATATTTATATGGAAACAATTTCTTCTAAAGTCTTTACAGACATATGGGAAGACCCAGTCAGTTTATAATCTAAGGGTGATTTGAAGACTTGTATAAATGGCAGGATGTTATAATTGTATTGATCATGTTATGAATAATACTAATTTTTAGTGTATAATACCAAATTGTATACAGTATTTAAACAGTATATATAGTATATGACATGAATAATACTAAATTGTAAGATACCAAAATAGTCATATAATTAGTCCAGTATGAGTCTAAATATTCAGAAGAAAATGCATAAATCTGTGCTCCTATATTTGTAGGTAGATGCACAGGTATGCATATTTGCTGCTTGCTGAAAAGCCAAAAATGACTGCTTTTCCAATATTTACAATGCTGACCTTCTTACTTTTATTGAGTTTTACTATGCCTTTTTCTTGGTCTACTTTTCTGGAAATAAAACTTACTTTAGACAGTCTCTCTGTGCCTGTATACCATTATCCCTTTGTAACCTCTGGAATGGTTATCTTCTACCAAAATTAGGCTATCAAAGCCTAAAAGATAATTTGTTGATTTCATAATTTTCTTAGAATTATGTTCTGATAACTTGATAATTATCCCTTTGATAATTATCTCAAAGAGATTTTTTTTTTCTGTTATCTCAGGGAAAAGGTTCCTTTAATTAAAATGGTCAACCAGGCAAGAAGATCCAAAGGAGGGAAAGGTTTCAAAGTGAACCTCATCAAAGATCCAGCACAAGAGAAGGGTCTTGTAAGTGCTCCAGCAGATTCAATTAGAGTTCTTGGACCCGAACAACTGTACAAAACAAATTTTTGGGAAATTTGTTGTTCTATCTATAGAACTTGGTGGTTCAAATGCTCACATGAAAACAAAAAAGTGATGACTTTTTCTTTATTTAAAATAAAACATTTCCAGCCTGTAGAATTGTGGAGAAATGCTTGACAAGTTTGATCTGTAAAGTTTTGAAAACAGGAAGATAATTAAAAGCAATCACAGTGCCCTCTTAAAAAGAGTTGCTGGTTGTCAGGAATTTTATTCATAATTGTAGTTGCAGTACCAATGTTTTCTATTAGACATTTTATTTTTGATGTAATTTTAGGAAACTCCTCACTACTTCTGGTAAAATTCCTGCAGACTTTTTTTCAGAAGATGGGAGAAGTTAAATATGGCAGAAAAGCCACAATGACCCCCTTTTTGAGCACTCTAGTATGTTTTTTTTTTTTTTTGTCTCTTTGGTGACCCTGCCACAGCTATTATTGTGGGAAGAATTAGCTGAACAAATTACTATGATGTTTGAGATGACACAGCAGGAGGGTCTCCAGCAAATGGATGGGACTGGGATGATTCAGGGTGAGTTACTCCAGTGCAAAATGGAACAGTTAATTTGTCCTGGGATTTCAGCCTAATTTTACTGTGAGGTAGATCTAGAACACTCACCTACTTGTGGGTAGTAGCCCTCTACAAAGGCAAAATGCTTTAAATGCCTTGACCTAGCTTTGCCAGAACTCATTTTACCTTTGCCTAAGACTGGTACCACGTAAGAATCCTTTAATTATCTACAAAAATTGTGACTGAAGAATCATTCCAACCCACAGGTCAGTCTCATGACTCATGATTACCAAAAGCATTTACAGAAAGTACCATGTCATCCTGTTCCCTTAAATTATCCTCTCCCAGTGCCTTTGCTATGGGATTAAATCAGTACTACGTAATCATGTTTCAGATTTTTCCAGTCTTCTACTTTCCCTTCCTCCTCTGATATCTACACACATGAATTTGCATGACCCAGTTCACTGTCACCAAATAACTCTCATTATACTGGAGAGGACTAGAAAAATGTGCTTTTCTGTGGTTAAAAAAACAAAAACAAAACAAAAAGCCACCACCAAAAAAACTCCACCAAAAACAAACAAAAAAAACCAATCCCAAAAACCCCTCTTTCATTTTTAAAGGTCATCCCTGCAGGTCTGGGATTAGAAGCACAGGGAGCAGGATGTGGATGTACAGAGCTGCCTGTCTTCCACCTCTGGAGCTGCCTGTCTGTCCCCCTCTGCCAGGGCAAATCTTCTCTGCTTAAGAGCACAGCTGCTCCACAGGCTGGCTGTTCAATCGACAATGATCTCCAGTTTCAAGTGTGACAGCACCGACCTGCTCGATCTCCATTCATCTGCAGGTGGGGGCAGCGGAAGAGAAAGGGAGGGAGGGAGAGGGAGGACACTGCAACCTACGTGAATAATTGATAGTGCAAGGAAAGGAGAGCAGCTGGGTTCCCTGTCTCCATCTGCTCACCAGCTGGGGATGAGAGATCCTTGCTCAGGTAGGGGATGAACAGCTTAGCTGCTTTTATTTTCGTCTTGCTTGCAATGCCAATTAAAAATATTTTGCATCTAGAAGGAATGGGAGCAAAGATAGGTGGGGGAGGGTTGATCCAGATCTTCTCTGCTGCTTGCGTGGCGTTGTGTAATGGATAGAGTTTGGGGCAGTTTCAGCCTCATCACGGGAAGTGTCTGTGTGCTTTTTAAAAGACATTGTGCTATTCTGCATTGTGTAGAGAAGCAGTGGCAGAGAGAGAAAGGGAGAGTGGAGGTGGGGAGAGCAGATGTCTCTGTAGGAAATGAAACAAACTAAAGAGATGGAGGGGCATGAGAGAGGGTCTGCCCAGACTCAAAGGAATCCCACCCTGATTATGTCAGTCCTGGACATAAAATGAGGAGTTCAAGTGCGCTGCGGGAAGTGCTGTCTGTGCACACCCGGTGCTATATTTAGAAGCTGTGTGCTTCTGTGGAAACAGCTGATGTGAAAACGTGTGTTTCTGTCTGTGGATGCAGCTATGAGTTTCTGTAATATTGAATAAAACTTTAAAAAATACAGGTTTTGCCCTGAAGAGTTTACCCTTGAAGGATACGCTGCTGTGTTTATGTGGCACTGCGCAGCTTCCGTGGATCTGCTGATGTTCTTACAATGACTCAATTAACAGAATTGCAGGGACCAGTTTCTGTGTTGCAGCTCATACAGACTTTTCCTATGTGAGCAAGATAAGATGCTAATGAAATTAAGCACACGGAAAAAATCTGCTAACAAAAACTGGGAAAATACATTGCAAAAGGTATAGACACCAACTACTGTAGCACATATATTAATGTGCCTACAAGGATAACTGAAAGAACAAAAACTTATATGCCAGTCCCTAAACCACACAATAAGTATAAATGCATAATGATCTATGCAAATATGGACACATACAGGGATTAAAATCTGAGACTGTAAGTACACTGAATTAGTCATCTAAGAAGGCAAGTATCAATTGGAGCTGAATCTACTTACTACAACTGAAGGCTTATAATAGGTAATATTTTTGCATCAGCAGGGTAAATAGTAACAATCGTTAGCTTGATTGTAAGTTGAGGAACAGAAAGCAGTCCTGTGATTTGCTTAGATGTGATTTATTCATATTGCTATTGCTAAAGGAGGCTAATTAGAACAGTAATTAGGGTATTTAATAATTGTTTGCTCTTTTGCTTATGCATGTTGAGGGCTTTGTACACAACTGTGAGACAGTTAAAGCTGAGCTCAGTGTGGTTTCGTATGTGAACAAAGTTGGCTCTTGTCTGTAGTAGCAAGGTGCCGAAGAACAAGAATGGCAGAAAGACCTGAGCCTCTCTGTATGCTTTGCTTTCACCATGGCCAGGCTTGATAGCACTGCTGATAATGACCCTGAGATGGGGGAGGGCAGTAGTTACTGCTGGCAGCCTTCTCTAAGAGCAAAAAATAATGTCTCTTCCTCCTTCCTAGATGCAGCAGAAATGGAAAGCTTGGCTCTTTGCCTTGGTCCAGTAACATCTCTGCTCAGAGATTCAGGTGAATGAGTAAGACCTGCTTGTGCAGAGAGCAGCAGCTCTATCCAGTGCCCTGGGCCCATTTGGAAGGCATTTGAGTTGGAGTGAGAATATATGAATTAGCCTATGCTCCAGCATCAGATCTTCTGGGGAATTACAAGAGGTAGACAAGAGGAAATCAAGTCACCTGAGCTCCATGCAAGTTACCAAAAACAGCAAGTGGAGCCTTTCTTTGTCCATTCAAAGTTGTCATCTATATTGATTCCTTACTCCTTATGGTCTCTCTGCCCACCCACCGACCCTTGAAGGTCCCATAATAATTTCTATCCAGGTCTTTCAAGAGTAGAATTTATAGGAAGCATTAGGATGAAAAAGCTGCATTCATCCCCAAAACTTTGATATAACTCCTTGCTTTCTGCATTTTTTTCTTTTTTCCCCATCTCTATCTGCTAGCTCATATTTTCTGTCTGGTCTGTCTGCATACTGTTTGCACTCTTCCTTTACATCTTTTCCTAGCTCTCTGGCAAATTCTGTCTCTTGTTCTCTGTTTCCTTATGACCCCTTCATTAGTTAGAACACACCCAGTGTGAGGCTGACATTTGGCGTAAGGCTGTAGCTGCTGTTTTTATAGGTCTTGATGTAAAGAGAAAACATGACATCATCCTGTGGAATGAAACTGAGAAGCACAGGAAAAAAAATACATGTCCAGAAGAACTCTATGTTCTCATTTAAAAACAGGTCTATGCATAGTCTTTCTATAGCAGACAATGTTCTCATGCTCAGTTGTTTATCAGGAATGACAATTTATTGATGAGTGAACGGAAAAACATGTGGTTAAGGCGTTTCTGACCCCTGAAAATTTGAGCTTCCCTAGTTTACATATTGCATCAAGGAGCTGTTTCATAAGGGGTGCAGAACCAAATCTCTGCAGTACTTGATGCATGTCAGGTCCAAATGACAAGGATTTGGATTTAGTGGATTTAGTATCTTCCTAGTCTTCCCTTTAAAAGAATGGGGATTTGTGGAGAACTGCTTTGATGCTCACTTTGCTCACTGGATACTGAGAGCCCGGAGATGTGATCTTGTTCTACAGCAGAGTTGAATAAGTGAACCCCCCCTCTGCTGTCCCTGTCTCAGGCTGTGCTTGTGTTACCCTCACGGACAACCTGGAGAGCAGCGTCCCCGGCTCGGCTGTCCCAGCAGCTGCTCCTGCGCGCTGTGCTCCATCCATGGGCTCCCACGGCGAGGGGCTCCAGGGGGAACCGCTCTGCCACAGCGGAGGAGGGGCAGAAGTCATCACCCCATCCCCCCTTGTCTCCTCGTCCTCCATCCCTCCTCCTCCTCTCCCTCCCCTCCGTCCTCTCCGGGGCCGCTGCCCGCCGGGCCGGGGCCCGGTCCCGGGCCCGGCCGTGCGGGTCCCTTCTCCGTCTACCCGGTGAACCCCGGCCCGAGAGGAAGAGGAGGAGTGGGGGCGGGAGCCGCGGCTTCGCAGGGGGCCGGGAGGGAGCCTGTGCCCTTCTTCATGGCGAGGCCGGGGGAGAGCAGGCTCCCGCGGAGGGAAGCCGGGAGCTGACTCAGCGGAGCAGTGCAGCATGTTTTCCCGGGAGCACGGCTCCCCTGCCGGAGCCAGCGGAGGGTAGGTACCGGCATCGGGACCGGTGCTGGCGGCCGCGGGGCCTGGGGCCCTGCCTTTCCCGGGCAGCCCGGGCACGGGGCTGCCGGCGTTTGGGATCGCAGTGCTGGAGCAGCAGGAAGAGCCCTCGCGGGCTGGCTGGAAGGGCGGAGAAGCGGGGAAGGGGGAGACGATGGCCGTGCCCGGCCCGGCAGGTCCGGGTCTGGCTGTGGGCCCGGCCCTCGCTCCCTCCCCGCGTCCCTCCCGGCCCCGCTCCGGCCGGGGCAGGCGGGCCGTGGGGCTGTAGCGGGTGCCCCTCTCCTTGGAGCGCAAGAGGGAGGCTCGGTGGGCTTTCTCCTGCCGTCCTGGCCACGGGGGACCTCTCCTGTTGGGACTTCTCCGGAGGTGGGAGTGCGGGTTGGATGGCAAGATTAATTTTCCCCTGGAGTTCTCCTTTCTCCTGCCTCGCAAGGAGAGCTGGCGGGGTTCTCCGGGCCCTCCCGGTACCCTGCCCACCTCTTTGTGGGTGCACGAAGTCCTGAGCGCGGGCTGCCCACGAGTGGGAGCGGTGGCCTCCAGGGAGCTGGCCAGCAGCCAGAGGGGCGTGCGGGTGGAAGAGGTTCCTTACTGGAAGTCGGAGTCTATGGGTAGAAAGTTTGTGACCAGCTGAGAGCAAACCGCCTCTCCTCTGTAGTGATTGCTTCGTTTTCCTAGTTCTGCTTCAGTAATTCCTTCTCTTGAGCTCCAGGAATCCATGTGTAAGCAAATTTCAAAGCTGTACAGGTGTTCTGAGATTAGGGCTATTTGTGTCATGTTTTCAGCTGTCTCCACCGAGTAGCTAACAATTGTGTTTAGTAAAGCAAATGCATCTCTCTAAGGCAGAAACAAGAGGGTGAAACAGCAGAAGCTGTTGCTCAAGAGAAGTGGTTGCCCAGAATTTTCCTTATGAGCATTTCAGGCCTGTTCTTGTCTCACATTAACTTCAGTTCTTCTGAGTTGCCTGTCCCTTCTAGTGAGGGATTTAAAAGACATATTAATGTCTCCCTGCAAGAAACTCTTATCAGGATGGGACACCAGTTATTATACTGCCTGTTGTTCCATAGATAGCTGCAAATCACGCTGTGGTGTTTCTCCTGTTGGAAGGCTTCCAGATTAGCAGAAGTGTTTACAACAGCTATACACCTGCTTCCCTGTGAACTTTGAGGAAAATAGTTAACTGAGGATTCGGGGCACTTGCGTTTTAGAGTGCAAATCCCCGTTTGCTCTGGAATATTTATGAAAGGATGTATGAAATTCTGTCCAGTTTGTGTTTTTCGTCGAGCAAATACTTGCATTGGCTTGGTTATTGAACCGGCTCAGCTACAGCAGATAGCAGTGATTTTGAAGGCTAAGTAGAGGCATCCTATGACTGAAATAGCAGACGATGCTGCAAGACAAGAATACAAGGCATGAGCAGAGTTGTAGTGGCTTAGAGATCTTCAAAGGTTCTTGTTCCATTTCAGAACTGAGAGTGAAATTTATCAGTGGATCAGCAGCACCTACATTTAGTTTGACTGCCTGCTTGAAATTAATGCACTGGTTACTATCACTAACAAAATCCCAATTTAGCCTTCAGCATTTTTTAGGCCTTATGCTTCCCCTTATTGCCATTTCCTAAGAATAAAGCTTCAGCAAATATACATTTGCACATAAATATTCCTCTCCCAATCTGCAGAATTGCTTTCCTTTTTCAAAAGAATGATGTTCTTCTTTTCTGTGGTCAAAGAGTTTGAAGTTCCCATTTGAAAAGAAGTGTGTTCCATTTTTATAATACAGTCTAGTGCTTTTCATTTCAGAAGTTCAAAGTTCCAGAAATTGAATGTGGACTTTAAAGCAATAATTATAATAGCCTCAGATTTTTGTGATATTTTATAAAAGATGACATAAAATCTAAGGCATTCTCTTGGATTTTTAAAGGCCTGTGGCATATTCCTAACTTGGGATAATTACAAACTTGTGAACATCTTTAAATGCACAGTAAAACTTATGGTTTAGGCATGTACTGGACTCATTTGGGCAATAGGCTTCAGTGGTAAAGAACAGTTTCTGGACAAAGTTTTCCAGTCAATCCAAAGTGTTGGGATGAATTTATGGTGAGAGGACAGGGGCAGGACTGGCCACACTTACCTCATATACAGGCTGCCAGATTTCCATGATGCAGGTGTGTATTTAACTCCTCTGAATGATTCAGCATTCACCTCAGTGACATGCCAAAGAAAACACTGGCATGCAGGAAAGCCTCAGGACATCCAGTTGCACAAAAGGTTCTATTGTTACACTTCTTTCTGAAAATGAGAATTTATCAAATTAAGCTCTTGCCTTTTTAGGGCTCACAGAACAGAAACTTCGGATTTTTAAGAGACAGTGAAAATGTTTCATGTACTGCCTTGGACATAAATTTTGCTCATCCCAAACATTCTTCAAATAAATGAATAAGATGATAAATAAAGCATGTATTAGTATATTATTAATATTAATTTAAAATACATTTGCCATCAAACTCTTTCAATATTTATTTGAGGTTGTCAAGACTGACTCCTATGTCTTCCCTCCCAGACATGCTATGGCATTAATTTCTAGATGCATTATACTGATCTCTCTGATTTGAAATCCAGGAGAAAACTGTGGGATGGAAGCATTGTGTTAGTCTGTGTAGATGAGCCTATATGCAAATTACATGGTGCCGTTTTGGCCACCAAAATGAGTTGTGAATTGTCAGAGAACTGGTGGGCATTTTCATTCTTGGAGCTTGTGACATAGTAGTTTCAAGATTACAGAAATATGTTGTACCTCCGTACAAGAGGGAATGTAACCACTGCTTTCAAGGCAAGTGTCTGCATGACCACTGTCTAAGCATGGAAGCAGCAGCAGTCAAACATCTAATAGCAACAGGACAGCAATTCTTGGTTGCCTTTTAGGATTATTATATGTATGATGATTGTATGATGGTTGTGTGGCCAGTGATGAGTGGTGTCTCTCGGGCTCTGTCTTGGGACTGATGATCTTTAATATCTTTATCAATGACATAGACAGTGGGACTGAGTTGACCCTCAGCAGGTTTGCAGATGACACAGAGCTGAGGGATGTGGTTGACACAACAAAAGAAGGGACTAATCAGAGGGAACTGGACAAGCTCGACGAGTGGTGGTCCCATGTGAATCTCATGAAGTTTAACAAGTCTGAGTTCAATGTGCTGCACCTGGTTTGGGGCAATCCCAGACACATGGACACAGACTGGGAGATGAACTCATTGAGAGCAGCCTTTTGGAGAAGTATTTGGGGGTTCTGGTAGTGGAAAAGCTGGACATGAGCCTGCGGTGTGTGCTTACAGCCCAAAAAGCCAAACACATACCCTGGGCTGCATCACAAGAGGAGTGGCCAGCAGGTTGAGAGAGGTTATTTTCCCCCTCTACTCTGCTCCTGTGAGACCCCATGTGGAATACTGCATCCAGCTCTGGGGTCCCCAGCACAAGACAGATGTGAACCTGCTGGAGTAGAGTAGGTCTAGAGGAGGCCACAAAGATGTTCTGAGGGCTGGAGCTCCTCTCCTACAAGTACAGACTGCGAGAGCTGGGGTTGTTCAGCATGGAGAAAAGAATGACCAGGGGAGACCTTATTGAAGCCTTCTAGTACTTAGAAGGGGTTTATTAAAAAGGGAGAGTGACTCTTTACAGGACAGGTAGTGACAGGACCATGGGGAACAGTTTTAAACTAAAAGAGAAGAGATTTATATTACATATTAGGAAGAAATTCTTTACTCGGAGGATAGCGAGGCACTGGAACAGGTTGCCCAGAGAAGCTATGGATGGCCTATCCCTGGAAGTGTTCAAGGCCAGGTTGGATGGGGCCCTGAGCAGTCTGATGTAGTAGGTGACATCTGGCAGAGAGGTTGGGACTAGATGATCTTTAATGTCACTTCCAACCCAAACCCTTCTGTGATTCTATGACCACTTAACAATCATATTCATGATTTCATTACAAAGTAGATGAGTCCTGTCTCCTGTAAACCTGTGCCTAGTTACCAGCCCCACCTATGTGGCCTTCACATGACTTGACCCCAGTTGTGACTGCTAGTAAAATCTGTGAGAGGTGTGGAATGTTTATAAAGTAACAGTAGGAGAGGTGCAGCTGGCAGTGAGTCTTTTTGCAGTGCCGTGGGCAGTGCTATATATGTCTTCTAAACTACAGTGCAGTGTTTATGTTGCTTTTTATTTTCTCTTCTGTGAAATCAAATAAAGTCCTGTCCCTGTTTGTACACACTGCTGCTCCAGCAGGGACCATAGTAATAATATATTTTCCATAGCAGATGTCCAGACAAAAGCTCACCTAATCTCCTTGCTGGCTGTACCAGCAGTGGTAATACAAAACTGTGCCTGCATCTCTGCGGGATGTTATCAGTTCTGTTCTATGCCATCTCTGTTATGCTCCTGTGTTTGAGATTAATACCCAGGCTGTGGCAGCTGGGGCTGTCCTTTTGGTGCTGATTTCAGTGATGGTTCAGAACTACTTTCATCCTTTTTAATATGGTTCTAGTTTGAGACCTGATTACAGAGTTTCTTGTGAGACGTGTCTTAATTCTGCTCCAAATCCATGATGGAAGAGGAACTTGGCAAAGAAAAATCGTTCAGCACTTCCATGACAGTTGTGAGGAAAATATTGTATGTAAGCAGAGACAGAGCAGTCAGAAGCCAGAAAATTTTTGCTGTTGCATCTAGGTTGTTTACAAGTGGCAAGTGGTAAGTTCAGCCATCTCAGGGATTCTTACAGGGAATGACAACTTCCTTATGGGCAAGAAATGGCCTGGGGAGAGGAATAGTAAGCAGAAGGCAAAGGAGACACTGCAGGCAAGCACTGATGTCTTGAATTCTCTTTAAGAGTTTACTTTTTATGTCCTTTTTTTCTCTCTTCTGCCTTTGTCTGTTGCAGGAGGTCTGAGGAGGCGGTGCAGGGTTTTAGTGATGTTATAGACTCTCCCACTGAAGGCTTTCCATGTGTCCTCACTCCTGCTGTCCCCAACAAGGTAAAAGCAGTCCATGTTTGGCTCAGGGTTGGTGTATGCTTTGAGTTATGTGTGCAGAAGAATTTACTGAAATCAAGCTTGTGTGCATGTATGTCTTACAGCTATAGCTGTCTCCTGTGAGAATCCTAAACTTGCTAATTTGACCGTTCTTATGCCATACTGTCCTCAAGTCAATCTGACCCATTGAAAGAGATCTGATACCTGACTGACCAGGTTTCAGGTCAAGCTTTTGCAACACAAGCTGAAGACAATTTGGCCAGTTGTTTTGTCCATGCTATCAATTAAGGAAGAGCAGTTCCATCATGTCTTGCAAGCAAGAAGTTTCTTTGCCAAAATATGGAAGGAGCTGTTGGCTCCTTCAGTATCTGGGTTACACAGAAGATGATGTTAGCTTGTGCAAGTGCCAAATTATTTTTCTCAGTTGTCTTTTTCTTTCTACAGACTGTGGACTTGTTTGAGATGATTGAAAAAATGCAGGTAAGGAGAAGTAATTCTGTTAAACTTAAGGATCTCTTAATTTTTTGTGGCAAACAGATAATCAGCTACTATTTGTCCTATTGCTTCACTCACAGTATCCTTTAATGTGGGCTTTCAGAATTTTTAGGATTTCTAGGCTCAGTCTCTTACTCTTCAATGGGATTTCAAAAGCATTTTTCTGAGTTCATTTTTCCAGTCAGCATGATGAAAGCAGTAGACACAGGTTATTATAATTCTGTCTGTTCTTTGCAGAAGTGTGATTCTGAGAGAAAGGCAAAGTTGCACTAAGTTATCACTGGCATCTTCTTCAGGAAACTCTGTTCTGCTGGGTAGCAGGTATAATGACAGGTGATTAATGGGATGTTAACCTGACTGCTTTTAGCAAGGTCAGACAGTTTAATAAATAACTACTGTAGGTCCTGTCTTTAACTTGTGGGAGAAAGAAGGACTCTGGCTTAATTCTTACACAGAAATACGTGCATTTAGCTGCATATATTGTTTTATAAACTTAAAATAAGGCAGAATTGTTTTTTTTTTCTTTCTTACCATATTAGATAAAGAAATAGTAATATATGTGTTAAATATCTAAAAATGAAGTCTTCAAATTTTTCAGATTATGTGTTCTCAGAGCATCCTTAAAGGTTACCAGTATTTTCCCTGAGAGGTGCACCTTCTTTAAAGTGCTGTGGTTAATCTTGACTTAACATAACACAAAGCATGGCACATAACTCCTGCCTTTTGTTATGTGCAGGATTTAAACTTACCAAAACAAATTAACTTATTTTCTGGAATTTGAGTAATCAGGTTATGAATATGAGGAAAATGCCAGACTTTAGTGAGACTACAAAGGTGAGGAGGTGGAATGTAGCAGGAAAATGCTGAGTTTAGAGTTATGAGGCTGGAGGACTTTTTGGCAGACTAGAGAGGAGGAGTGTGGGAAGGAGGGGCTGAAGGTGTATCTGCCATGTATTCATGTGCAGACAGACACAGATCTTGCAACCAGTGTACAGACATCCAAACTGTGTTTGGGATATATTCTCAGTGCTTTAGACCAGCAAGCTCTGTAAATGCACGTAGCTCATTTACCTCTGTGCAGGAAAGTAGGCTTGAGCATGCAGTGCTGCTTCAGTTCAAGCACACGTTCAAAGGTTGTGACCTTCCCAGTGACTCTTCCTTATCCATGTCCAAAAGTCCTTCCCAGGCCTTTTGAAATATGGATAAGGAAGAGTCACTACCAGGTGTCCCTCAGTGGCAGACTGGTGCTTCAGATTGTCAGTGTTTATCATCTCCCAGTTTACCTTTTGGAAAGTCTGACTGGATTTGCCCCACTTTGGTTGGAGAGATAACAGGGAGCTGATGGGAATTTCCAAGGCATGCAGACTGCCTAATTTTGCTTCTGTGATGTTTTCTTAGCTGCCCATTACTAAGACTTTATAGCACTTTTTTTTTGTAGTTAACCTTGTTTTGTCACCTGACATGTACTAGGAGAATCAATAGCTGCTGTTTAAGTATAACAGATTTTTTTGAAAGTTAAGTGTTTTCCAAAGGAAAAAAAAAAAGATTTTTTTCTAACACTTTTTAAGATCTTTGTTTAGTTTCACTAATTCTTTATTCTCTTTAGTTTGTTTTTACTTTCCCTTTGCTTCCATTTGACTGTGACTATCCTTTAGATTTGTTGAATCATTCTTGAAAAAGAAACCTATGATTTTCATTAGCAATCAAAGTGAGTGAAAACCAAAGCAGGAGACTTGAACATTTCTCCTGTAAAATAACAACAAAAAAGCCTCAGCATATAATTGATTTTTGAGTACTTTAACAATTGAATTGGAATATAATTGTTGGGACTGAAAATTAGGATAATAAAATTAGCCATTTCACATTCTGTGTGATGAATTAACAGGTAAAGTTGTACTCTCTTTTTATACTGAAACTAATCCCAAGATCTGGGAAAGAAGATTGCCTTTTTTCTTTCTATTTTTTTCTTTTTTTTTTCCTCTTCAATTTTATTAATTATTCTTGAAAATAAATGGGCTACTAACCACTTTGTTCTGTGCTTACAGATCTGATGAAGTCACAGTATATACTGTGTTAAGGACACTCAGTAATGTGTTTTTCCTAGATTGCTTTACAGTGCAGGCAATTGAAAAACAAGGAAATTTTATTAAATCTAATAAGCTCAGATATTTCAGGTCTTTGTATGTTTGCATAGTCCGTCTCTCTTTACTTGACTGCTTTTGTTCACTCCCTCTGTTCTACATTCTTACAATTTCTGTATATTCACTTTTATTTTCTCACGACTACTGTCATGTTTTTTTTTCCTGTATCCCCTTCTGTATCCAAGTTGTCTGTTTTGAGCTAGTCCCCTCCAGGCACTGCTCTTTCCCCATAAAATATGTGTATTATCATAGCATTGTTATGCCACGTTGGACCCTGACTCTAGGTCTGGACACCTTTTTCTCTGTCATTCATTCTTTCATCCTGCTCAGGCCAGGTGTTTCCCCTATGCAAGACTTGAGAATATGAGATTCCCAGTAAGCTCCCCAGGGGAACTGGCAGTGCTACAAGCCAAACCAGATCAAACTAGAAGGAGGTCTCAAGGGGTGGCTGAGACTGCTGCAGTTTATTCCTCTCCCTTTTGAGGAATGACAGTGATCATCAAGCAGTTGTTCTGCCCGTGCTTTGACGCTTCAGCAACTTATGCTGTAAGTTTCCTGTGGTCCTGGTTACCCTTTAAAATAAAGCTTTGGACTGTACAGCCCAGAGCTGCATTGTATCTGTCTTAAGCTTCACTCTAGAGGAAAGGTTGGTAGATTTAAACTTATGTCTTCTGCTTCCAGGCTACCAGGAGCTTCCTTAACAGTGCAGAGTCATGGAATGTGCTGGTACATTCCTTTGCCCTCTGTAGAGGCTCCTTTACAGAAGCCCAAAAAGTTTTCCCTCAGGCTTGCTGAAATACTGGTCTCCTACCAGGACCTCTTTTGAAACTGGAAAATTCTTGCAGTTATCAGATCTGCGAAAAATGCCAGGGAAGGAGAGAGAAATATTAGAAGATTGCAGTTTCTTAATCTCCATTTCTGTCCCAGTACTTCCTGCAGTTTGTTGTGGAAGGCTGTGGCTGCTTTGTAGGTATGTGTCTGTCCTGTCTCAGTCCTGTTCTGACAGTGCACAGGACTTTCTGTTAGTGACAGGACTTTCTGTTTGTTTTCCAAATCCTTGTTTCAGAACCTGGTCTTTCTTGTGAACCTCAACTCAGTAGGCTTACAACTGAAACCCGAGGCCTCATCAACAAAATGCTCTTTAGCACTTAAATTCCATGAACTCGACTTTTTCACCTTTACAACTTCCCTAAATGCAGAATGGTTACTAACTACCTCTGCAAAAGATAAAGATCACTTGTCAACATGTGTTCTATCTTAATTTCACAACTCACCACATCCTGATAATTGGTTGTTCATTTTGTCAGTACTGTGTACTGACATCTCAGTTTGAAACATATATTCTAAAGTTTTCCTATGAAGAATATTTCCAAGCTGGTATTTGTTTAGTCTCCACTGTTGAAAATTCGAAAGAAAAACAATTTTTTTGGGGAGGGTGTGGAACTGTCTCAAAGTTCAGATTTCATAGTTTGATCTTGTGTCACCATGTAGATAACATGTGAAGCTTCTTTCTCCTAGTGTAATTAAGGAAAATAATTTGGTTTTTTGTTATCTGCTCATTGTTCCTTGATTGCTTTACTTGTATTTAATTGGTAATACGACCAATTAAATTTGTTGTAAGTGCTACTTTTTGTGATTGAACTCAACCTCAGACTTCTGAAGAATGACCTCATACATCTACTACTAGCCTCCCTTACCCCGGAGTTTAGCCGTACTGGTTTACTCTTGATGTTTCTAAGAGTTTTTTCAAGGTATTAGGCATTTGTTGTGTACTCAAGATCTGGCTCCTCCTGATTTCATGAAGGTTTAGGTTTTTTTTATGGCTACTTCTTAGGTTCTTTTAATAAACTTTCTAATTTTCCTAAAGTCTTGTTTTTATGTGGAGTAGATGTGTTGGATTTTTTTCTTTCTTTTTTTTTTCTTTTGTTGCTCCTGCAAAGAACATCCTGATTATTATGAATCCTCAGTAGTAAGGTTGCTGTTGCTCAGTATTAGTGGTACTATGCTAGCAGTTTTTGCACCCTGTACAGCTGGAGCGTTGTCCAAAACTTTTGTTCCTGAGCCTCCTGAGTCTCCACTGTAGAGCTCCTCTGAGATTTACCTATTTCCACCAGAATCTAGTTGACAAGCTAGTTCCACTATAGAATATGTGCATAGGCATGGCTGCTATAAATCAAATCCTGCTTATTTTCACAACAAAGTCAAGAGCTGCTTATCCTGTCTGGAATCTCTGATTAGCCATGCCATTAAGCAGTCACTGATGGTATATAAAAAT
This sequence comes from Phainopepla nitens, assembly GCA_013400175.1. Taxonomy (NCBI): domain Eukaryota; kingdom Metazoa; phylum Chordata; class Aves; order Passeriformes; family Bombycillidae; genus Phainopepla; species Phainopepla nitens. The sequence continues at coordinate 202,591 of VXBQ01008400.1, forward strand.
GTAGTCTCAGCATCATGCTCCAATATGAGAGTTAGAAGATTTAGGTGACAGTAGATGAACATTCATGTACTGTGTGTAAGAGAGACCTACATTTTAAATCCTGGTCCTCACTTTCCTATCTAATAATGCAAATTCTGCCTCTCACTCTTCTGCCTGTGATGCCCACTTGGACTATGGCCTGTTAACCCTCATATCTTCTGGTTTGGGCCTGTGCTCCGTCTGTGCTGGGGCTCTCCTCACTGAAATTGTCCTATTTTGGTATGCTTCTGCTGCAGAGGTATGGTGGAAGCAAGCTGCTTTGCCCTGGTGAGAAGGCAGAGGATGGAATAGCCTTCAGGAGGAGATTCAAGTCTGGATGCCACCTCCTGATTCAGGAAGAAACTAGGCAGCTAGCCTTTTGCCCTGTTATTCCAACCCACTCGTAGTCATTCCATTTTCTTGTTTTTTTTATTGCTTAGGACAGGAAAGAAGGTGACTAGAAGAGATTAGAGAATCAAATAAGAGAATCAGTTTGGGAGATTGTTTTTAATATCTACCAGTTGTCTGCTTTTTAAGAGGTGTAAGCTTGGGGGTAGCTTTTCAGTTTTAATGCCAGATTAGGGGACTGGCCAAGTTCTAGCTTTGCTTTTCTTTTTTATCCCAATCTTCCAAACTTGCTTAAAATGGAAGATTTTTTAGAGGCACAAAATATGCATATTGAGGATATGGAGAAGGACACAGAGGGTAAGTGAAACAGACTTTTCGAAATACAGGATTCACTGTCTGTGACTTTATGTTTCCAGGGAAGTCGTCTGGATGAACAAAGATGTTCCCTTCCAGCTCCTCTCAAGGTCAGGCCAAGTTGTTGTTGCCTCCTAAATTGCTGAGAATGGCAGATAATTAGTGACTTGGCTTGCAGTGTACTTTCATACTGGAATGAACAGGGTGTCTGCAAACATCCCAAGAACACTTACATGCTTGCCTTTTTTTTTTCTTTTTTTTTTTTCCTAGTTGCTTCACAAGAGGGTGAAAGTATGCAGCTGAAATAGAATTAACATTTCTCTTTTTCTAATTTAAGTGGTTCCAATTAGAGTTTATTATTATTAAAAGTGTTAGTTTTGACAAAGTAATATCTTAAATTTATTTAGTTATGAAACCACATAGCATTTATTTCAGTAAATAAATGGCTTGATGACTCATAGAGATGCTACTAGAAAGTTGATCTGTTTTGCCCAATATTAAGGCAATAAGACGGGATTCCTATCTTTAAGTCCTCAAGTTGAGGATAAACCTCCATTTCTTCAGTCTCATCTCAGGCCTACCAACCTTAAAATCAAACTTGGCTTTGACTTTTATCTGGGGGTGACCTATAAAAAAATGGCACATCGAGAATTGACATAGCTTTATTCTGACAGAGATAGTGCTCGTTGTGGTGATGGAGGGGGCATCCAACTGGCATAAATTGGCTCAGATACTCCTTCTGTTCTCTGAGTCACACCTCAGCATTGCTCAGATGCATACCACAGATCAACCATGGAGATGACACAGCCTCAATAAATAACAGCACTTTTTCTACCATTCCTACTGTCATCCCTGTCAGCAGAGGGACAGCAGCTGTCTAACACTGTGTGGAAGGAAAGGAGAGAGGCTACCACTCCTAACCGCATCAAGTTTGCCTATAGTTTGGCTACTTCCTCATTTTGCCTGCCTCTATTCCCTGTAGTTTGGGGGAGGAGGGAGGTAGAATCTGACTCCTACGTCTGTTGTTCTCAAAGTTCTTTATTGTAATGCTAAGACCTTAGAAATGAAGTCTAAGCTTAAGTCCTGAAGTGAAACTCTAAGGATAACCTAGGGCAGAGTAGAAGCTGAGGGCACAGCTTTCACAGTCATGAGAGCATAATACTTTAAAAAATGCCACATGTTTTTGCTAATGGTCTGTTCTGATTTCAGACAGAAGAGGAGTATATTCCTTATCCCAGCATCCATGAGGTGAGTCAGTACTGCTCTCCTCTCTCTCTATTTGTCCTTGGACTTCATTGATTTTTCAGCTTATTGGCCTTCCAGCTTACAGACCTGTCAGTTTTAATGCTCTCTGTCCTTCTGAATAGGTATTACAGAAAGGGTGGCCATATCCTCTCATCATCCTACCCCAGTTTGGGGGCTACTGGATTGAAGGGACTAGCCACAACCTCTCCAGCTTGAGTCCAGCTCTGTCTGATGTACCCTTTTCCTGGAGTGGTAAAGTGAAACTGGAAAGTGACCCTACAGCCAAGCTGTACCGCAAACATTTTCTGGGAAAGGTAAGTGTGACCTTCTGAGCCTTCTTTGCCCACCCAGCTGCAAGGCTGAAATGTTTCTCAGGCTTTTTCTGGTAGACTCAAAAATGTCTGAACTGCTGCTGCATTTCAGTTCCTTATGATGCCTTGAACTTATGTAAATGAAGTACATACTACAATATAGTCTGTAGTGTTTTAAATCTGTTTTGTCCCCTTGTGAAATTGCACCATCCTGTGCATTAATAGAAAGATTTGCACAGGAAATATTTTTATTTAGTTAAGAAGGTCTTTTGAGACTCCTATACAGATACCAACCTTGGGATAACAAGTGGACAAAAGTGTAATAGTATTAGAAATTGAAATGGCATTATTTTTAGAGGGGACTTAAGCACCAACAGTGGAAGCTCCTCATCAAGAAGCAGAGCAATCCATTTCCCTCAGTGTATGGTCATTACAGAATGTGATGAAACTGGACCACGTGTTTTATAGTTGTTGATTTAAGAAAGTTTGGTGCTATATGTTCCATGAATTTAAAAATTCCAGTTTGACACACAGGGAAACAGAGCTACGCCTCATAAAGTGACTGTTTGCTGGCCAGCCATTAAGGTCCATCTGGGAGGGCCTGTTTAGGAAATCGGCTGATTTCCAGACTGAATCTCAGGATGATATTAGCTATAAAGAACAAGTGAGAAAAACCCATGATCTTTTCTGAGATTTGGTTCATGGCACAAGGAGATAAGAAAGCCTGACAAGTATGCTCACACTGCATCTTATTCAGCGATCTCCCTCTGTGCCTGCTGAATAAATTCAAAACCAGGAATAGGTGGTGCTTTGCACAGTGCTGGGGACCTGTTCTGCAGTAGTTGGGCTTGTCAGAGTGATCTTCTGTAGCGAATCTTGTTCCACAGCACTGGAAAATTATATTAATATGATTTATAATTTAATTATTCCTAATTATTAATTTATTAGGAAAAAAAGGAAGCCTTCCTGGAGGCTTCCCCTCAAGACTAACAGATCTGCTGTGCAATCTGTTAATGGACATTTATCCTGTAACCTTCTGGAAGCTTTCAGTATGCCAGCTGTAATTATTTTTCTGTCATGCCAAATTTAGGGTTTTGCTTGAAGGCTTCCAGAGGCAGTTAGGATGAGAGGCAAATTTGGATATGACTTTTCAGTCCAATTGTAAGATTCATTGCTGACCTGATATCACCAAACAGTTGAGGTTGGAAGGGGCCTCTGAGGCTCGTCTTGTCCACTCCTGCTCAAGCAAGGCCAGATCATCATTGTTCCTTCCAAGTGAGATCCAGGACTTCCTCTGTTGTGGAGCTTTGCATTTGTGAAGTGCCCAGCCATTAGTACCTCAGTACAGAAAAACTCTCTCCTAAATTCTTCCTTTTCTGGTGTCCAGTGTTTTATTATTTGCCTTAACTGACATGGATATGTGTCCATGTTCAGTTTAACATGCAAGTTTTTGAGCAAGCCAGTGTCAGAAAAGAACAAGGTGAACAGGACTCTGGTGTCACAGAAAACTCTACCCATGGCTAGGAAACTTTCTCCATGGTTTAAAAGCTTAGTTAAAGAGAGGGCTCAGAGCTTTTCCACTAGAAGAGTATGTCTTCAGTGCAAAGTTAGCAGTGAGTTTGATGCTGTGTTTTAACATGAGATGGTTATTTCAGTAATATCAGGAAAGGTCTCTTTCATGCTTTGAATAACAGCAAACAGTTCTTAGCTGAAGAAGAGTCTGAAAGCATCACATGGTGGGAGAGGCCTAGCGTGGTTTAAGGAATATCCTTTAAGCAAGATGGGAGATCAAAGTATTGTGTGGTACTACAGACTTAACATGCATGTCTGTGTTCTGGATGTGCATATGCAGATTGCTCAAACTCTAACAATACTTTTTACAGAACATCTTACAGCAGACCCTATAAAAAAAACACCCAAAAAAGCGCTAGAACATTCAAGCCATAGTTCAGTTCCTTTTCCTTGCCTGATGATCTGTATTTTATATGGTGATTACACAGTAAGATTTATTTAGCCTTTAGGAAGAAAGCTGTAAAACCTTATGTTTTATATTGTGGGAATTATTCCATGTCTGTGTTGTTTTTCAAGGCTGTAATAAAGAGAAGTAGCCTGAAGCCAAGAAGGATTTAATGAAGGTATACATTGTAACTGCCAGTCAAATAAAGTTAGGGTCCAGTTTCTAAAGCACTTGAAGCTCTTAGTGCTGAGGGAGAAGCTTTCTTGCTGTGCATTCGTATGTGATCATGTATTTTGCCTTTATGCTGTCCTTTTTTTGTGCTGGTTAAAGTTGCTGCAGATGGCAGATGTCTTATTAACTTTGTAACTTCTTAGGCAAACTGTCAGCATTCCTTGTGTGTTCTGTTAGTCTTTTCCCTTGGCCCATGGAAGATACTTAATTGTTTTTACAGAAATCTATTTGAAATCCAGAACTACCTTTCAGACTATATTAAATGTTACAGAGACTGCTTCTGTGGTAGAACAAATTTGTACTTAATACATTGGTTATCTCAGCTGCAGGGTATCTTGTCATTACTGACTTGAAATCTTCAGTATCAACTGTAAAGCCTTTTGATGGTTCATCTCTAACTTCAGGACAACTAACAATAAAGGCTGCTGTCCATTGAAGGAGTATGAGTCTGATGTGTGTTGCCTGTGTGTTTTTACAGAGATAGAAAATCATAAGGAGTAAATTATAGGTTTATTCATACATACGATTGCTCAGATCTCAGTTTAAACCCCAGGCTTACATTCAGGATCAAGCTACATAGCCAGAGTGGCTTTGACAAAAAATCAGTTTTTTTAAGACCTCTGCTAATTCTGGTACCCATTCCACTGTGAGGACTGCACCCATTTGTGCAGCTCTGCTTAGCTATGTCAGCTGCAGAGCTGATAACCCAGTCTCCAAAGCAATTGAGATATGCTGGGATCTGGCTTAGAAATCTCATCAAAAGGCATCTTAATTTCTGGTTATTGCAACTCAGTGTTACTTTTAGCCACAGCTAAACTCAGGCTTTGGCTTCTCTTCTTTTGCTTTGCCTTCTAGTTCTGATTTTTGTTGGCATGATGCATCTTTTTCGTTTACAGCCTGTCTTGGGCATCCAGCCTGGCATTTGATTTCTTTGGTGTAAGGATTTTGATTCTAGACTTCAGCTGACCATGGAACATGGTCTTGCTTTGCTCCTTGAGTTTGTCTGTTCCTCAGCTGCTCTGTCTTTCTGCCCTTGGTCACAGTGACTTACCACACCTGATTCTTGTTCGCATCCCCAAAATCCATTACTATCCTGAAAGTCATGGTCAGGAGAAATGAACTGTCTTTTGTGGCTTCCTTTGATTTCAGCTTTTTTTTCCATGTACTATCATTGATCAATGTGACAGATCACACTGGACTTCTGTGATTTGAACATTGTGTCTAGAGGCCATATTATTCTGTTTGCCTCTTGGCTGCTCTTAGACCTTACTTTTTTCAGACTGCCTTGTTTGATCAGCCATGGAACCTTTTGCCCATAAGTCAATATCAGGGCAGTTCTGGGTGTTGGATGTTTTCTGTCTCAAAGAAGAGGTGAGGACAATGAATCTCTAGTGCTTTGGAAAGTTAGATAGCTACATCTTCACATTTTAGTTTCGGGTAGTGACTGCAGTCTTACTTATTCCTATTTTTTGTTTCAAAGAGAGGATTGGTTTATGTTTGTTTAACTTCAAGTTGGCTATGTCCACGTAGATATCAGAGTATTTCACTAGATGTGCCTTTGTTTCTGACTAGTGAATCAGAACTATGGCTAATACAAAAGATTTAGAAAGCAAAAGACAATCTTACCAGTGTTTTGAGAGAGGTTGCAATCCATCAGGGCCACAGCAGACCTTCTAGGCATATATATATTCTATATATTCTAGGCAAAAGATTGAGGAAGGAACTGACAGACTAGCAGTGATTCTTTTATCAAATTACACTCTACTCCCACTGAGTTCTTCATTAATTTATTGTGCTTGGAGTATTCCTTTCACAGAACATATTCCAAGTTGTGCAAGTTTTGACTGTACAACTGAAAACAACCTGCTGTCCCACTTCTGTGTCATGCATGAGGATGCTTTTCCTCTCAGATGATGGGAGTGATCAAGGCATTTCTGTGTGATTTCACCTAATTAGTGTTTTCATTGTGCTGGAGGTTTCCATTCACATCCTGTATCAAAAGGCTTTAACCTTTTGAGGTTAGAGATTATATAGCAATATATGTGATATAGCAATATACAAAATATACATTGCTATACCTAGGCCACTGGAACATGGCTGTATATCCTGGAGAAATGTATGGCCACAGCCACTTACATATAGAGACTGTGAAAATGTTTGCAGTATCTTTCATTGTTTGACTGAATGACTCTGTTCCAGGCACACTGCACTTAAGCTCATGCAGTGTTAGTAGCACTGCTGAGATCAGTCTTCATCTGCAAAACCTTTGTGCTTACTGACAGTATCCTTCCTGAGATGGGAGCACTCTTGAAGTTCAGCCATTTACCATAATCCTGCCATTGCTCTTTAGATAGAAAATTCCCACATCCACATCCAGTTGAATGTCTGGAAGACACTGCTTAGTCAAGCAGGATCTGAATTGGTACAGGGAAAATCCATGAAAGATATGATTTTATTTACAAGAAACTCAATTTCTTCAAAATGTGTTGCTGAATGTTCTAATACTATTCCTTCTCAGGAGCCCTTCTGATGTTGGACTGGTGAGGAGGAACTGAACTGACTGGATTCACTTTGACTGATATGCTCATGCACTGATGATCAAGTGTACTGGAATATGACATAGACACATCTGGAAGCATGCTACTCCTAGTTAAATTAAAAATTAGCTAATCTTGAGTGGCAGGTTGTATGCAAGAAAAGCAACCTGGTAAACTTCTCCAGGAAGTGTGTTAGGGATAATGCATTTTGGTTTCCTTTTTGCAGGAGCACCAGAACTTTTACTCCAGTGACATGTCCTTGGGCTACCTAGTCCTTTCTGTGAAGTATGAACAGATTGAAAAACAGGAGAATCTACGCCTGTTGCTGAGGTAACAGTGCCTGTTGTTGAAGTGTGTGCTACTGTGCTGTGTCTCTTGTCTTACTTTGCACTCCCTCTGCATAGATGTGGCTGTGAATTTCATGTCTTCCTTCTGGAGAGAAAAGAAACTGTAAAGAAACCTTTGAGCCTTTTTTTTTCTTGCCTTCTGCTCTTGAGTTGCTCTCAGCAGTTTCCTTAAAGAAGATGGTGTGATGCTTACAGGTGCATCTTTTTAGTACTGTGTGGAAAATACCTGTTCTTCCCTCAAATAGAAAGTTTTTCTGTTTATTCTGTCTACTTAGAGGCATGAGAGTACTCTCTGGGAGCATATGGATTCCCTAGTGGAGGACAGCCTAGCCCAGGCTTTGTACTTGAGACTAAGGCTCCTTTGAAGGAGATCTAGAATATTCCCTAGATTCCCAGGGCAATCTATGAAGCCATAACCCTTAGAGAGGGTTATGAAGAGAGACAGTACCTAGAGAGAGCTGCTGAATGAACTACAAGAAGAACAGAGAAGGATCTTGTGTAGGTGAGAGGCCACTGCAGAGAAGCTTTTTACAGCACTGTGGGCTGGGTGCACTCCCAGTAGGAAATGCTAGTGGAACCAAGTGATGTACAGTTGCCACTGACAAGGATTTGTCCAGGACTGAGGGGAAAAAAATGGTTGCGTAGGAATTAGCTCCAAGAAAATCACTGGTGGGTTTCCTCCAGTGTCTGCAGAGAATGCTTCAGACTGCAGCAATCATCTGGGAATAAAGAGAGAGCCTGTTCGTGAGCTATGCCTGCAAATGTATGTCTTCCTATTTGGAAGAGACCAGGGAAGAACAAAAGGGTAGTTATTTCCCTATTAAGATATTTTATTATATGCAGTACTTTTTGCTGAATAGCTTGTTTATAATGGTTTGAAGAGGCTTTTGACAGCCCAATATTTCTTCTTCTTTAGAAAGATATCTCTCCTTAAATACACATATAAAGAGGAAGGCAGCTTTCCTCTGTCAGCTTTCTGGAACAATGCTACACCAGTTTCTACCTCATTTACTTTGCATAGATCTGCTTTCCTGGGCTGTTTCTAACAGACCTTTTAACAGTCTTTCAAGCCCTCACTGATCATGGGAATCCCTTATTATTCTGTGTCCATGAATTGTATTTCTGTGAAAATTAGATTTCTGTGAAAGAAAACTATGTGGGGAGAAGCAAAATCTTCTTCAAGGCAGACAAGAGTGCAAAGGAGGAAAGACACTAAGGGCTCTTGTTTTGTCTTCCTCTGCTCACCACAACAAGTGATAGGCAGTAAGAAGTGAAAATACCTTGCTTTTCCAGTGATTCTATGCACCACAGTTAAAATAAACCCTCTGGAATTAACTGCTTTAACAATATTCTGAAGAAATGCCTACTCTTTCTTTAAAGAGCCAGTGTTGCTTGTGTCTCCCTTCAGCCATGTCTCTAATGCCTTTTTTGTTTTATGTCAGGACTCGTACTGGCACCAAACATGATCTAATTCCAATTTCCTGTCTGAATGAGTTTCCCAATGCTGTTCAGATGGCAAAGGTGAGTTTCATACTTGCCTGTTTGTCTTAAGGCCTCATTCTTCAAGTTATTTTCACCTCTGTCCTCCCATTTCCCTCTTTTTCTACTGTTCCCCCGGAAAACTGTCATCCCTTTTACCCTTCCATTTGCCTTCTCTTCTTTCTCTTCTAATTTTACCTCAGAATTTTTGCCTGCTCCTGTCAGATAATTATAAACAGTGCCTACACTTTCATGCCTGCAGCAAACCAGGGCACATGATAATCACACTTCTCTTTCCCTGTCTCTCTCACTCAACAGCTACTGTGTGAGGATGTGAATGTTGAACGCTTCTTTCCTGTCCTCTATCCCAAGGTACAGTGTTCTGATATGTCCGTATATCACTTTTCCGTCAAGGTCCGGCTAATGACATCCAGTTGATAATTTCTGTTTTCATTACCTCAGGCCTCACAGCTTATTGTTGCATTTGATGAACATGTCATAAGCAATAACTTCAAATTTGGGGTCATCTACCAAAAACCTGGACAGGTAAGACCCATCAGATCTCATGTTACTTGGGGCAAAATGCAAGGAGTCACTTTTCTTAGTTTAAAGGATGTAATAGCAAGGTCTGCACTGTCCAGAAGCAATGACGTGGAGGCAGCAGTGTTTGTGCAGCACCATGGTTCCCCTGGCATGCTTCTTCCACCTGCAATGTCTCTGGCAGTATAGGCTTTGTGGATCTCTGAACCCTAACTCTAACCCTCCTGGCAGCTTGGGGCCCGGGCACAGGACCCCAGCATCATGGAGGGCTCAGATCAGAAATGTATTCAAGCAGAGATGTTTGTTGGTTGAACTGTCCATAGAAATTACTGCCTGTTCTTTGTACTCCCCGTGCTTCTTACTACTTCTGCTTTCCTTCTGTAGACAACTGAAGAAGAAGTCTTCAGTAACACAGTAGAGAGTCAGGGTTTCCTGGAGTTCCTGGATTTCCTTGGTGACAAGATTCAGCTGCAGGATTTCCGTGGGTGCGTACACAGTGCAGCTGGAAAGCCAGATTAAGTTGGGGAACATCAGGTGTTCAGAGGCTGTGGCTCTGTTATAGGCCAGCTTCCGGAGAAGGGCTATGTCTTCTGAATCCCAGTGCAGGTGAAGAAGCCCTGTATGGTTTTGTCAGCCATCATGTCTGGGAACTAGTTGGCGCTTAGGTCTCTGCTGGTATTTTGATTTAAAGGTCTCCTGGTATCTCAATCTAACCTGCAGTATCAGCATGGAATAATTTTATTTGGCAGTGCAAATATGAGTTTGTTTTGCAGTGGTATGGGGCAGTATTGTTTCAGGCTCTTTCTGTGCAGCATCCCATCCCTTCTGTAGTTCTAACATATGGAGTGTGTTTCTCAGAAGAATGCCAAAGAAGATAGCTACTTTGATGATCCCTGGTTTAACTTCATAGCTGTCAGCAAGCTGGTATGTTCACCAGCACAAAGATGGTGCAGCTTCAGTCAGTGCATTGATTTGGGGAAGATTTGGTGCCTTGCTATCACTGATTTCCTAAAAATTAACCTTTGATAGTCCTGATGTACTACTGTTGCTGATGCTATCTGTCTTCTCTCTGCTCTCTCATTTCTGCACTGCCTGACCTATGGCGGGATGTGGATTTGCTCAGGTTCCGGGGAGGCTTGGATGTTACCAGAGGTCAAACAGGCACCGAGTCAGTCTATACAAATTTCCGGGGGAAGGAGATCATGTTTCACGTGTCCACAAAGCTGCCCTTCACAGAGGGAGATTCCCAGCAGGTATCAGAAGGAAGAGTAAGGATTACAACAGCATGTCTGGGAGAGGAGGGTTATTTGAAGAAAGACGGCATAGAGGGGAGAATGACTGACTATATAATGTTGGGAATTATGGCTGGAGTAATGGCAAAAGTAGTGATGAGGGGTTTGGTGAACACATGGGTTTGAGATGTCAGGCAGATTGGTGTTTGAGGTCCCATCATACTGTTCTGCTCTTTTTCACCTGCCTTCTCTCTTCTTTATTTCTTTCCTCTCCAGCTTCAGCGGAAGCGTCACATTGGGAATGATATTGTAGCCATCATTTTCCAGGATGAAAGCACACCTTTTGTCCCTGATATGATTGCTTCTAATTTCCTACATGCTTATGTGGTAGTTCAGCTCACTCATAGCACCACTGGGGACACTCTCTACAAGGTAACCAGGATCAATAGATTAATCTATACTGATTTTGGTACTTGAAGTAGAAGCGGGTTCTTGGGCCTTGGGAGAGATGCAGGTTCAGCCAGATGTCCTGATTTCTTGAGTGTCTACACCTGAAAGCAGAGTTAAGTTGTATGCTTTTCAAAGTAGCTGATTCATTTCTGAAGCTTAAAGCTTTGGAATTGAAGCAGAAAGAATTCAGGTAAAAAAATTTTTTTACATTGAAGAGCACAAATTGATCCCACTTTGGGGACTGTCTCGCTTATGTTGTATAAGTCAGGTACAATTCATGTCTGCATTGCCCATGCTGCACAGCACAGTGCTTGCAGCTTGCACTGCCTGAGGCTGCAGGTCAGATACAACTGGTTGACCTAACTGTGCAATCCAAGCCAGCTAAACTTGCTTCTGGGGATTCCAGAGCTGATGCCCATCTGGCAGGGAAGTGTTACCTGTTAGGGCCCTCCAGCTGAAAGAAGCCCTGCTAGAGCACAGATTAATTATCTGCAGCCTTTGGACACAGCTCTCTCTGACATGACTCTGTATGGATATCTGTATAACTTTATGTTCAACTTGGAGTGATGCTGAGAGAGCAGAAAATATAAATAAACTTGGATTTGTGATGGATTTTCCATTGTAGAAACATTTTAATCCAAGTGCCGTGCATTGTATTATGTAGGGATTTTGATATGGAGATGATGAGTCCTTTAGGCCTTTGAGGTCTACAGGAACACCAAGAATATAAAAATTATGACAATATCCCCATCTCCTCTTCCACCAAGAGGCTGTTGATGGTGGAGCAACAACATTCCCTTGTTCCCTATGTTTTGGGCAGCTGGTTTGTAGTGAAAGCCTCATGTTGACCAGGCCATGGAGTTCCAGTTCTCCTCTTGCTCTGTGTTTTGTACAGCACAAAAATTCACTGGAATTTTAATGACAAGGAAAGAGCTGGGAAAACTTGCTATTTGTTGTGTGTCTTCCTGCCATTGTTTTAATCTTTGCCTATCTGCAGTACCTTCTTTTTTTTTGTTACTGTAATAGGACTGCCTCATTCCATGAAGAAGAAATCATCCCAGCAATCACCCTAGAGCCAATGCAGAGTTTTCTGTAGAGGCTTTTCTAAAGGGGCTTTAACTGATGCTGCCTTGAGAGCATTGTAGTACACAAAAGACTGCCATTTGAAAGAGTTCTTTGTCATCCCTTGTTCAATTTACCTAAGCTTTAGTTCCTACTGTTAAATTGGAATATTAATGGAATTTATTTCACGAAATCCGTTTTTGCAATCAGAAAACTAAAAATGCAAAGCAGGATTTTAACTGGTAGATATCTATTAAGAGAGAGATGGAGGCTTTGTAATTAGGGGAGGTGGCCTAAAATGTGAGAAATATGAATTGAATCAGGAGCCCATTTCCTTCTTCCTCTCATTAAACTCACATCTCTCACTGACTCTGTGACATGTATTTGTTGTTGTTTTGAGGAAGTTGTGGTTGTTATGACATTGTTCCCTCTTGTATGGAAGGACAAATAATGGTCTTATTTCATCTCAAACATGACAAAAAAAACCCTGTGAGATATTGTGAAGTACTGTATGTATTTGGTAAGACAGCTACATATAATTATGGGTAAGTGCTGTGAAGAAACGAATGACCATGTAAAAACTGGACTGAATTACAGTTACTTCTTTAGACATTGGTATGTCAGGTAGGAGCATGCTAAAAATAAAACAAATGAAACCTGTCTCTTACTGCGAAAATGCACTTGCCTGTTTACCAGCTGTGACTCACAGAGGCAGTGGCACTGAGATACTCCCCTCAGTGTGCAGCATACCTCCACCAAGGATTCTCTGTAAAAAAAAAAAAATAGGTCAGTACAACCACACTGACAAAAGTCCTTTAGTGGAGGTTAATCTTGCAGGCTGAATAGGAGCATTTTTTTGTTCCTAAATATACTGGTTATACTAGTGATTATTTAAAATAATTTTTAAAAATGCAGTCAGTTCAGCTTTTTTTATTGCTCTTACACTGTGCACATCTATCTGACTGAGTTTCTGGGAGATAAATGAGCACATCCATCCACTGAATTCAGGAACAGAGGGATGCACAGGACACTATATTACATCTCTTTTGTATAGGTAAATTATTTAGGAGGAATCGGATCTATCATGGCAGTTTGATAGTATCACTTGTGTTCTCATGCTCATTTTTTTCCCCTTATATTATTTCAGGTTTCAGTCACAGCCCGAGATGATGTCCCCTTCTTTGGACCACCTCTGCCAAATCCAGCCATATTTAAAAAGGTTTGTTATTCTGGTCCAGTGCTAGCTGGCAGGGGATGTGGTGCACACACTTGTGTTCTGAGTTTGGCTAGAGTACTTTGGAAGTCCAAAGAGCAGTAAGCAGAGCTTTTATAATGCGATATTTTTACTAGTGTTTTCGTCTCCAGTTTAGTCTAGTCTTCATCTTGTCTTGTAGAGTGCAGAGTTTCGTGAATTCCTTCTGGTCAAGCTCATCAATGCCGAGTACAGCTGCTATCGAGCTGAAAAATTTGCTAAATTAGAGGTGGGTCTGCTACCTGGCTGCTTCAATTAAAAATTAAAATTATATATATATAATAAATATATCATTATCAGATAATGAAAAGAAAGTAAAATTTCTGACTCCTAATTTTGTGTTGCTTAAGAAAGGAAGATTAAATGTGATTTTTTTACTCAGTTATGGGATATTTCCTTCATATTTCTTAGCAGATGTGATAGAATATGAGCAGGTACATTTTGATATAAAGATCTAATCTTCAGGTAAGGATGGGAATATGATGCATATATTTTGCTGCAGGAAATTCTGTATTAGCTGAAATTCAGTTAGTGCTACAGGATACCTGCTGATATCACTGATTTTTGGTTCAAGGTACCAAAATCCTGTTCCACACTGCTGTTGCCTGATCTAGAAAAAAACATGTCTCTGTTTCATCACCTGTAAAGAAATGTCCTTTATGACTTGCTTTAGAAAGAATTTAAAAGGGCTGGGTGTTACTGCAATATATTCTGTAACTATGCAGTTAAAACCACTTCATACTGTTTAAAGTAATTTTCATGGATTTTTTGTTGTTGTCATTGTTGTTCTTTTGGGGCTTTTTGTTTGTTTGTTGGGTTTTTTTTTAAGAAGGATGTGAGACATTGGAAAAACAGGAAAAAAAATCTCTCAGCTCCCAGTAAAAACTGTTCTCATTCCCAACGTTGATGCAGGAAAGAACACGGAGTGCCCTCTTGGAGAGCCTTTTTGAGGAGCTGCAGCTTCGCAGCCGCAGCATGATGGGACTACCTGTAGGGGAGGATGACAAGATAGAGAATGGCAGTGGGGGCTTCCTCGAGAACTTCAAGGTGAGCCTTTCTGCAAACCTACAGTGTGGTCTAGAACTCCATACTGGACCTTAGAAGTTAAACCCTTTATGCTTCTTGCTGGTGTCAAGTGTCAGATGTGGTTTTATTCCATGACTTACAGAAGAAGGAGTCACTGTTTGAAAGAGGAATTGCAATAATTAGGAGCAAGGGGCTTTCAGTTCCTACAGCAGATCTCTTTAAATGCATTTTCATTATAACTGAAAGAATTGCAAGAGCCACTGCAAGAGTTTCTAACTTATCTCTGAGTGTACTGTCTAAAAAACTGTGATGCTTTATATACTCTCTAAAACCAGAGTTAATGTACCTTTTTTCAGTGTAAATGGCATGTTAGGGGGTTTTAATGTTGAATTTTTTTAATAAACCAGGTGACAAAACTTTGTTTTAGAAGTTATAAAGATTATTGATATGAGAAAGCAAAGGTTTTGTATGAATGGGCAAACTGAGTTTTGAACTGGTTATAGTTATATAGAGAGAATATTGCTTTCCTATTCTATCTATTTGCCCTTTCCCACTTATGTGGGAAGTGCCTCGCTACTTCTTTTATATAATAAGTTATCTCTCTGGAAAGAGAGATATGTTATAAATAACATTTCTTCAGATGACTTTATGACTTTATGTGGAAGGGTCAGTTAGAGTTATTAAGGTCTGTAAAACTAACCTGTTCATGAATAGGTTTGGTAGCTGTGTGTGTAGCTTTGGTCAGGTATGGGATGCTTTGGTGGAGTGTTTTTTTACATACAAACTGCCTTTGCTGCCAACCATGAATTTTAACCCATCCATGTCTTACACTAATTCTCCCAAAATGTCCTTTATGACTTCTGGCAGATGCTGTGATTTGCATGTCATGTGCACAGATGACATTTGTTAAAGGCTGGAACAGGTTGAGTTAAGTCAGAAAAGGGCTTTTTCAAATGCTGCGGATTCTAATATGGCTGCTTTCACATTGAAACCAGAACTCAGGTTCATATGAGACTGAACCTTACAGCCTTGAACAGGAGTTTGATTTTGTGTTTTATAGCCTGTACTGGATAGGACTGCTCCAGGTGATGCTGTTTAACCCAGTCTGCTGGGATACTGGTAAGAAACCTCTATTCATTGCAATAGGAGAAGGGAAGTGAAACTAGATAATATACTTGAGAAAGAGCTCTTCCCAGAGCTCCATGAATCAGCTAGGACCAAAACAGGGCAGTATCTAAGGTGCTGCCTTCTAGGAGTTAGGATCTGTGTGGTTCTGGTGTCGTTCTGTCACAACTTCCCACTCAATGTGTGGTGCTTCTCACATTGCCCTACCGTGTGCATGTCTATATGTGTATATCTGTGTTTGTCTGTTTCCCTGCCTCCCTCCTGTTCAGCGGGTGATCAGAGGCCGCAGCCAGAGCCTGGATACCATGGGGATATCCATGAGAAAGCAGCAGCCAGCCACCCTGCCCAGCCGCCCAGCTCCAGCTGGCCTTGCCCTCAGCCAGAGTGTCGCCGAGGGCCCTAAGGCCATTGCTGCGGTAAGGTATTCGGGTGGGCTGTAAGAAGAGAACCCGGCATACCTTTGTAACCACTCACACATTTCTTTTCCCTATTAGTTTGTCCTCTTGTCCCACTGTGAATCTTTTTGTTGTATCATCCCATTTCACAAGTGGTGACAGCATGTGTTGCAGTCTGTTTTGTCTTTGCCCATCTCTAGCCCCAGTTCATGTGTAGACTAGAGCTGAGATTGATGCAGGCTGGGAGAAGAAAGCCAAACATGATTCTACATCAGACATCTATCTCTGCTATCCTGGATGAGATCCTGTACGGTGCCATGTGTTAAGAAATGCATGCACTATGGTTTGGCTGGAATGCTACTGTATTGTCATATGGCAAGACCTGAGAACATAAGGACACTAGAACTGTTTCATTTTCTTTGATTTCACCAATCAGACTATTTTCTGTAATATAAACAGGGGCACGAGATATTCAAGGTACTGTTTTGCTGTAAATAGAATTTGCATGTTGGGAACAACGAGCAGAATTAATAAAGTTTGGGGTGAGAAAAAGAGCGAATATTTCTAGTCACTATCAAAGCCTTTCTTATTTGATAGGGATACTAAACATATATGACCAGTGAATTAAAAATCTATCACGAATCTTTCCAGAAAAGGATCCGTGTTTCTGATACTGAAAATATGGTTACCTTGGCCAAAGTGCATCCAGCTGGTTGTGGTCTCTGCACTAGTGATGTCAATACAGGCAAACTACAAAAAAAACCATCTCTGAGTAAGCCAAGAAGGTGCCCTTCAGTGTGAAGATTTCTTGGTGACAGTTTACTTGGTTGTATGCATTCTTTATGTCAATACAGCTAAAGTCACAGCATACCGATGACTTGGGTTTGCTGCCGCCTTTAACTTCTGCTTTTCTTTGCCTTTCTGGTTCTGGCTCTCCTGTCACCATATGGGGATACCTCCCTTCCCAAGCCTGTTTCTCTGTATACTGGCTGTGTTCTGCCTTTATTTCTTTATATCTCTGTCCCTTTCTCACACCACCTTTGTAAGCCCTGGCTGCTCTTGCTTGCTGACAGAAAGTACTCCTTGCACAGGTGAAGCTGAGCTCTTGTATTGCAGTAAAGGAGAGGATCTGGATCCACGTTGCAAACTCTTCTCCTATGCTTTCAGCTCTCCACAGCTTTTACTGTCTTGTTCCTCTCCTTTCTGTCATGCTCTCCTTTTTTCTAGTCTTTTGCCTTGCCTGGTAGGAGCCCATCACGTACTCGAGCCAGCCGCTTCCACGGGCGACGGAGTAGTGCCATTGGCATTGAAAACATACAGGAGGAAAAGAGGTATGAGCTGTGGGGAGACAAGACAAAGAGGGTAAAAAAACCAAGAGGAGATGAGAAAAGGAACACAGGAAGGCATGTAGGCAGAGGGGGAACCATAAGGAATGAGAACTAAAATGGAAGTGGTTGGAATGGGAAAAAAAGGGATTATTGATTGTTGAGAAATGGACAAATAACAGAAACAGACAAAATTAAAAGAGGGCGTTTGGACTTGGAGAGAATCAGTATTTGAACAAGAATGGAGAAAGTGGATGGAGGAACATTATAAGATCACTCTTAAATACTGTGCAGTATGATCCAGGACTCCTGAGTTTCCTCTTCTTCACTCAGAACTTTTAGAAGAGAGTCAGATAAAAGGCTGGTATTTGGGAAGGGGATGCTTAATGGTTTGTTTGTTTTCATGTTAAAATATTCAAATAGGTGAAACTTCTGGTAACTTAAAGGATTTATTTAAAAAAACTTTAAGTCCAAATGACTAGTGTTCAAGTTAGATAGTCTGAGAAATAATTACAATTAATGGATAATATACTGCTTCAAAGAGTGATTTGGCATATTGGACAGAATTATAATCGTTCAAAAGTTGTTTACTGCTCAGGAGAGATTATTTAGTTAAATTATAGATTTCTCTCAGCTCTAGCTGAGACACTATTTTAAGATTATACAGAGTCTCAAAAGTCACTGAATCTAATATGCAGTTTTCCCAGTTGCAGAAATTCCAGAAAACAGCTTAAAGACTGGGTGAAAAAGGGAGAAATTAATCTCTAATGAGGAAGCTAGTTATTTTAGGAGGAAATTACTGCATTTTCCCTTCTTTCTTAATGAGGTTCCTGTGACCTAAATCTATTAAAATAGAACTTTTTTTGAGAAAAATTAAATCTTCAGAGACATCTGCCCTGTAACAGTCTATGCTATCACAGTAGCCACAGCTTCTCATTACTTTAAACACTTTTGTATCTCAGGCAGCTGTGCCCTTCAATCCTTTGCTTTGTGTACAACAATCGTTTCTATCCCCTTGAAGGATCTGCAAAACTTTTCTACTCCAGGGAAAACCCTTGGATTTATTTTCTTTATTTTTCCCTGCTCTTTGCTTGGAGGGATCTGCTTAACAAAATGGCTTATTTAGCTTTCCTTTTGCTTACTTGTAAACTTAGATGTGAAGAACAGGGAGCCTTAGCTTGTATTTTCTGAAAGACTTTTTGGGTCATTGTTGAAAGTGCAGTTTCAATAGCAGCTTCTCTAACAGTTCATTGTTATTGAAGGCAGATGTGATACTTCCCCTCTGCCCCTTTCATCTACCCAGTCCTATTCCTTGTGATGATTGCTCAGATCCCTAGTGGGCCTTTCATGGAACTGATTCAGCCCATCAAACAAATAGAAAAAGTATCAACTTTCTTTCACTGGATTAATTGTCTGCCTGATTCTGCCATGAACTGGCTCCTGGAGAAGTCTGATGGGTACCAGGACTGGTGGAAAGTGCACTCAGCAAGAATGAAGGAGGCTGGAGCATGCTCTCTTTCTGGGAACAGTGAGCTCAAAGTGTCCCAGTGTGACTTCACCCTAAAGCTGTAACTTAATGATATGCAGGCTTTGCTGACAGAGCTGACCCTATCCATCCCACTTGTTAGTGTGTCCTAGAAGTTTCAGGGTTGTTTTAATTTTAGAATTACTTTTTGTCAGGGTAATTTCCAGTCTCACAAACAATTGTATTAGCATAAGTGAGGGTATCTGTTGTGAGAGGCACAGGTAGGGTCAACTGACCAAGGGAGCAGAGGAGGAGCTTTGTGATAAACTCCGTTACTGAAAAAAACCCCTCAAAATCCCTTAGTTTTCCTTTCTTTAATTAAACTCTCATTTCAGTTACTTATACAGACAACTTCCTTCAGAGGTATCTTGACAAGTCCTATTAGCAATAACACTTTAGTAACCATCATATTTACACTCTCGATTAAATCCTATAGCTTCTTAAGGCAAGTGGAATGGAGAGGATAGAGGAAAAAGTTAAGAAATTAAAGGTGAATAGTGAAATTAATTCAGGTTTTTATATCAATTCAAAAGGAGGTTAAAGTTGGTCGTTTCCAGATGTCACACGTCACATCTAAGGAGTCTGCCCTTTTCATCACAACTGTGTTAGCTTCCCTTTTACATATACACAGGAGATATAGCTTTGTACTCTGTCTTGGGAGTGTTAGAATAGATGGTAGTTAACTCTGGCTCTGGGGTATAGGTAGTTTCTCTTTTCTCCCAGCAGAGACACCACAGAGAGGATACAGAGGGTGTTGGACAGTCCAGGAGCTTTCTTTGACCTGAAGTCTGATGGATCATCCAGTCCCAGCTCTCCAGAGTTCCCCAACAGGAAGAGCAAGTGAGTTGAAAATAAATTTTAGTACTTGAAAGATGTTTACTGTCTCTGGTGTTGGCTTAAGTGTGGTGCATGTGTTGCTGTGTTGGAGGCTTTACTGAAATTGTCCACATCAGGCACTGTAGCATCTCAAATGTTGGATGTCTGGCTGTGGCACTGTAATTCAGAGCCTGTCAGGAACTTGGCTTTCTTAAACAGACCATGGTGAAAGATGGGACCACTTGATTTTGGTTATATCTTTACTGTAATGTGAGCTTGCATCCAACAGGATACGCAAAATCCTAGCTGTCCAATTATCCGTGTTTACTCATGTGTATGTTTCCTCTATAGTTTGCTCTGGAGTGATTTTGGAGCTTCATGGAGAAGCTTGGACAAGGGTATGTTGGGATGTTGGGTTGTACTCAAGTTCTGCCCCTTTAAGCAGGATTCATGCTGCTGCTCCCAACCAGCGTGAACTAACCTGTCTCCAGTCTCCCCAAAGTGTTACAGCAGGATTCCAGCACGGTCCCATGTGTTGCACCTATGTTTCATTGCTAAAGCATGCCATACCACACCCAGCGGTATGTGCAAAACACTTCATGCGGTAGTCTGCAAGTTAATTCTCCAGTTTCTGGTTGTCAAAAACTGGAAAAATGCTATTTCCTGGTAGTGGAGCTTTGCTGCTGTTAAACTGTATTATACTGGGATGTGATCCTACCTAGAACACTTCAGAGAAACCACCCATTTATATTTCCAAGACTCCAGAACAGCCTGTCTCTAAATCAAAGGTTGCAACTGACTTTCTGGAACATTTACCACACCTAATTTTTTACAAGAGAACTTGGATGAGACCTGTGGGAAGAAAGGTAGCAAGTACTTTGTATTAGGGCACTTCCCTTTCTCAGGACTGTGGAGACTCTTAAGAAAATGTCAAGAGATGCTGTAAAGCCAGGTGTCTATGGTTATAGTTGCCTCAGGAGCCAAGTTTGACAAGGAGGGGCCTCCCTTCCAACTACACCCAATGCTCCCTAAGAAGAGCCTTGTCACCTACAAGCTGGTGACTATCTGCAGTAGTTCAGCTACCTGGTTGTATGCTGTAGGACTGCTCAGAATCTTGTCACAGCCAAGCTGCAGTGTTCTGGCATGTTTTTGTGTGTGTACTAGTTTTGGGTTGGATGAATGCCCAGAATTTTTTGTGTGGAGGAGGATGGGAGCACATCTAGGAGATACAGACCATTTAAGGTGCTAGCTCTGGCAGCTAAGGACTAGAGGAAATGCAGGATGTGGAACTACTGATTGGTCAGCACCCCCCATCTTCCAGCATTACCACATCATTCTACTTTCCCTTCCTCATCCTGCCCGGGACCTTGTTAGTGAAATATAAGTTCCTGACAGGCATGTGTGAGGGACTCTTGCTCTGATTAGATAGCTGATTACCTTGCATAATCACCAAGAATTCTGCTTCCCAACCCCCATTCTCCATCAGCTGAGGAGGTGAGCCAGCTGCAATGGCTGTTTCAAGTTGGTATCCACATGCTTTCAGAGAGCAAATGTAGCATGGGATTTTACTAACAATACTTGCATGAATATTGTTTATGCACATTAGGCATGACCTGTATGATTTTTCAGTCTGTCTAGTTCTGTTCCCAGGATTCTTTTTCCAGTCATGTACTCAAAACCACTTTGGATCACCAGAAAAAAGGAGTATTTTCATATCTGTGGTGGTTTAGCCTGTTCCTGGACAGTTCAGTTACAAGGTGGGATGCAGCATGGAGTTTTGCACAATTAGTGATTAGTCAGAGTTAGAGTTGTGATCTCAGGGATTAGCCCGTGTGCAGCCATACTTTTTGCATGACTCTGGGGACAGGGAATTAAGAACATGTAATTCCACCATGTAAAGCACTTCATTTTCAGTAAGACAGTATTAGCACAATATTGCAGGAAAAGGCTGGGAGTGTAAAGTCTGTCTTGGAGACAGTTTACTGGCATTCTGCTGAAATAGCCTACCTGTTGTTCATCAGCTGTGAAACCAGGATCAAGATGTAGGCATGCATCCAATGCAAAAGAGTTCTTCCTTGTTCTAGAATAATTTAAGTAGTCCTTATTAGATAACAGAATGGGCTATCCCCGATAGTTTGTCATCAGTCCACTCCTGGTTCTCTCCATAAAGCCACAAGAGATTTCTGTTACCTCAGAAATGTCCAGCATGATGCTACTGGTCTTACATAATCATTTCAGATTCAAAACTGGGAATGATCAACCTCTTCACCTGTGTTCTACTAAAACAAACCAGGAAATAAATGCAAAGGGAACACATAAGTAATAGATTAATTATTTTACAGTAGAGGCAAAGCAGCACTTACTTTCTGTCCTCGCATGCTGAGTTTAACACACTTCTGTGCAGTGATCAGCCAGCAATCCATGAAGCTGCATTGTTCACTTGGGCTAACAGTGTCTTCTCTCCCACATACAGGGACAATTGTCCTT
Source organism: Phainopepla nitens (assembly GCA_013400175.1). NCBI lineage: Eukaryota > Metazoa > Chordata > Aves > Passeriformes > Bombycillidae > Phainopepla > Phainopepla nitens. Next base: position 224,653 of record VXBQ01008400.1, read on the forward strand.
AGTTTTTCTGCTTTACTGGCCAGGTAGCCTTCCAAATAATCCTTCTTCCCAAGGGACAGACTCAAAAGAATGAACCCAGCCTATGTAACCAAGTAGTAGAACTGAGGATCAGATGACTCTCTGGGTTGCATCTGAAAAATCAAGCACTGTATTGTGTATGTCCGTATCCTAGGAAAAGCACATGGGTTTTTTGTATGTGTGTTTTCCCTCCTCAGACACATCTGAGTGGGGACATCAAGCCAATCAGGAGTGGACCGGATGCTACTCAGTCATTGGGTACCTCACTGAAGACACTGGCAAGACTTTTGGGGTGAAATCAGAGTCCTGGCTAAGAGGAGCATGAACGTACTTAGAGGACCTCAAGGACTGTGGAGAGACCGAGTGGCACCAAGTAACGCTCCACTGGCAGTTCCTGGAGCAGGAATTCTGTGAGAGGGAGATGGACAGATAGCTCCTGTTGGAGCATTTTGGCTCTATGCCCTTCCCATTGCCAAATCAGCAGCCACTGAACCAAACTCTACTAATGATGGGGAACGGAGGCCACCTTGAGTGCGACTCCTTCTCTTCCCTTCCTCTCCCCTCAGATGAGTGAGAATAGTTTGGCCTGCAGGAGGCAAGAGCAGAAGAACACAGCTCCACCTCTGTCTCTAGTGCCTTGACACAGGTCAAGAAATGCAGTACAGAGAACAAGGATGGAGAAACCTGCTGAGGAAGGGTGCTGAGAAGGAGATACTTTGTGGAAGTCTAGATCCCACTTCACTTAGATTCATGTTATTGATTTGCTCTGCTAAGGGAGAAGCATGTTGGCCTTCATTTCCTCCAAGATATATTTCCTAATCTCTTGAGGAAATATCTTTGGCCTTTATTGGCCCTGTCTTTACTGTTGCATGCTGGCATGTAATATGCCTGGGACTTTAGGTTTCATTGCTGCTTGTAGGTCAAGACTGGCCACATTTTGCAGTGTTTCTGAAGGAATAAATATATTTAGTATGTTAAAAGTGTCTTATCTTTCTTGCCTCTCTTAACTTTTGTTTTGTTCCTTAACATTTTTAAGCACTTCATCTCTCTCTTACTAGGCTGGTCTCTTATGGCAGACAATGAGTATGTCACCATAAATTTGGGGCTTACATGCAGAGTGCACCTTCTACTATGTAAGCATGTCAGCCTCACGGACTGCTATATCTCCTGAATGACTCAAAGCAGTGGATCCTACATTCTCAGCTGGGAAAGCTGACCTTAAGGGTCTTCTTTGATAGATCTGAAACATGCACCAGGCTACTTCAATGTCTGTTCCATTTGATAGAGTGGTGGTAAAGGGATCCAGTACAGTTTGCTTTGAATGTCACCTTTGAATGGCCTTATGGGAGCTAAATTTTAGTGGGACGGACCTACAGGAGTCAGTCTATTGGCAACTGAACACATGGAAAATCACCAGGATGGGAATTCTGACCTAGGTGTGTTCCTGTCTGTAAGCAGAAGTAAGGCTCTGACATGTCTGTGCAGAAGCTTGGCACTTGATCCAAATAGTTTGACACTGAGACACCCTGCAATAATGCAGAACTCAGTGATGTGTTTCTACCTCCCCATTACTTCCTTAAACTTTCTTAGTTAACTGTTCTGTAATACTGGTTAATGTCTATCTGCTTTCCGGTCTCCTCCTGTTACACCTGTACAGAAAACAGCAGTAACAATTTATGAGCTCTATGACATGAAAAGCTTGCTTTTTATGGTCTCTTTGTTCTGCCTGGAATTTCACATAAAACAAAACACGATAACCTCAGAGGGGCTGTAGGAATGATTGGCCTAGACTGGGTTGCACCTGCCCTTTATACTCAGTTTAACACCTTTTCATACTGTATTTAGGCTTTTAAACTCTGATCTCCAAAACAGGGCATCTGTTGATTTTAAGGAATGTCTAGATGTATTTATTACTTAAATGCAGGTTTGAGTCACTCAACTGTAGTACACCTAGTCCTGTGACGTAACAATGCATTCAGACTTGTCCTTTCATACAGTTATCCAGAATGAAGACAAAGAATTGGTGTTTCTCCTAAATGATGTAGCAACTAGAAATTAAGGTATGCATGCCAGCTCACCTGAATTCTGTTCCTAGGTGGAAAAACTAGCTGAGGATGAATAAGATATTCTTACTGTTTCTGACTGCTACATAATAAAGCTATGCCCCAAAAAGTTAAGCCTGTGTGTAACAATAAGCGTGATGATGTTGAATGCTTGCATTTCACAGAGCACTCAGGAGTCAGACTTCGGGATACTGTGTGATGCAGCCACTCTCACGTTCATCATCCAGTGTAAGCAGTTGTTGTAGTGGATTGAGGGAAAATGGAACATCTGAGGAAGAGGAGAATGACAGGGTGGGTGTATAATCTCTGACAAACAGAGGCTACCCTCCCTGATTTTACCAGGTGCATTATTAAAACACATCTTCTTTGCCCTCTCCAGGAGCTGATGTGCTCACTTAAGGGCCCTCCAAAGCAGGATTCAATGGTTCAGAGTATGTGGCTGGATGACAGTGACTGCACACCCAGTACTTCTAGCTCACCAGGTAAAAAAAGAAAGAAAAATAGAAAAAACCCTCTACTTACACTTCTAGAAGCATATGAGAGGTTGAGCCAAATCTTTTGTGCGCTGTACTTATTATTTTAGAAGCACAGGTAGATGATAGCCCAGGAAAATGGGGAGAGAAGCTGCCATACAAAGTTTAATGGGGAAAGAAGGTTTCAGTGGCATGAATAAATAGTGCTGCACATACTGCAAGAGGAGTTACAGTAGACTGCAAAGAATTTAAGTGTTTATGTGTTTTCTGTGGAGAGCTATGGTTGCATTTGTGAAGGCAGTCCCCATACAAACTAGATAGTTTGGATATGGGGTTGTAGGAACTGCTTCCTGAACAAAGCAGTGCACTCCTGAAGGTAGGTAATCAGGAAGCTAACCTGCACTGAGAGTTTTTTGCCAAGGCTGGGCCTTAGTCTGGTACTTGGTTAAAGCTGACATAGTTGATCAAAATCAGCTTGGATCCATTCACAGTGCAGAGATGATTACAGTCCTTAGCAGTTCTCTTCAGTCCCATAGCAGGGACACCTATTGCATTTCCTGATGGGGAGCTGGATCACCTGCCCAGATCTCAGACCCTATTTGCAGTTGCGTTTCACTTTGCTAAAATGGACTGGTTTGGATTGAAGCATTTCTTGTTGAGCATCAGCTTTAAGCTAAAATTAGGGAAAGTTTACATCAGTTTCAGTCTGTTTCTGAGAATGAGGCTGCTTAAGATTTTGGGAAAGCTTGATTGAAAAGGCTAAGTTTTTGAGTTTGGGGAGTCATTAGAAACTGTGAATGGCAAAACATTTAACATTTAACATGTGTTGCTGGAAGACTGGAATAGGAGCATGTTGAAGTGGTAAGTGATACTAGGGATTATGTGCATAGCAAGGAAGAGAGTTGTCTGGAAGGAACTGTGACATCGTTATAGGAATTGTGTGGAAAAAGATTGTTTGTAAAGATTACAATGGTCAGAAAGTGGAGCCAGCTTACTTTGAGAATAGAGTTAGGTCTTAGTCTCCATAGCTGCTGTATATGAGATATCAAGAGTGGCCATCAGATAGATCCCTGCGTAAAATTGTCTGTATCTTAGCAACAGCATTGAATATGTGATATTCTGTCAGATATTCTGCAAAGACCTCTGTTCTGTGAGATGTTCCTCTTTTGTTGTGGATGCTGGAGGCAGGGATGCTTTCCATGGGCTTCTGCTGCTCTTCACAGGTGGTTTCTCTGTCTGCTGACTCTATTGTTTCACAGTATATAAATCATTGATATGCATCACTGAGAATAATCATTATAGAGAATGCATTGTAAAGTTCAACGTAATTTTTAGGTTTTACAGCCCTGGGGACAAAGAGCAGTACCTTGGTGGTCTAGTTTTGCCCTTTATTGAGTTATTCAGTAAGTATTCAGCCACAGTTAATGCAGTGTGTAAAATCAGACCAAGATGATTTTTTTTTTCATGGAGAAACCTAAGACAAGCCAGTGTGAGTCTAGATCCTGTGCTGAATAAAACCAGCCTTCCTAAGCCACGTACACATTCTTGGCTTCTCCAATTTGCCTTTCAGATTGAGAGTGCAAAGTTACAGGCAAAAAAAATGTCAGCAGTCTGTGGTCATTATGCTCCCAGATCATGACATAGAGAACTGCCATTGCCAAAATATTTTCTGAGTTAGCTTTAAAGCACCAACATATCTCATGTGCCAGTGCATGTCACATGAGGCAGAGGTGACTTTCCCTCTAACCTCAAGGGCAGGGTAAAAATTCAGCTATAGCTTTCCTTAACACTTAGACACTACCAGTTGTGTTAGATACGTTTTTATTTAGTTACTTGGCCTATTAGTCACTTCCTACAAAAAACATACATCATAATTAAATTTCAGCATAGTGGAACTGAGATATATACAAAACAGAAAAGAACCCTCATGTTGTAAATTCATGTTGTTTAAAACCACAGTTTAGCAGCATTTGGCAGTGATTTACCAGTTTTGTTTTAAAATCTCTGTTTTAAATTACATAATGACACTTAATGATACTTATGAGAAAGAGGAAAGGGAAAGAGGATAGTCTACCTTGGAAAAAATAGCTGCATCTCATCTGTTTCCATGAAAATACTGGTGTGATCACAAATAAGTTAAAAAAAAAAAAAAGCATCTTGGCTTACCATCTTACTGCAGGAATCTCTCATTAGCTTTCTTTACTTTGCTGATTGAATGGTGGTCAGATATGCCATCAGAGGTATTCATCTGCCCATTCTACCCCTTAGCACATGCCACACTAATATCAACTCTTTAATTCAAACTCTTTCCATTTTCCTCTGATTTAAAGAAAAGACTTATAATACAGATTTGTGTTGTGATGCAGCTATGCATAAATCTGTGAATTTTGCAAGTATTTAATCCCTGCTTTTGCCATGGTATTGATATGTCATGAGAGGCAAATTCTTTAAACCCTGAGGTCAGATGTGGGAATCTCAAGGGAGGGGTCAGAGGAAGAAGGAAGAGAAACACTGTGAGAGTATAAGATTAGAGTCTGGTTGACAAATATGTATCCTTGAGAATATCCTTGAGATTGTCTGGAACCAGTGGCTGATGATTTTTTTTTTAGTGAAATAAAAGCAGTCACTTTCCTCATGTTTCGAGCTGGAATAAGAAACAAGTGAAGGTAACACTAGTGAATTTGGGCATAGGTACGCTCCTTTCACTCTTACCTGTGGATGAGCCACAGATTAGTGAAAACTTTGGGGTAAAACCAGCTATGTGTGCAGCTCCTGGGATACCCTCTTGATTATTTCTGTATTGTTCTGTGCTTGGTTCCCTTCTAGGAAGCAGGTTGCTTCCTTCCAGCAGTGTTGCTGGCTCCACTGGAAAAGGAAAAGGCAGCAAAGCAGAGGCTCAGCACCATAATCCAGTAAGTGCTTTAATAAAATGTTTCCTTCTCACTTGCACAGAGATAAGGATGGGAGGAAAGCGAGAGGCTTGATTTAGGAGGCACTGCTGGCTGCGGGTTGAAAGGGCAGGAGGAAGGCGCTTGCAGGGGAGGTTAAAGCGGTGCCTTGTTCTGCAGGCCTCCATTCTGTGCTGTGTGTGATGCCAGCGCTGGAGCTCTGTCTGCTGCACGCGGGGTGAGGAGCACAGGTAATGGACAGCGGGGGAGGAGAGCCACGGGCCCCTGGCCATCCCTGCCTCACTGACACAGTGCAGCCACTGCTGTACAGCTTCCCAGCAGAGTTAGTTGTTTACCTTTCTCCCCAAGCCATCTTCTATGGCCACCAACTCTGGCCTGTCTGACTGACTTAAGCACTCCCTTTCTTTGTTGCCTCCCCCCTCTCAGGGAATAATAGCACTTCCCATTGAGATTCTGCTCTCTGCCATAATCTAGACACAGCTTCTTTCTCTTCTTCGATTGTTCAGCTTCCTTTGCTCAGATGCAACCTGCCTTTCTCTGTGCCTAACCTCTCCTTTTTATAGTTTCATTATTTTGCAGAACCCCTTTCTGTTGCTCATTTTCTGATGTTGTGCCTATCTGTACACTTGCTTATTTGCTTTCAGCCTAGCATTGGTGGGACCTACTTGTCCATGCCACTTTTACAGCTTTTCCAGACATGGGAAGTGGGACTTGATTTTCTAGTGAGGTCTGTAATAGAGCAAAGGTTTTTTCCCTAGAATTCAGTCCAGTTTTGCCAGTGTTGTTTAGAGTCTCTTCTTTTTTGCTCAATGTCTCTTTCCTTGCCCGATGTCTTCTCTGGCCTGACAGCTGAAGAGCTGCCTTGAAAGTGGTGGGGATGTGAGGCTCTCAGGAACTAGTTTAGTATATAGCTGAGTAGATGTATCATCTTTATGGAAGAAAATTCTTCCAGCTATTTCTAAATATTCCTAAATAGCTGGTAGTTCTTATTGTTGCTGTTCAGAGCCTCAGTGCTCAAGTTTTAGCTGCCCTGCCACCTTGTGGCATTCAGAGCAGTCAGGCGAATAGTTCAGCTGGACGTGGTGGTGGCCACTGGTGCCACAGCAGACCAGAGAGAGGAGCTGGTGCTCACTACCAAGACTGCTTTAGCGTGTGCTATGACAAAGATCAGAACTGAGCATGACAGTGCAGCTGCCAGGCACTATTACTGGGGTCATCCCCAGAGTGTCTGCCAAGAGCCTGTGCTTGCATCACAGCCCTGTAACACAGGACCGAGGTTGTCTAAATGAGGGGCAGAGCTCTCTCAAAGTTCTGCTCCCAAACAGGCAAATTTTGCTCAAAAATAGGTACAGAGTCAGAATTGCAACAATCTGCAAACTCGCTGACACAAATGCAAAGGCTGTGGTTTTGCATTTATTGGCAGCTATTACAGGCATTAAGCAATGTATCTCAGTCGTACTTAAGGGTTTTGAGCATTTAATTTTCACTGATTTGAAGTAGGTCAAAGAGCATTTAAGATAATGGGAATTATATTGCAGTCTGTAGGATCCATGTCTTTTGGTCCATCTGCCCAATCAACAACATTTCTGCCACAAAGGCTGGTTATTTTTCAGTTGCTCTGGTTCAAAGAACAAAGTTTCATAAGACCCTGCTTTTCACTGTGAGATTAGTTCCAGATGTTCTTTGAATTCTCACCAGCTCCTTAGCAGAGTTCATTATTTCTACAAAAGGGCATTTTACCCACTCCTGAGACAGCACTGCTGGCTTAAAGTGATGTTTTAGTCATTCCTCTGAATCAGTTTGGTAGCACAGACTGGAGACTAGCAAGTTTCAGGGAAGAAATGGTGAAAAATTTCTTTAACCTGGCTTCAAGGGACTCAAAGAAACCTGTGGCACGCACGTACATGGTAACTTCCTTGTCATTCTAACTCCTCTTATCTCTCACAAAGATTTCCTTAAGTTCCAGGCTGGATTTGCCCAAAGACTAATGGGTGCACTGGTAGAAAGGAGGAAGGACTCTTCCAATCCTAGGGTATTTCCTGAAGAGCTGAAAGAAGTAAAAATTGTGGATGGGGGAACAAGTGTTACTCCTGCAACACTTACAACTGTAATAATGTGAAGGATACAGATTTTTTTTCTGATGCTTTGTTCCAGGATTTGCTGTTCCAAGGAAAGTACTTGAATATGCTTTACCTTAAGGTTCAGAAAAAGATAAAAAAGGGAATTCCAGCTGCTGCTGTTTCATTCAATCATGCATCAGAGCGTGTGGAATCATTGAGAAATCAAACTTTGTATAAATCAAAGTTCCACGTGTTATTCCAATTCACCTAACAGTTTGGGCCAGGCTCAAACTATTTCCCTGTGAAATTTCTTAATTTTCTTGTTTGCAACCTTTCCCATTGCAGACTGCATGACTGGAAGTCCCTCACAGCCATCTGCAAATCACCTTTGGGTAGGCAGCAATTAGGGTATCCTTGAGGAAGCAAACCAGAGTTTTCTTCACTTACCAGCTGAACCTACAATGGTGTTCACCACTGTCCTCCAAAGACACTACTGTAAAACTTGCATTAACTAAAAACCCCTGCAAGGTTTGGGGTGTTGCTGCCCAAGAATGCACCGATGTGGTGGTTTCCTCAAATATCAGTCATTGCAGAGCAAGGTGTATCAAATATTGCCCAAGATGGGAACAGTTCCTTTTAAAATCCATGGTATTGGTTCCCTAGACTCTTCTTTGGGTTTGAATTGTGTCCTTTCCAGCTGCCTAGATGCAAAATAAAAGGAAGCACTAATATCTAGCCTGTGATTCTTATGTCTATGTAGTACACTGGACTTAAAATAAAAGGAGAATGTGGCCAGCTTCTCTTAGGTTCTGTGTGTATGTTTATAAAGGACAGCCAGGAAGACATGAGAAACCAAGAAATCACAGTCCAGTATCTATATAATTCTCATGTTTTCAGGGTAAAGGAAAGAAAACCAACCAGGAAAGAAGAATGTTCACTCTGCAGGAAGTTAAATCTTTAATATTAATCTTTGATCTGTTGAAAGAAAGGAAGTACATTTGTATTTGTAACACCTCACCAGGCTGGTAATATGGCGAACCTTGAAATTCTTCAAAGTTAGAGATCAGACCAAGCAGTAAAATTAACTGTTAAGGATGAGAAAGCCATCTCTCCATAAAATTGAATACATTTAGATAATCACTGAAGATTGACATACTTATTTTCCTTCCTTTATATTTCCCTGGGACTTTTCACATCCTGGGGCTTGGAACTGGTCCCAGCCATTTTTCACCTGCAAGAAAAACCAGCACAAAAGAGACTGTTAAAGTGTAATCCATACAAGTGATTGGCCAGTCATTTTCTGCAGCAGGATTACTGTTCCTGCTCTTGTGAAGGGTAACTACTGGCGATGGAATACAGATTTATATTTTGTTTGGTGTGCTCCAGCCAGCTCCATAAATCTTTCACTGTCTAATCATAACTGAAACTGTACAGAATTATTTTCCTCTATTACAGATGAGACATTCTGCAGGTTGAGGGTATTCCACATGAGGGAGAAATCAGTTCTTTTTAGGACTCATTTTGGGAGAGGGCTGGGGGTTTAAAAAAAGCAAAAAAAAAAAAGGGTGCAAGGCTGCAGAGACAGAGAATCAAAAAGAAAATCTGTTTAAGTCCTTGGAGTTGGGACTAGAAACCAGTCCACAACATTCAGTCGGTATTAGTGACTACTGTAGTGGCTGTTGGGTACTCTTCTTCCTCACCGTCATGTTCATAAAAAATATTTTAGAGAATCAGAAACTTACCCAGAAGACTAAAAAAAAAACTGTCAAAAAATTTCCCTTCTGCTTAAGCCTATGAATAATACTAATTTGCATTAATTAATACTTTCTGCTGCATGTTTTCCACAAATGCATGACCTATTTATGTGCATAACTCTTTCCAGAGACACTCTCTCAAGTGCCAAATCTTGAGGTGAATAGTCAAATGCCCTCTAACTCATAAAAATAGGTGACTTCAGTTTCATTATTTATCACAACCTACTTCAATCTCTTAATGAATTTAAAGTGTGTATTCTGTTAATAGAAAAATGAAAAGAAGGATGGTCAATATATGAACAGCTTTTAAACAGCTGTGTAGGTAGACACAAGTTATGGATTGGGGAGCTGTAATAATGTGTTTTTACTAAGAAGGAACAGATATGAAATGAAAATGTTAGCATGACAAAAAAGAAAAAAAAGAAAAAAAGCAGTACCAGCCATAGTCATAATCTTAGCCAAGGCCTACTGTCCAGTACCAAAAGGTTACATATGAATATGTTGACAACTAAAGAGTTTCAGTAGTATTTGGAGAATGGCACATGGAGCACAAAGCCTTGAAACATACCAAGAGAGGATGGAGAACTCAAGTTACTTCTGGTTTGGAAAAGGATCATTTGGTCATTTTAAGTGTACTGAGACAGATTTCAGTCAGCAGTTTCATTCCAGGAGAAGGATAACCAACATTATTTAACATCTGAAAGCCCTTAAGAGTGTTTTACTCAGCTGCATTACGTATTTCCAAGAGGGTGAAAGCATGAAACCAAAGTGATGCAATGAGGCAGACTCACCTATAACGCTGCTTAGCAGCTCTAAACGATCAGAGCCAAAAAACAGATGAGGTTCCCCATCATAATGTGCCACAACAGCAGGCATCCCAAATGCCTATTGACACCATGGAGATGAAACAGAGAATGTTATGATGGGAGAATTTCTTGCAGACATCATCAATCTTCAGGAAAAACCCCAATAACTTTTACTGGTTTTCCTCCCCTTCTTTCTACCTTCTTCATTCTTAAAGACAAGCCTAATGAAGCCATCTGAAAGTAGGTGACTCCAGAGCTTGTGTGCCCCATTCGAAGGAGCACAAAAAACAACCCGATTAATGCACAGTTCTATTTCAAGTAGCAAGAAATGGTATCTCTTAGTACTGGTCCTGTCCTTGCTGTCCAGCTGGACTGAGGTGAGTGGGTCAACCTTGTTTTCCCAGATGACTGAGATAAACTACCAACAACAGTGAGGTGGCTTTCACACACTGGAAAACAAGGAGTCTGTATAGTGCTTTCTAATAATCACCCTCATGGTTCCTTGCTTCCCTGTGTTCTTAAGAGGGAAGGAATGGATAGCCCAGTGCCATTGGAAGCATCTCACCCCATATTTCAGTGCTTCATCTGTTGTCTTTTTCAGTTGATCCTTCACTGGAGGGGATGAAATCATTTCAAGTGCCTTCTGGGAGAGCTCTGCTGAGAGCCCAGCCTGTTGGGCAACCTGTGAAAAGATGATATAATTAAGAATACTTTAAAATTAAATATTCTAATTCCTACCCTAGTCTTATTAATTTCATCTTCAGTATTATCACCTAAGGTCTACTGACAAAAATTTTCAAAATACTCTTGAAGCACTTCTTGCACAACTGTCTTGCTGTATTCCCAACCTATTCATCATTTAACAGCTCTCAGATACAAAAGTAGAAGAGACATTTTGTATCTTCCAAGCCCCAAATCTGCCTTTTTTTTTTTCCCTGGAGTTCCTAAACTGAAGAAAAAAACCAGAAAGAACCTTTGATACAATGACTCATCAGATAACTTACAAAAAAGCTCAGACTGGTGTTATGAAAAATAAAATCTCACTGTACAATGCCACCAAGACAGAAATGGTTTGTATGACAAATGTGGCCACGTGGGATCTGTACGTGACACTGCATGAAAGACACTAAATCACAGATGTTAAACAGTTGCTGGTGTTACTGCTGTATCTTTTTCACCTCCCCTGAGCTTCTGTCGCACAGGAATGAGACAAAGTAGCCAAATATAAAGGTCCAGTGTTTACCTGGTAACAATGAATTACAAGTATCCTTAGAATAAAGTATTTCACAAAAAAAAAAAAAACAACAAAACCAACAACCCAAAAAAAACCAAAAAAGAAAAAAAAAAGGAAAAAAAAAAGAAAGAAATACAGTATTGCACATGGACAAGTAATCCTGCACATGCAGGTGCTAATGACTCTTTCTTTCAATCAGATTTTGTTTAGCACTCACATTTTCTTGTACCTTCTCCTACTTACACATGAGGGAAATTAGGAGCTCTTTTTGACTGTGCTTGAACAGGAGGTTAGACAAGTGTACCTCTGGACTAGAACAAAGTGCTTGGTAGCCACAGTGTTTAGACTGCAATATTTACACAGTGATTTAGTATCTGGTCCTCACCATTTCAGGGCAGAAAGAGGACTTAAGTGGACTGGGGCAGAATTCAGACCATACATTGCTGCTATAGCAATTTATGTGAAGTTACTGCTGACTAAATAAAGAAGTAAAAAAATACTAAGTAATTATTATCAAGTAAAAAATGTTCAATTTTTCTGACTGATGTGTAAAATAAATTCACTTGTAAAGACTCGGATGATTTTACATTGGACATTTGGATGACAAATTTCCCAGAAGAGAGGAAAGTCTAGTACTTGTTGCAGGAGTGAATGAAGACAGACACAAGCAGACAAGGGAACACCTCCCTCAGTGCCTTGATGAACAGGGGGATACTCATCGACTGCCAAACTGTGACTAAATTAGAGATTGTTCTGAGTATGAAGTTTGTGATGCTGAAGTTCTGCATGTGCTTGCTTTATTTACATAATGATGGATTCAGAGACTATGTGACAACGTTCTGTATATATTTTTGTACCAGGTCTAGCTGGAATGGAGCTACTTTTCTTCACAGCAGCTCCTATGGTTTTGTGCTTCAGATCTGTGACCAAAACAATGCTGATAACATCCTAATTATTTTAGCTATTGATAAATGGTGTTTGCACAGTGTTGAGGCATTCTCTGCTTCTCACTCACCCCTGACAGTGAATAAATTTGGGCTTCACCAGAGCTGGGAAATGACCTGAACTAACCCAGGAGACAGACCATGCCATATGCCATGCTCAGCAGTAACTGGTGAGGAGGGGGTTTAGGCAGGTTAGCCTTTTCCTTGGGAGCTGGCTGAGCATCAGTCTACATGTAGGTGGTTCTTTGTTTTCTTTCACTCTGCTTCCACTTCTCTTTTGCTTATTAAGTAATTTTACCTCAACCCACAAGCTTTCTATCTTTTATTCCTCTTTTTTCTTCCCCTGTCCTCCTGGGCAGTGGGAGGAAGCAAGTGAGCACCTCTGTGGTGCTTGGCTGCCTACCAGGGTGAAAGTACCACACTAATTATATCCTTCAAATCTTGCTTCTTAAAAGGGCAAAATGAAAACCTTTGCTGAAATTTTGGTAAAACAGCTACACTAAGATGAAGCTGAAGTGCAAGGACCAGACTTGGGTGGGGAACAGCAAGACTGCAAGTGTTAGATTTCAACTAGGGATGTTGGATAGGAGAGACTAATCATGGACAACTCCTCTCTTTTCTTCATATTATAAAACAATGAAGAAAGGAGAGACCTTCAAGAGTTTCTCCTGGTATACTAACTTACATGCCATTACAGCTTCTACTGTAATAAACAAAATTGAAATGGCAAAAGAAAATACATCAAGAGTATAATTTCCAGTTAAGCTCATATATAATTTCTTTTAAGCTCAGTGCTAATTTCCAGTATAGCACTGAGCTTAACAGAAAACCTCACTACATCACACTCAGGAAAACCACGTTCCCCAAGTGTTGCATTTCACCTGAACATTTAATATGGCAGCAATACCTCAATGCATTCTGGAGAAACTATTTATACTTTAATGACTGTTAATAAAACCAGTATCAACAGAGCTCATTGTCCAGCCTGGGTATCTTGCCACATGAATTAACCAAAAAAAAAAAAAGTGTATTCTGATTCTGAGTGTTACGTAAAACATCACAAGAAAAAAAAAAAACCAAAAAATTCCAAACAGAGCTGCAAGGGAATTTAAATCCATTTTTTTTAATCTGAAAATTTTCAAGTGGTTTTTTTTTTCAATACTTCAAGTGTTCATTTGACAAAGATGTCTTTATGTCTTTTACTGATCAAAGTCGTCAATAAGAATCTCTATCAGAAATGCAGAAGCACCAAGAGAAAGGAGATACTTACAGCCAATATGTTCTCTTGCTGACTGATATCTTCATGCTGATAAAAGAATAAAACAAGTAAATCAGTATTTAAGAAACAAAAGCTCAGCTCTAGATTTAAAAGCAAGTTTTCTAAGAAAACAAAATTAAAGCCAATATTAGTTGCTGGAGAAATTACCTCAGAAAAGGTCATAAGTCACCTAATCTAGGAATGTATTAAAGTTTTTTCTGATATGAACCACTGATCTACTGGTCCAGCCTGTTGGACCCACTATATATACCTAAAAGAAGACAAATTATATTAACTAGTGGCTTCTGAACCACTGTGACCTTTAGTCTGTGCTCTGACTTTTTCATTAAGAGACATTTTCTTCCTCTTGCTGGAATTCCACATTTGAATGATGTGGGACAGGAAAGGTGACAGAAAGGGTCAAGAAGTTGGCTGCATAAAACACTGACCTGTGACCAAAACCGCATCCAGAACTCCCTAGATAAGGGTTCCAGGTACTGTGGGTTTGTCATGTCAATGGCTGTGATGAAGCGCATGGCCGTCAGGCTGTCTGGATTTGTGGGGAGACAGAAACACAGAAAGCACAGCATCAGGAGCAGCTGTGGTCTGCATGAGTGCTACCTAAGAACAGCGTGATGTCCCCTGTAACAGTCCTGAGAAATCCACAGTCTGCACAGTAAAGCTCATGTTGATCCACAGTTATCTCTCCCATGCTAGTATCATTCACAGCCGTATTTCTCCAGAAATTTCTTTCATGGCTATGAATGCACAGACTTCATAGTGCTCACAGGTTCAGAAAAAGGCTGTACACAGGAATTTCATCTTCACCTTTACTGGTAGGGAGAATTGGAACCAGAAGTGCTAGGGATGAGAAATACCAGCCAAGACTTACTTGTGCCCATGATATGCTGGAAGGCATCTGCGGACATGCGTACAGGCACTTGGTAGTATCTTGCCATCCTTTTCATATCCTTCAGTATGTATTCACCTCGCTTTGGTAACATTGCTGGTGGCTTGTTACCTTTCAGGAAAAAGTTCTGTTGAGATTTTCTGTATTATAATAACACCGAACAAATTATGCTTCATACATACATATACCTAAGGAAGAGTATAATTTCATAGTATAATTTCATACTGGCTTACTGAAACATACTTGGCTTTTCCAAAGATAATGCTGTGATTTAAACAGAGTTTATTTCAGTTTTGCACAGATCAAACCTTTAAGATAGCTGAATCAGTTTTAAACCAAGATACAAATGTCCTAGCAGGAATTTATGTTGATTCAGACAGATGACTTTTAAGCTAGACAACTTCTAATGTGTGGGTAAACCGATGTAAAGACTTGTTAGTTCATGAGTTATGAGTTGTACTGATGTACTTTTGTACAAGACTGTCTGTAGTAGTTGCAACAGTGTGAAATTCCTTATGAATAATTTTTCAATCCCTTTGGAGCTCCACAATCCTGTAGTTAATCTGTTACTGGTGCCACAGCTTAGTTCAGAGCTGGCTCTGCGTGGGCTCTGCACACATCAAGGGCCTGCACACTGGTGCTCTGCTAGTGAAGAAGGTATCTCCCTACAGAGCTCATTTCCCTGTACCCCATACCAGTTTGTTGCATTATGCCACCAAGGAAAGCTGGACGGAAGCGCAGGTCAATATTCCAGATGTGCCGGTACCGGCAGAGAACCTGCAACGTGAAAGAGTTGTGACAGATTCACAGTCAGAGATGTCTACAGAGCTGTGTGCAGCTGAGGCAGTAAAGACTACAGATAAACCCTTTCCCATTGTATTAGGGCTAGTCCTGAAGCCTTTCCTGGATGCTGCCAGAGAACTCTGATCTCAGAAATTCTAACAGAGGGGTCTCTGTTCGTGTCACGACTATCCAAGTCTAAGCAGGGGTAAGTAAGGGAACGATCAGGCTCAATGTCACGATCAGGACTCTCCCACTTGTTAGATGTAAGAAACTACCCCCGAAGCAAAACGTTCAGCACTAACTCCTGCACTGGGGTTTGGCTCGGACACGCTTCCCTGGTGTCCCTGGATTTCAATCAACACACGAGGGAGAAGCCCAGGCACCTCTCAGAGGTGAGATAAAAAGCAACTACGGGGCGCAAAGGGCGCTGCCTGCAGCTGCCTTTGAGCTGCCCTTCCGCGGGGGAGGCGGCGGCGGGACCGGCCGGGCGTCAGAGCCGCTCAGGCACCGCGGAGACCCGGGAAGGGCCTCCCTCCCTCTGCCGACCGCTCACCTCAAACGCCAGCCAGGAGTACGGGGAGATCACATCGTAAAACAGCTCCANGGCCGGGACGGAGCCTGTGCGCTTAGCCGTGGCGAGGCCGGGGGAGAGCGGGCTCCCGAGGAGGGAACCCGGGAGCTGATTCAGCGGAGCAGCCCAGCATGTCTTCCGGGGAGCACGGCTCCCCTGCCGGATCAGCAAGCGATTTACGTGCCACCGGCCCTTTTATCCCCCTACCCTCTATTTCCCCCACATTTCTTCGTCCTCTATTCACCTATGCCCTTCCGTTTCCCCACCTTTGGTTCCTGCCGTGCCCATCCCACTGTGCAATCCCTAAACGCTCTAGTTCTGCCACGGTTCCCTCCCCACCGCAGCCCTGGATGTGATCTGGAACGTGCTCCTGGATCCGTCATTTGGCTGTAATATTGATTTTTTAGCAAAGCAGCTCTCTGAATAATGAGTTACTTTAACTCAAGAATGAAAAAGCTGAAGTGCCAACAACCGTTTGCTCCTCGCTGAACACCTCGCTGAACACCTACCTCGCTGAAGTCTTGAAACACCTGAGTACCGGGCAATGAGCCAATCGTTAAGAAAAGATTTAGGAGAGAGCTGGGAAACCTACGTGTGAAGACTTTACCAAGCATATTGGTGGCAAAAAAGAATGAATGAGTGACTGAATATAAATACTCCTTAGGAGAATTGGTAGAGCTTCTCTACAGGGAAATCCTATCTTGCGTTTTTCTCAGGGGGTCAAAAATACTGCAGAGTGTGACTTTAAAGAGTTGTAATAAGTCACTGTCTCAGGCATCCTCTGGGGTCTGTGGGTTCCTCTCTTCAGGCCACTGGAGCTTGTGGATGTGACTGCTGCTTTCCCAAGGGCTGGTTCAGGCTGAGAGTGTGTCCCAGAGAGAGAAATATGTACACACAGAGGTGACTCCAGCACAGCTGGCTACACAGACTGCAACAAGCACTGCTGCCTGTAACCGCACTCACAAACAACTTCCTTTCGTACCCGTTTTTTTCAAAAGTTTGAAAGATGGATTTGTAATGAGCTCAGCTGTAGACTGATTCTCTTGGGTTTCATCCTGTATGCATCTGTTTTCATCCTTTAGAAGAGAAACTTTGTCTGATAGATCCCACAGTTAAGCCATTTTACATCTTTTATTAATCTTGTGTTGTTAATATGCTTTTAATCCAATTACTCCAATTATCCTAAAAATTGCCGTGTGAAGGTGCCATTCAGGTGCAGGCAAAATGCTGTAAGAGTTTGGCTACAAATTTTAACACATCCCCAATATCAGTCCACTTACTCAGTTTCACTGAGGATTATATACCCCAGTCACCTGTGGAACCCTCAGCTCAACTGGTTCATGCCTATGACATCAGTTGTTGCCACCTCTGAGTCCCCAGGGATTCCTTCTTCCTAGTCACTGCCTGATGCACCTGGAGTGGAGAAGTTCTGTCCTGTGTGGATAGTTCTGACAGGGATAAATCGCTTGCTACACCTTTTTCTGGCATAGAATCAGTTGCCTCTTTCAGTTTCTGCTGCCTTTTCCCATTCCTTGCAAAAACTCTCTGCTTTCCCAGTTTTTCTGTTAGTGAGCCAGGAAAAGCATGATGCAGTTAAATCCCATGGGTGTATGTGTTTCCCTCCTTCTGTACCTCACAGCATGCCCACAGCACACCTGTCAGATCTTGTTGATGTTGCTGCAGAAGCAATCGGTAAGAATTCCTTTCTCAAAGACTTGGCTGAAACAGAATTTTGATGACTTTCTTGCAGTTCAGTCTCCATTCCAAATAATTCCCAGAAGATGTCCCCATATATCTGGGAGGAAAAGCATAAATTTGAGATCTTCGTACAGTTTCTAATAAGAAAATATCATAATTTAAAAAATTAACTCAGTAAAAAAAATAATTAAAATGAAGGCATTTAAAAGCAAAAAGTGTCCACTAAGTCTTAGCAACAAGAAATTATAAGAGAAATTGGAAAGATTTTTTTAACAGCCATGCTTGTTTATCTTTTATGTATGTAATCTCTTCTCTGGAAATAACCCAAACTTATGCAAACTAATCCTAAGTGCAGCTTGTTCTGGTTCTGCTAGTACAGGATTAGCGTTTTATGAACAGTGGTGTGTTTCCAGAAGAAGTCAGTACAGCTCAGCAGTCTCTGTCAGTGCCCCAGCTCTTCAATGTCGTCATAGCCTGTATCTTCAGGAGCAGGGGATGAGGGGCTCTCAGACTCAGAGGTCCTGTTTCTGGGAGTCCAGTCTGAAAACATGAAGAGAGGAACACTGAGATACATAAATGCATATCCTGTACGTATTACCTCTGTGTGGTTGTGCAGCTGCCAGTTGTCCCCTCCAGAAATTAGAACCTTAGATAGGAGTGACTGTGAAAGACCTGAGAAATGTCACTCTGCCTTCTGCTGCTTGTGTACATATCCAAGGATCAAGCTTTATACACAACGTTAGAAGGAATATATTCATGGGCTGTTAAAAAAAAAAATCTCTAATGTCTCTCTAGTTACTTTGTGTCCTATATTTTGGTTATTTTTTTCACATCTCCAATAGGCCAGAAATATTTATCACTACCCCAAAAAGTAGAGTTCAGATCAGAACGTGTTCCACAGTTATATTAAATGCACTGATAAAGAAAAGTCTGTCTTAAATATTTATTGTTAATTCTCACTGAATTATATGGGCCTGACAAAATGTAGTGCCAGGTTAAAAAACTAGCTGGATCTATCCTCCATGGACTTATAATGAGATCTAATAAGGACACTTAAGAGACTACAGATGAAGGGAGAAACAGTCAATTGCATAATTTGAAAAATCCATGTCCAGTGATATATAGTATTTTACAGAGCACAATTTGAAGCTGCATCAGACATTGAGCCCTTTCAGGGCTCTCATGTGGTTGGAAAAAAGGGAAGTGTCACACTAGCATCCATAAACAGAAGGATATGCTTTAAGAAATAAGAGCTGGTCTTTCTGCTCTACCTGACACTAGGAAGATCTCAGTATCGTGTTGTAAAGAAATACCATAAAGTTTTGGGTTTGCAACAATTTTTGAAAGATATGGACCTACTGACATGGTCTGAGTGGAGACACATCATGAGCAGAGTGTGGTCTACAAGGCCTAATTAGAAAGTTGACTAATTTGGTTTGTGGCTGTCTAGAGAAACAAAATACAAAACAGAACTGGGGACTGTTCTGTATGAGACAAATGACTGTTCTGTATGTGAACAAACTGTCATCAATCTTCAAGTACTTAAAAGGCTGTTACAAAGATGACTGCAACCCTCTGTCCCTGTGTTCATTGTAACAAGAAGTAATAATTTTAATTTGCTGCAGTGGCAACTTAGGTTGGGTTGGCCACAGGCAAGAATTTTATGGATGTAAGGAAAGCAGAGCACAAGTATAGATTAGCTGGCTGTAAGAACAGAACAGCCCTGCTCTTCTAGCCTCACCTGTCCATGAATCCTTGTTTCTGCCACTTTCTCCAGCAATCTCAATCATTTCCTGTTCATTCTGCCCAGAAAGAGAAGCATCTCTAGGTCCAGGAGCTTCTGTTGCATCATCATAACCATCTTCCACGGCATTTTCAGGCAGTGGAGAGATCTCTGGAACAGTACAGGCATTAACTTCCACTAGGGAAAGCAGTAGCTGATGATCCAGCAACACAGGGCTGTAATACTGACATGTCTGTACTTAACTGGAATCCATCCCTCACCGAATGTTAGTGTGCACACTTTTATTGTATATACATATGCTTCCCAATAACACATGTATAAACAAAAAGTAAATCAAAGCACTCCTGTTTCACTTTTTATATAGAAATCAATATTCAATCTGAATAAGAGAAAGAGAAATTATTTAGAATAGTTGTCTTCTCTATAAGCACTCCAAAGCAAGTAAGGAAAAGCTTTTAGTTTGTTTTTTGACTAAAGAAAAGTCCGTAATATAAGAAAAGCAGTAGAAAATAAAGACATAGTGCAGCAGAGTCTGGGATATGGGCAACTGAGGTTCAAAACTGCTTGTGCCTTTGGCAGTTGATCTCTTGGACACCAGACAATAGTTAACAAAGCTTTTTGATCAGCTCTAGGAAAATGCAGTTCTTCTCCAAACACTTGCTCTCCCTCACCTATTTCAAATTCTAAAAGAAAAATAACCATCAAACCAAATGTACCCCCCAGGCAAACCCCACAGCTAGGAATCTGTATTTTCTTCAGATCAGTTGGATTGAGATCCCGTGATCAGCTCAAATTGTGCACCGGTGTTCTGATTTGGAATATGTCTTTCCTCTGTTTTAATTGTCCCCATTTGTCTCAGAAATAAGGCAACAGTTTACAAGCTATTATGGTAGCAATATCTGGGAGAAGCAGTTGTCACATTGTTGGATTCACTTGACTGGATCCTGTGAAGTGTGTGCAGAACTACCAGCAAACATTTGTTTTGAATTTCTCATATAGAAGAGAAAACTAGCACTTATATATGAGATTGTATGACACTCTTCTACCACAAGAGTTACAAAGAAGACTTTGGCTCACAAGGAAACATCAATAGGACATGAAATTAAAGTCTTACTCACTCATAATGCTTTGGATATTAAAAGTTACCCTGATTTGGCATCTCTTTCTTTGTATGGACCCTTTCTCACATTACCTGCAGTTGCTCCAGGGCCATTTTCTTCATCACTGTCTGCTCTATAAAACTGTTCCTTCGGTTTTGAGCTCTCTGAATTAGAATCTAGGCAAATGAGAAACAGCATGATACCAGGTAAACTCTCCTTAAGTGCTAAGACTGAACCATCAGAAAAAGAGCAGGTTACAGTAATAGCATCCAAGTCCAGCATATTCTTTGGCAGTCAGTATTACTTCTGCAAGGCTTACAATGGAATAACCAAGAATCCCTCAGGGGCCCCATAACACCTCTCATGGATCATGGAGGAGACAAGCCTCAAAGGGAGAAAGCAATCCACATGAGGAAACCTACAGGGACCCAGCTGCTGTGAGGGAGATGCAAATTATTCCTTTATTTGTCCCTGCTTTAAGTAATTGCAGAAAACGGTTTTTGTTTGTTTGACCTTTACTATCTATTGTCTCTGGCGGCAATGAGGACTGCACAAAACAAATCGACCCTAGGTGAGGAATGGACAGAGTCCACTGGGCAGGAAACTCTTCTTCTCAAATCCAAGAATTTTAAATTTCTCACTAGATTTGGAAGCTGCAAAGTATCCGACTGGGATCAGAAAGGAGGAGTTTTCCCTTGAGAAAAGCAAGACATACACACAGACCTGAGAGGAAGGTCACGCCCTGCTTTTCCCTCATCAGGTTATGATCAATCTCTTCATAGACAGCCTCAGAGAAGGGGTTGTAGGATAGTCTGGAGCCTGAAAGTAAGAGGTAACGATCACTTTCACAGTCTTTGCTCATACTCAGGCTGCAGTAATGAAAAGTGCCTTACAGTGGTCTACGTGGCCTTGCTGGTACCTAGAACAGCACCAAGAGGTGCTGACTGAGGATAAGCACCTCTGGGTTCTTTCACTGACAGAAAATAAGTGAAAAATTTCAGTGTGGTAACAGATTCAGTTCATTTCAGTCACTCATCCTCACTGCCTCTTCTGCCAACTAAACATTTAGGGCCATGTAAAGGAGAGATTTCATATCAGTCCTGAGAGACTCACCTCTCTGCTGTGCCCTGGTACGTCGGATCTGCCCAGCAAGAATGGCAAGGACCAGGCAGAGAAGGGTCCCCAGGACAATGCAGAGGATGACAGGCACTGAAAGTCTTGTACTGCCTGTGGCAGGGCGGCGGGCACGATCTGAATGGAAACGAGGAGGAAACAGGTAGAAAATCACGTGTCCCAAAGGGCTCCTCATCTGCAGCCCCTTGCTGTGCCCATGCTAGCAGGGTGAGGCAGGGCACCTGCTGCTCTGTTTATCTGCTCAAGCAGATAAAATTCTGCAGCTGAGGGGGGTACCTCTCAGTGTTCCTTTATGAAAGGCTGTGGGAAGTGCTTCCTCATGAGCTGAAATAAACTGCTGTTTTATCTGCTAAGTATCAGGAACATTAAATTGTCATTTGATGAGAGAAGGAAAAGACAGAGAAAGAATTTACCTGCTCTTGTGGGTGATGCTGTTGTTTCTGTCACACCTGCAAAAGGAAGGCAAGTCCAGATTAAGGAAGAGGCAAGTATGAAAAATAGGAGAACATCTTCATGTAATTGTGATGTTTTTGCAGTCAAAATTATGAAAGGGCTAGTCACAGGGAAGTATAGCTGGCATAATGCTCCCGTACCCACGTCCTTCCCAGCCCTGTGTAATAAAGGACCAGTCACTAACCAGAGCAATTCACAGCAGCATCTTCCTTATGATCACAGTTTTTGCCAAACAAAGGCTTGGCAGGACAATCCCAAAGAGACAGCTCTGTTCCTTTACAGTGCACCTTCTCCAACCAGATGGGACCACTCCCTTCCCCAAAGGCTGCTTCGTTCAGAGCTGACACAGCAGATCCACAGCCCAGCTGCCTGCATACAACACTGGCATCTGCCACGTCCCAGGCATCATCACAGATTGTTCCCCAGGAACCTTGGTGCCACATCTCCACTCTGCCTGAACATTCATCCTCTCCTCCCACGACTCGTAACTTCTCCCTGTCTACAAAACACAGAAACCTTCTGTTTTACTGAAACAGCAGGAAGGTCCACAGGGAGCAATAAGGAAAAAACAAAGAGGTGGAGGTACCTGAACAACTTGTAGAGTTTGGACACTCAGTAAATGCAGCTGGAGATGTTGCCTCCTGTCTTCCTGCAGAATTTAAATTATGAAGGAAATAATGTATTATTCTCTGAAAAAAATAGAGGGAGTATAAAATTCCTGAAAATTACCCATCAAGTTAATTATTTCCTGAAATATGTGTATGGCCTATTTAGTTCTTGGTAGATGGCTGTATGGCTGTTGCTGTGAGTGATAATCTTCCTGATGGTTATGCTTTCCTTCTTCTTGTGAGGCAGCTGCAATCCCTTTCAGGATATCTGAATTTCATGTAGAATTCATTTTTATTATAGTGAATATATATATGAATACAGATATTGATACCCATAGGTGTGAAATACTGTCATAAGAGCAGGCATTAGAAATGGACCTTTAGAACCAAACTGATTTGTACACCTGTCCATGACTTTGTGTATACACTGATACAACTCATTACATGTAGAAATATAGACTTGGCTCTAGACCTGTTGGGAAGTCTCATCCTAACTCAGATCTCACAGACTGACTGTGTGTATCATAGATTTTTGCATTAAAAATATGCAATGGCATCATCTTATTGCAGAATTCCTTGGGATTTCACAGGACCACCAGTAATTTTAATTCACTCATTTAAGTCAATGATATAGACAAAAAAAAATGTTGCTGCCATTTTCATGAAACTAGAAATAATATACAGCTAACAAGTGAACACAAAGTAGTTACTGTGCTGTCCATATGTGCATGCATAGGTTAATGTACATGTCTGGCCGTTTACAAAGGCATTTCTGATTACCAGTGCAAGTAATGTGTGTCTCTTCTGCTCGGCTATTGCATGACCGAGGATCCCAAGGGTCTGACTGACATTGCCAGAGCGAGCTGTGCTGCTCAGTGCACTCAACGTGGTCCAGCCAAGTGGGCCCAGACCCTCTGCCATACTTGAAGTCAGTGTCTATTCCTCCTCCGTCTCCGCAGCCCAGGTGTTTGCACATGGTTACTGCCGTGAGCTGGGACATGCGATTGGAACAAACGCTCCCCCACGTCCCGTTGTAGAAAACTTCCACACGCCCAGCACAGTCATTGCCGTTCACCAGCCTCAGAGCCAGGAAATCTGGAAGTGAGGACATAAAAATGGAATTAGTGCCACAAACGTCTTGTGATATGTTGCTTCCCTGCCTGTGTAATAACACTTTTTTTACAGTGCTAACCACCTGTATGGGTACTACCTGTATTGTGGAGCTTGGATACTCCAGAGGCTGCAGTCCTTTCAGGATTTATACCGGCTCTATTATGGGCCCTAGCAGGCTGCACTCCCTTCAGGGGTCATCAGTATTTTTTTTCCATTTCTCTTTCATTTCTCCTCTATCTTGCTGCTACCATTCTCTCTTAAATATGCGTGAGCAGAGCCACCATAAGGTACTTGGATTGTCTGATACTCTGGTGCACAGTGGGTTGTTCCCATTGGGTTGTTCCCATTGGTTTCAGAGACAGCTGCCTTGCTGTGGAAATCTTAACAAACTCCTCAAATTTATCCCCCAAATATCCTACCAAACCACAGACTTTTGTGTGCATGTGTGTTTGTGCATAATATGAGTTTCTGTAGATCCTTTGCGTCTTTGTAGGACCAAGAAGATGTGCTGACCTACTGTGCTTGTCGTCAAGACAGGAAGAGGCTGTCCAAGCAAGTCCCCACTGTTCTCAACTTCCCTTTTATACATCCCTCCTGTTTGAACCCCCAGGCTCAGAAAAGGGTTTTCCAAACACACCTGAGCACAGGACTCCAGCATCCTCTTTGTGTTGGCAGTTGTGCTGGCCCCACGCCCTAGAGGGACATGCCCAAAGATCAGATTCAGCCCCAGTGCAATTCACATCATCCAGCCAGATCTGCCCTGACCCTTCACCATAATGAGCAGAAACAAATGCCTCGATGGCATGCCCACATCCAAGCTGTTTGCAAACAACATTGGCATCTGATAGATCCCAGTTATCATCACAGATGGTGCCCCAGATGCCATGATGATAAAGCTCTACTCTCCCAGCACAGCGGTTCGTCCCGTTCACCAGCCTCATCTGTCTGCTGCCTGTAGGAAGAAATTCCAGCTGTCAACATGCAACACAACTATAATGCACAGGTCAGCATAATGGCAATATTTTTAAGGC
This sequence comes from Phainopepla nitens, assembly GCA_013400175.1. Lineage (NCBI taxonomy): Eukaryota > Metazoa > Chordata > Aves > Passeriformes > Bombycillidae > Phainopepla > Phainopepla nitens. Next base: position 249,317 of record VXBQ01008400.1, read on the forward strand.
ACTTTTAAGATTTTATGATCTTGTTATATCCCAATTCTCCTGCTATGATTGCTTGGGCAGAAGTCCTGTGAGGCTAAAACTGCATAAAGGGGAAGGCCTACTTCTGCACCAGGTGAATGATTGATAATTCAAATATGTGAGATATTGCAAGCAAGAAGTGTCTAATCATACTGAGTATATGCAGAGGTCACCTTACTTAGAAAGCCAGACAACCTGTTTTCTATCTGTACTCATTTAGTTACAGACAGACATTGTTCCTGTTACAGATGGGTTACAAAATCAGAGAAGAGTAGAAACAGTTGTAATATTCTGTAGAATAGCTGCAAGTATCTATGAATATAGAAATGTCACAAAATAAAAGCTATTTAATTTTCAAGTGGCGGTAAGAATGCTTGGCAATCATAGCCAAATCAGTGTTCTTATGGCTTCTGTGTTCTCATAGTTCTTTTTGACTGTGGAAGATGATTCTGTAAGAAATTCAGATGAAGAAAGCATTATGTAAATTACACTTGCTTCCTTAACTATCATCAAGCTCAGACTCATGCCGACTTAAGATCTGTGACACCACAGCACGGTGCGGGCAGGAGAAACCCTAGGAAACATTCTGTACCTTTCACACAGTGACTCACCTGAACAAATCACACCGACGTCTTCAGAAACTCCCGTTGGCACTGTCTGATAATGGGAGGCGTTGCAGAGCATCAGCTGAGTCTCGTTTCCAGTACACTGAACACTCCTTAGGCCAATGAGACCCATGCCTCGCTCAGACTTTGGAAGGTAATAGGCTATCTCAGCTGTTCCACACTGGAGCTGTCTGCACACCACATGGGCATCCTTAATGTCCCAGTCGTCATCCAGGACTCTGCTCCACACACCATGGAGGGAGATCTCAACTCGCCCATCACAGCGGCCCTCACCCCCTGAGAGTCTGAGTGATTCAGCAAGACCTGGACTCAAGAGAGTTGGGAAATATATTGAGAAACATCTGCTTATCTCACTGCAGTAGAAATAGCTTGGAGGAACGCTATGGAAGACAAATTTCTGTGCTGGTAAAATATTAATTCTCACCACTGATTAAGGGGACTGCCCCTTTTAAGGATTTGTTTGCTTTCGTGTGCACAAGAACCTGCAAGTGAGAAAGGCTTCCCCACCTCAAAGACTAGGTCCTGTCAGTGAGATCACCAGCACTGCTTTGGTCTGAAGTTGCACCACCCATAAAAGGCCACTCCTGACTTACCTGAGCAAGTTACAGTGGCTGCTTCTTTGGCTGAACAGGTAGGATTGCCCAAAGTCACTTGAGCACAATCCCACAGGCAGGACTCTGTCCCTTGACAGTGAAAAGCATCTCTCCATATAGGCCCATTTCCATGCACAAAACCATCTTCCATCTGGATTGATTTTGCATAGCCACAGTTCAGCTGATGGCAGAGAACACTGGCAGCTTGCAAATTCCAGTGGGAATGGCAGAGTCTTCCCCACGTGTCTCCATGGCGGATCTCCACTATGCCAGAGCATGTGGTGCCATTCACCAACCTGCCCCCTGGACACCCTGAATGTAAGAGAAAGAGAATATTAGAATGTTGCATTTGCAACTGCTCATGGGCAGGACCTGGAAGTGACTGGGAAATGGGAATGAGTTTTTCTTATCATTCTGTAGTAAAAATTACTTAACTGGGCCATACTCATAAGTAGAAACTTCCATACTCATAACTAGAATTCAGTCCAGCCTGTTTTACTGGGAAGAATGAGTAGAACTCAGGATCAGGTCCTATTTGCTATTTTTAAAATCAGGGCACTAGGTTTTGGCGCTTTGGGTCAACCAATAGACCTTAATTTTTCAGACCCGTATCACTGAGGGCCTACAGCTCTGCATCCTTCAGCTGCTGGTCCAAGTCCTCACTTAAACCTGGACCAGGAATTCAGTCCCTGCCTCAAGTACATGAAAAGGTGTAACCATCTCCAGTCTTGTCTCATGCTATGCTTGGCTGTTCTCTCCATCTCTTTGTTTGCTCCTTGTCCAGGACTGCTCATAGACCCAGTAATAAATCAGTAACTTCTTCTGTCCTCTGTGCAGATGCTTTGGATTGTGTCTTGGTGGCAAGGACTCTGCCTGGGCTGTGCACAGCCTCTGTGCCCAGCTCATCCTGGCTTGTGCAGCAGCTCTGCTCTTGCTATTACCTGACAGTAGGAGCATTTCAGAGAGAGCAGCATTGTGGTACAGTTGAAGTGCAGCCCTGACTCCTGTTGCAGCTGTTGATAGACAGAGCCTGACTCCACATATGCCCTCTGAATTTTGAGTCCACATTTTTCCTCAAGGAAGGAGTTCTTGAGTTCTCTTCTTAGACCTTTCCACTACTCACCTGAACATACGACACGAGCCTCTTTTCCAGCAGGGCATTCATCATGCCCTAGAGCATGCACAGGACAGTCTCTCAGGAGTGAGCCATTCTTCTGGCAGCTGAATGTGCCGTTCCAGACAGATCCATTTCCTTCCCCAAAGGACTGTCCACTTGGTATCAGCAGAGCAACTCCACAGTCTAGCTGCTGGCAGAGGATATTGGCAGCTGGTAAATCCCACAGGTAGTCACACAGGATTCCCCATGTGCCTCCATGAAGAAGCTCTACTCTCCCTGAACATTTGGTACTGCCATTTGCCAGCCTGTACCCACCGTAGCCTGCAGAGAGAATAAAGGAGCTTAGCAGTTACTCTGGAGTTTTTGTGCTCTTGCACTGAAAACTGTAAGACAGCTCTCTCTATCTGCAAGAAACTATCACTTATTTACATGTCAGGTTACTGGAAAGCATCTTAGAACAGGATGCTGATAAGCCAGCTCTGAAAAAAAGTCTCTATTGTCCATGTTGTAGTATGCACTGTATGACTAAAAGTCTTTTGACTCCTTAAGTTCAGTGTCTCCTCTTTGCTCTGATCTCTCCTCTCCTCACAATACTGCTGCTACCTTACAACATCTTCTCTTGCAGAGGCAGTTTCAGCACTGCCTTGCATGTGAGGAACTCAAAGTAGGAGCAACTGGTATCACTCTCTCTTCCAGTAGTTGGTCCTGTTGTGTTTTCTGAGAAGCACAAACTGCAATGGGGAATTCTCAGCTTTCATCCATGCTCCAGAGCAAGGCTCTGAACACCACAGGCCTTAACCGTCAGCATGTTCACAATAAATTAAGGGCAGCATGGATGGCACTGTGGTGTCCTACTGCCAGCCCCATGCAGTCCCTCTGTCTTCTCACACTCTTACTTTCTACTCTTACCTTGTCCTTGCATTGCACCCCTAATGAGCTCAGGATTTCAGCTCTGAACTATGACTCTTGCAAGACAGAGGCAGGAGCCAAGGCTTGTTAGATGCCTTAACTGAGGTATTTGGCTGCCACTGGTCACAGTGTGCAAGGCAGTCTTGAAACAGACTGAAGCCCTTTGGTCAGGAAACAGACATGAACTCTAGCCCTTTTCCAGGCTTGTTTTGTGTCAGACTGTTGCCAGCAGCTCTGCCCCTGGTTTAGTTTACCCATTTAGAACTGTGGTCTCAGGAAAAAAGTTGCGTTTGTTAGGCCTAATCTTCACTTTTTCAGTGGGTGGCAGTACTCAGCTATATTCAGAGCCCCCAGCAGCCATGACTGTATGGAGTTCTTAAGTAATGTTACCTTCCAGTCACAATGAAGTCTCTGGTAACATTTATTTTTTTTTATTTTTTTAATACCTTACGTCTGTATCTTGTGCCTCCTTCAACCTTTTGGAGATATGGTACCTCTTCCAGTTTTATAATTAAGTGAAGTGCCAAGGATTAACATACACACTCATGTCACAAGAAATAAATTAATGTGTTGATATTCCTGCTTGTGTGCTCTGGCCATTTTTCCTATTATTTATAAGAGAAGGATGTGTAGAGCATTCTTAGTACTGTTGAGTGCATATTTCTAATAGCATAAAAATAATAGCAGCCCTTTTGAGATCTCAGTGTGGTAGTGAAGTGATTAGAACAGCCCATGTTAGATGCAGACTCTCAGTAGAGTGAATGAGACATTGTGAGGCTGCTCTCTGTTATTTTCTTGTTCCCCTTGAGTGGCTCAAGGCATGGTAGGGGAAGCACCCAGGAACCTGAGGACCACAGAAGTGTACAGATTCTCTGAACTGTGGGTTAACAGGAAGAAGGCATATAGGACATGGGTGAATTATGTCCATCAGTCCAAAGTCTCACCTGAACACACAACAGTGGCATCAGAGCACGTGCTAATGTGGTGTATGTTCCTGGGACAGTCAGCAAGGTGAGTCTCATTCCCTACACAGTGAAACTCTTCTTGCCAGATCAATTCATTTCTGTTTCCAAAGTGAGTTCCTCTCAAAGTTTCCACAGCCTGGCCACACTCTAACTCATTACATATAACAGAGGCAGTTTTGAAATCAATGTGTGAGAAACAGACAGTTGCCCAAGTTTCTTCTTGCTTTACTTTCAGATGTCCTGAGCAGGCAGTGTCCCCTCCAGTCAGACGCAGATCAGAGAAGCCTGGAAAAAAACCAAAAAACAAGAAATCCAGCATCAAGGGTTGGTTGTGCTGACCTATTTTCATAACTCCTGTGCCTCAATGGGCAAGACACATTTCACTTCTCTGAGAACCACTAATACTTTTGAATTGTGACTGGGGCAATTCCTGGTAGCACTGATAAAAAGGAAAATTGTATATGAGATTGTTTATTTCTCAGTATGTGAAAATACTAAATCCTTGGGAAAGAAGGAAGGAAGCTTTGAACATCTGCCAATGACTGAGAAGCAGCAATCCCTAAACTGATAAACAGACAAATAGCTATTTACTAGTGTGTGTCCTTGAGATTTTGTTATTTCAATGAATAGGAAGCTGAAGCACCCCAGGAAGAGGAAACAGGAAATGTTGCACCCAGTTTCAGAAATTGCTAAAAAGACAGTCTGGAGATCTACAGGCTGACCAGCCTCACTTTGGTACTTGAGAAAAATATGGAGTGAGACTTCTAGGAACTCATTTGTAGGCACAAGGAGATGAATCGGAAGAGTCAGCATGATTTTGTCAAGTGTATATCATGCTTGTGGAACCGTATTGCTTTCTCTGATTAAAATGGACTTATGGGTGAGGAGACAGCAGCACGTCATTTACCTCACATTTAGCACTGCCATTAACTGTCTTGAGCAATATTCTTATGTCCTAGAACTAGGATGTTAGTGTCTGGCTGGAAGGACAACATGGTTAGGCAGCTGATTGAATGGTCGGGCTCAGTCATTAGTGAGTTGCACTCTACCTGAAGACTGCCAGCAAGTGGAATATCACTTATTGGGTCTTTCCAGGGGCCTGTTCTGCTCAGTGTCTTCTCTTCAAGGAAGTGGTGATGGACTACATTCTTATAATTTTGGGGGGAATGAGGTGATAACCACCACGGCAGAGCTGCCATTCAGAGAGATCTAGACAGGCTAGACTAATGGGCTGACAGGAACCTTACAAAAATCAGAAAAGGACAAATGTTAAGTCCTGAAGCTGGGAAGGAAAAACCTCTTGCAGTGAGTCTTGCACAGGAGGCAGCCAAACAGATACTGGACTTTTTTTTTGCCATTGCAGACTGTTCTGTCTTACCTTACCTGAAGATCTGGAGAAAAAGGGCAGTTGTGTGACGTAACGTTGCATTTTCTTGCTTCTCTACCTACACCTGCTTTTTTAGCCCCCATTCCTGGTCAAAGACAAGTTCAGTACTGCTCTCCTGTTGCCTGGGAGAGCTGGTAAAAACAAATAATGGTTTTTTTGTGTTTTTCTTTTTCTGTTCTATGTCATTTAAAATGCACATTCTATGTCATTGCTCTGCCCAGGCAAAGTCAGCTTGTACTCATAGTCAGCAGAAGACTTAATGCTGGAGCAACTTGCTTTGGATGAGTAGAGGGAGTACTTGGCTTTATCCAACTAGGACAAAGTTTGATCCCAGGCTCGTATCTTTTTGCTGTTATACAAGGTTGGATCCCTTCTTACCTGAGCAGATCACTCCAATATCAAAGTAATGAGGACAAGTAAAAGCACCCCATCCTGTGTGTGTGCAGTTCCAGAGAGCAGATTCATCACCACGGCAATCAACTCGGTACAACCACGTTGGTCCAGTTCCTTCTCCAAACGGAGCTCGATTAAGGGCCTTAACAGCATATCCACAGTGTAGCTGCTTACAGACAACCTCAGCATCCTTTATGGTCCAGTCCCCATCACACACGGTTCCCCACTGCTCCTCATGTTTTACTTCCACTCTCCCAGAGCAGGGGCCAGTTCCATTTGAGAGCCTCAATTCATCAGCGCCTTCAGAGAGAGCAAGGTTATGGAAAGGACAGAGCTTAATCATGATTATCTATTGCAGATGTTAATGAGATCATTATTGCTCTTAATTTACTCTTACATCAGACTTATTTGGTTCACCTTTCTAAATAGCCCAACTTATAGAGCGTTTTTTTTTGCAAGGAGTTATGTCTGTATTTACAAGTTTGAGCTAACTGCACTGCTAAAATGTAAATTACTTCTAATGACAGGCAAACTTTCTCTTTTACTGACTTATCAGGGCTGGGAAATGCTGAATAATGTCCCTGCTTTGTGATTCACAAAGCCTGCCACAGTAAACTGGCAGCTTGAGTGGGTGAGGGGACTGCCTGTCAGTGTGTGATTGCTACAGTAGATCGAGCTTCATTATCCTGTGAGTTAATTGGCCTGGAAGCAAATTTCGTGTGTGTGTCTTTGGGAGTGGGGTAACTGGAGGAGTTGGCTACCAGAGGGACCAGAAAGGCCAGGCCAGCTACTGGAGAGGTGGTAACATCAGGAGGTCTACTTAAAGACCCAGCTCAAAGCTGGCTTTCTGGGCTGCAGGGGCACATTGCCGGCTCACGTGCAGTTTGTCCCCACCAGAATCCCCAAGCCCTTCTCCATGGGGCTGCTCTCTTTGTGTCACATGTATCACATGTGTCACACGTTGCATGCTTCCGTCTGTGTGGGCAGCTGTGTACAGCTGTGATGTGTGTGGGTACATATTTGTGTGTGAGTACTATATATGTGTGACTGGACTAAAAGTTAGCCTCACTACCAGCTGGATCAAGGTCATTGCTCTTTGAAGCATGAAAGAGGATACTCATGAAATGGGTGGAAAATCAGATGGTAGAAAACCACATGCAGGAGTGTTGTATTCCCAGATTAAGGACAAACTACAAGCTAAATGCGCAAAGGGAACGAGACTGAAGCTGGCCACTTCATCTGACTTTCGTCTTCAGTTTGATCAGGTTTGCATTTCAGCATGTTATGGAACAGGTAAATCCCTGAAGAGGGCTGGCAACTTCTTTTGGGCCTGGAGGATTATTCAGATTCACCACATAGCTAAAGGACGTTTACAGGACAGTCACATAAGAAGCCTAATAACTTTGGTTCACAAATTTTTACTGTTTCATGACCTGACACACAATGGAATATTGAAGCAAACATTTACAGGACAGGTTTGATCCAACTGTCAATGTCCTGAGCGCACTAAGACTCCTTAATGGCCTTGGCCTTCCCCACCTGGGTTTTCCACCCACATGCTCTGCCCAAGGGCCCATTTAAGCACAGACCTGGACCTTCTCTCATTGCCTGTGCTATGTGGGAGGTGCATTTGTGTTCCACTCTGGCACAGCCATGTCTGGCCATGGGCCCAGCTGATCTGCACTTACAGTGACCAGGTGCCAAGAGAAACCTGCAGTATTCATCCAGACCCAGCACTGGGCACTAATGTGGATGGAAGACAGTGCAGCTGTACAAATCTTGCAAATAGCCCAGGAAGATCATCTCCTATCAATGATGGTGTTTGATAAGCGACAAAAGATAATTTGCACTAAGAGCCTTGGGTTTTCCTGTAAAATTTTTTTTAAAAAATCCTTTATGCAAAATACCACCTTCTCTCTCTTTCTCAAAAGAGAGAGGCATTTCTACATATCACACGTCTGGCTGTCATCTGACATTGAGAAATGAGAATATTTAATTTTTCTTTACATTTGGAAACAAATCTAATTCTCTCTACTCCCTTCAAGTGTGTCAGTCTTAACCCATGAGCTGGTGCTAATGCAGCCATTTCCTCCAAAAACTAACTGTTGTTTCATCTCTTATTGCAAAGTAAACTGCTAGCAGTAGTCAATTGGAAGGCAATTTTGCCTCCATCTTTATGTGGTTTGTAACTGCTTCATCAGACACAGACAATGTGGCTTTGATCACCTTTCAAACAGAGGTAAAGGCTTTGCCTCTTTGCTAACACTGCTGGATTTCTTCACAATTACCTGCCTATCATTTAAATTTGGCAAGAAAAAAAAAAAAGTTGTTATTCAAGTGACTGACAGTTGATAACTTCCAAAACCTATATTTTTCTGCAAAATATCCTCTCTCCTCAAGTCTCCCGAGTAAGAAAGTCACATGCAGAGCACAATCCTCAGGTAACTACAAAACCGCTTTTTGCCTGCAACATGTTGTCTCAGAGGGAGCATAAGTTGTGTAAGTCTCTAGAAAGATATTCTGGAGAACAACCCCTGGGCTATTGGAAGAACGTAGTCCAAAAAAAGAGTTTTCTCAGCTATAACATTTATACTTTTAAAAGAGAAATGAATTCTAAGAAAAGTTGAATTCCTAATACATTTTTAAAGGAACCAGATAACCAATTTCTATTAGCCATATCCAGGAGCAAAACAAACAGCTCTTCACTCAGCTGTATGACCTCTGTGCACTTGAATTTTCAAATAATTGTACATCTGACATTTTCAACATGCAACAGCATGCACAACTAGATGCAGGGGTAGGCATAACCCAATCAACAGATTTAAATATTTCCTAATGAAAGCTGTCATTTGCTGTAATCACTTTTCTGTGAATTTTTTTATGATACGTATGGGTACAATTTTGTATTTCCTCACACTCCACAGCATGTCCCATAAGTACCTTCATTGAATTCAGTGGTTTGGTGTTCTGCTTGGCTGAGAAGCTCCAGCTGAAAACCCAATTCGTCTCATAAGCAAAGGATGAGAGTGCACCATGCATTCCTGTCCCCAGGCCCTAAGAGGAGGTTTGCAGCCCAGGCCCGCTGCCTCAAGGGCAGATTGCCAGCTCACTCCCAGAGAGTTGTGATTCCTGCTCTACTCTTCTACTCTGCACAGTGCTCTTTGGCTGGGGAACATCAGAACTCCTGTAGCAGCATGGAGAGTGCAAGTGCTGCCAGAGCAGAGGTGACGGTGGTAGGTGCTGATGATGGTGTCACTGTAAAGCTACTCTGGTCTGCAACTTCCAGTCAGTCTGCTGCTGTTGCCTGATGTGAACAAAGAGTTGGCAGAAAACTCACTCTCAATTTCTGCAGTACAGCTCAGTTGACACTAAAACATGAAGAGGTGTCTAAATGAAAAAAAGTTTCATATTATGAAAATGTATGTCCAGAGTGCCTCCTGTTCCCTGCCATGTGAACTCTGACTGCATCCACACAACTGGTGAGAACCTTCAAGACTAGGGCCATGTTATAGCAAAACATCAGCTGTGAAGTCTTGTTCTCATCATATGGGAATGCAATTACCACCACAATGCCATAATGTCACCACCTTGTGTAGAGAGAAAAAAAAAGAGGTTTCCAAAACCTGTCTCACATCACCAGCATCAAGCATGTACACATAGCTCCAGAAGTGCAGAGAGACAAATAGGGATAAGCTTCAGATATACAGGAACAACTGAGGAGATGTTGTGTTACCCAAACTCCACTGGACACACAGGGTAGAGCTACATCATTTTAACTGGTGTTGAACAAAGACCTGGAAATATTAATTCTGTCTACAAAGAGCTCAGCAGGAGAGATAGGACAGTAGGAAGAATATTCAGCTGGTTTTTAGTACAGTTAAACTGTTTACAAAATTTGGACTTGAATTCTTATGAGAATGGCCAGTCTCTGATATCCGAGTAAAATACAAAACTTTTACAAAAGGCTTACCCTTCTTTATCTCAGGATTATCAAGGAGATTGAATCAAAGAAAGATAGAAACATACTTAAAAACCTTTTCGTCACTTTGCTTTAGAGGTTGGTAGAATAACAACCTATTTATATTAAATTTGCATATTTTTTATTTTATCTCACTGCCTTATGAAAAATAAAGTATGTACTTACCCAGTGAGACCTGAATGGAGAGGACAACCAACCACAGCACTGGAGCAGAAAGATGTCCTTTTGTTGCCATCCTGACCACAGATGGATGAAATTTCACTCTCCAGGCACTGCCTAAATAAAACTCTGGCCGGGCATTCCTGTATCTCACAAATGACTACAAAGGAGGAAATATATAGGTTCACGTGCTAGCATGAGCTACCTGAAGGAACCAATAGAAATATTGTTCACCTTTTTAGACATTATCAGCAGATTAATCTCCAATCTGAAGGAGCCAAAACCTCCAATAAAATTCAAAAATTGTACTTGTGACCTTATTTGAAGGATGATTATGTGTCTGATGTCATCATCGGAGTTGTTTTACTGTGAGACCAACACTGGTGGCACAGGCAGAGCAGTGCGCAGAGTGGTTATTTCTCACCTGACAAAGGAATATGAAAGTGCAGAACACTGGTTGTTTATGAATCACTTCAGAAGAAAAAAAGGCAAAGAAAATTCCTTTAATTTGTAGCTTATCTGTCTCATCAGAAGAAATTATACTCCAATCAACAGAAATGGTGTTTATCACTAGAGGTGGTTTGGTGAGTAAAAAATGATACCCTCTCTGTCTTTAGGGCAGGCTTAAGGCTTCCTTATCTGGACAAAACTTTTCGGGCAGAAGCTCTTAAAAAAATACCTTCCTTAGGATTCAAATTACAGGCCTTCCTGTTTTCTCTGCTCAGTTTCTTTTTGTTTCAGGTGACCACTGCTGGTAGTTCTGCCCCCTCTCTCATTCACTCTAGAATGGCAACTTCAGGGAAATAAAAGCTGCTGTTAATTAAACAGTGGCTACTTGACTCATTGACAAATGGAACAAGTTGCAGAATGCAGTTTACACCAGTCTAAACACACATTCCTCTTTATGACACTGACAGCATCCTCCTTTTGTTTGATGGCATCTATCTGCTCTTCATCCAGAATTCTGAGTTCAGGAACATCCATGCTGTCAGGTCCTTAGCTCACCAATCTTTGCAACCTGTTCCCCTTCTCACTGGGCTTTACTTGTTCAAGTTCTGTGTAACTTTGCAGCAGGATAGCCTTGGGTCAGGCTGCTGCAGAAAGAGGTAAGAGGAAGAGCAAAGAGTCTGGCCGGAGGCTGCCTGTTCTTTGCTCAGGAGCTAGGACACTTGCCATGGTCTTTGCTAGAGCTAGAGGGCAACCAGGTTGGGGTCTGGCCATGAACCTTGCTGATACCTGACCCTGATCTGCTGACTTGACTTTATGGCTCGATCCTGGTTTTGTCTGGATTTCCTGGATTACTGGCTTAACCTTGCTGCTGTTGCTGACCTATTCTCAGGGTTTTTTTATTCAGGTACTTTGGGATCTTGTGAGGATTTTGCTTTGTGCCTGGTTTGCAGTCAGCTTCAGTTCCTAGCTGGCCTTCCCTTGCAGAGCATCCTGCTTCTGCTACCTGATACAGACCTCTGAAAACCAGAAAGAAACTGCCACTCCATTGGAAATGTGTTTGGTGTGGGGAAAATCCCACTACAGATGTGCTAATGAGAGATAGATAAGGTATCCATTATCACGTCTGCTCCCATACTGAGGTTCGGTGGTTTCACTTAGCACTATTCTCTGCTGATTGGTGTCCACCAACAGAATTCTCACTGAGGTTTTAGACCCACTCCAGGAAGCTTTAGAGTAAGATCTCTTTCTCTGCATACAGGCTGTAGATGACCAGAGCCTCTTTTATGGGCACTGTGTCCATGTAGCCAGGTATGTGCCAGTACCTATGGATGTTAGAACAGACAGCATGGAAGAAAATTACCTCACATTGTGCTAGAGGAGGCTCAGGTGAGATACTGAGAAAAAATTCGTCACTGATAGGGTTGTCAAGCACTGGGACAGACTCCCCAGGGAAGTAGTTGAGTTGCCATCCACAGATTTATTTCAAAGATAGGTAGATGAGGCACTTAGGGCCACAGGCCCTTGGGTTTAGTGCTAGGTTAATGGTTGGACTTGATGATATCAACATCTTTCCTGACTAAAATGGTGCAATGATTCTGGGAAAATCAAGCAGGAAACAGCAGAACAACTCAGACATACTTTGCTTAAGAAACTGAACACAATACTTTGCTTACCAAAATTATGTGCTAGAGTTGGAACCATACAAAGAATGTCTTCAGGGATGATCAGATGAATACAAAGTCCATTTTACAGTCAAAGGGTAATGAAGAGACTTCAAAAATTTGTCAGCCTAACAAAACAAACTTTTACTTCTAAGTATTTTGAGACAGGTTAACACTAACTGGAATAAGAAACTATATAATGTAAAGAAAAGCATAAAGTTGTTATGGAGACGTTTAAGACTAGATATCACAAGGAGGTTTCTAACAATGAGAAAAATAAGGTCCTGGAATTAGCTCTGAGTAAAAATGGTGACAGAAAAGTTCTGCAGTAATGACCAAGGTCATAATCACTGAAAGGAACTATTGGGCATGTTTCATTCAGCTAACACAAGTATAAATTTGATTACTCCAATAGTCTCCTTAAATCCCTTGTAAATTATTTGGGAATTACCACAACAGACCCTCTGAATAAATCATACTTTTGCTGCATATACAAGACAAGATTTCTGCAGAGCAGACAGAAAGGCCTTACTCCATAGTGACCATGTAGCATTTTAATCTGGTACTTGACAACAAACTCTGCCCTGAGGACTAGCAACATCTCAGACTTCCCTATACAATGATCAACACAATGCAATGGAGGCAGGTCAGTGAGGGGACAATGAGCAGGATTAGTGGAATAATTATTTGTCAGTTGGAGGTACAGATGGGGTTCAGGCAGACAACCATTAATGAGCCTGTACAAGTCTTAGAGAGTCAAGCAAGGACGTGATGGTTTCATGAGTAAATTTGCAAATTTTCCTGGTTGGTATTTAAGTCAGGAGAGAAAAAGATCACAATTAGTGTCTATTAGATCACTTCTTACTAGTTAGACTATTAGTAGAATCAAGCTGTCATTATTAATAGCAGATAACAATTCACACATTATGCTCAGTTATTTTTTCACACTCAGACACTCACTGACTGTTACCTGGTATCACGACGTGCTTGTGGCCGTGAGAGACTTTAGAATCTTCATGTTCTGAGTTTTTCTGTTCTTGTGAATCCACAGGACTGAGAGTCTTCTGACCTAATGTATTCTTAGGAGAGTTTCACTTGCCTCTCAGCACCTACCCATTCTTTCTTTGATCTGGTTCCTGGTATCACATGCATAGGCCCTGCTCATTCATGCAAATTAACCCCATATGGGTTTTTATGACAGAAATGCAGAGCCAGAATCAATCCAAAAGCCATCATTTCTCCCACAGGACACTGCCTTGTCCCATGGTTTCAGCTTGCAGCAGTAATCTTTACCTCTAATCCCTCCGAATACAGTTCTTTTGTATCTATGGGAAATTTATACCTTTACTGTTGCACATTATAACATAGAATTTCAAAGTACATCACTCACTGCGAGATAACTAAGAGACAAACCACTCTTGCCTAATTGTTCAAATTCAGAGTATGAACCCTTTTGTACAGAAGGCTGTACAAATTTCTGAAGGCTTCCTTCCTTATGACTGTCAGTCCTGTATGCCTGTGAAAGTGAGAAAGATAAGCACACCCAAATGCATGTCTTGTGGTCTGAAGGCTCTTCAAAACTTGTTTGGGGTTGTGTAAGAACATGTGCCTTTGAACTGCTGTTATCTTTAAGCAAAACATAGATGGAGTTAGGAGATGAAGGTAATACACTCCGTGCTAAGGTAGAGACAGGACTGCCTGAAGGAAAACAAGCAGTTAGGAAGGAAACCACTTTCTTCCTTACTCAGGCTGTGCTGGAGGGATTTTGAGTTTTAGAGAAATGAGACGTATCCTGTGGTTAAGATAAACCTGAGCTTTGAGATGGATTAATCTCTGTATCTCAAACTGACAATGGTTTAAACAGACACCTGAAATGAAGCTATCTGGAGTGATATTTACCTTTGTGTTATCTTTATGAATGTATTTGTCAAAACCTTCCAAAAGCTAGTTATATATGTACTGTCTTGTGAGCCCAAATACTTTTGGAGAAGTGTCAGTTGGAAATTTTTCAGCAAAAGTATCACTTGAAGAAAGTAGACTCTAAAGAAATATTAATATTTGACAAAATTTGGTTTCAGGGAGACTTCAAGTGCAAGCCAATATTATTTCTATTGGAAGAAAATATAAGATGTTATTCAGTTTCAGAATAAACAGTATTTTGATCTTATGACTCATTGAATGAAGAGATAAACAAATTGAAAGTAAAGTTTTAATTACTTCTTTCAATTGAAAGGCATGTCTACGGCAGATGTTTTCAGTTCACTTCCTCTGAGGCATTTTAATTTGTATGTACATTTATATAGTTTTTTTTTGGTGAGTATTGTTACTTTCTGTACCATTTTTGCTTCATAATTTAAAAAAATCTTTTTATATGATTATATGTTACTTTTTTTTTCCCCCCTCAGGTTTTGTTAATTCCAGGTAATGATGAAATCACTATTTATTCAAACCATGTGTATTAAAACTAACTTGGGGTCACTGTCTAGGATTTCATGGTATGTGTGCAGTCAGCTAACAATGACCACTGAAAATCTGCAGAAATTATGGCAGATTATGCTCTGACCTTTGCTTGAGAGAATTGTGAGGACACATCTAGTTTTTAATTGTATGCCAGCATTTTAGTTCTCAAGATCAAAATGATTCAAATTTCAATAGGAGCCAGGTGATGTGTATGTCTGTTTTTATCCCTTTTTGTAAGATAAGGTTTCTAAACTTTTCCTCTGAATATTTAAATCTTTCATCCCTGAATTAGAAGGCACAAATTAAAAACAGTGGACCAGGTCTCTCTGACAGGTGATCTCCAGATCCACAATTTCTCCAGACTAAAGCAGCATAACACCACAATTCTAGCTTAAGAAACAGATTTCAGATGTGATCTGAGGGATGCAAATCACTCATTAATCATCATTCTACTGCTGGTTGCAATGTTTGCATATTTTCTTCCTTCAGCACTGGTGATTGTTTATTGCTAATAATTTAAATCTCTTTTCCTTTTGTAATTCAATTACAGGTTACTGTGTGTGTGTGCATGTGACAGAAAGAGAGATAGGGAGCTATGCAAGCTAAGTATATGTACTTTGTGAATAGCTATTTATAAACTTAAAATGTGTGGTAAAAATAGCCTCTTAATTAATAAAAGGCATTGAAGTAAATATTTTTTGTGCTCTTTCTGCATGGCAGAATCTTTTATCAAGGAAAATGGAATTTGCAGTGAACATTCTGTCTCATGTCTTGATACATAAAGGACAAAATCTGTTCAAGAGTTGCCAGGTCTGCTGTTATGTATGGCTGATTGAATCCTTTAATTTTCATATTTGGAAAATAGAAGAATGACTATATCTTTGCAAAGCAATAATTTCAGCACTGAAAATTTAGTCATGAGATGTGATTAGTCACTTTTTACTAATGTTTGGAGGGTTTTATAATTTTTTATTATATAAAAATGTATTAGGCATATTTACAATATGCTATGTTAAAGTTATTTGTCACATTTCACAAGTATGATCTGTGTATAGGCATTAATCAAACTAAAATCAGGATGATAGTACTGTTTTTAAGGTATATACTCAGAAAAAGACAAAGTTAATGATGTCCAGGAAAGCCTCAAAAATGCAATAGAATTTTCCATTTCTCTTAGCTGAGGATAGAATGCTTTGATTGTAAAAGCCTGACCAGTAATCACAAGGATGCAAACTACAGTGAATAGCTGTGTGCATATTCTATTCGTTGCTGCATTTAACTCTTTCTGTGTTAAATGAATAGAACCTGTGGCCCATCCTCCTTTACATTTCCATATTGTGCCCAGAAAGAACAGGCAATAAAAAAATAATGAATTCAGTGCAAGCTGTGTCAATTAAACTGCATCAGCTTTGTGACTGCTGTCTGAAGAGATTTCAAAAGAAAAGCTGAGCATCTGTCCTAGGTTATAATGTAAATATGTGCCCAAAGGTATGTATTCCATCACCATCTCCATGAACTGTTGAAAACAGGAGGCACAGTGTTTTCTTGTCTCCTCCCCCGGACTATCTCCTGTTAATGGGCCATCAATGCCTTGCCCCATGAGTCATAGATAACTCCCTCGGGGAGCCATTTCTGTTTAATGGGCAATCAAGGACCCATGCTGACTGTTAAAATGACATCATTCCATTGTGAGATGCTCTGCCCAGGGGGAGGAGCCAAGCATTCCCACCTGGATATAATCTGGGATTTCAGAGCAGCAGTGCTTATCCAGTGGCTTCCAGAGGACAGGGACCACTAGACCTTTTCTACAGGATCATCACCTCAGCAAGATCACTTCATCTGGACTACTACCACCACCCTAATGAGCAGGGTGTCAGGTTGTATTCTGACTCTGTCAGAGGTTTTTCTTTTGTATTATTGCATGTACTTTACCTTTTTTTTATTAAATTGCATTTCTGACTTGGAGTTTCACTGGGTTTTGCTTTCAAGCTAGCACAGCATCATACACATCGAATAGAGTCAGCCTAGGTATTACCAATAACCAAGGCTATGGAGATTGTATGGAATTGATTTGGCAAAGCAAAGTGATTGGATCCCCTTAGGAATACATTATGTGTCCTTCTATTCCTGCCTATGATTGGAAGGAATGTGTCAAACACTGAAGACTCTGATGATCTTGCCTGTCCAAGAGCTGAAAATTGTGGTGGCATCCAATATAAATGATGAAGAAACATATAGTTGGATGCTGAGATAAAGCAACAGATAATTAAGGAAAGCTACACCAATTAATTAGTTAATTGATTCCCTTTGTACTACTAGTCTCTTACACTTGTACCCAGTTGTACAATAGTCTACCTTGTTCCCTTCATTTTTTCTCTGATCCTTTTGTTCCCTTGGTTCTGTACCAAGAGCCTGTGCCACATTCATCCGCTCCTTCAACTCTCTTCCCACTTTTGAGAGTGCAAGTTATTTCATGCCTTATTCTTATGCAGTGGGATCTTCTTAGCATATGATCAGACAAGGTTGGAAAAGGATTTGGTAGCTCTTTTCCTCTTAGCCCATTTAGGCTGATGTCCGTCACTTCAGCTTTTTATTGGCTGTGGGGGTTTAGCCACCACCCCTTCCCTTTCCAGACCATGCTGTGATCTGAGAAATGCTCATTAGGCCTTGGCCTTGATGAGCAGCCCCTGGGCCTGGCTCCTCTTGAGCTCATCAGAAACACCATCTGCTTCCAGAAACCTGCGCTGCCTAACGGGCTCCTGGATTTTTTATGAACAGCCTGTGAAACTGTTTCTCTTGCCTGAATGGCATAACATCCTATTGTCATGCTTTCAAAGAAAGGGTGCTGACCCAAAGTGGGGCCAGGATGGAAGGTTGTTATGACTAAGGCCCACTCACTTGCGGCTTATAAAAACAGTGGTCCAAGATGAGACCCTTGGAGCTCTCCAGGACGCATCAGCTGGGACCCACAGCCTCCCCCTGAGAGGGCCTCTCAGAGCCAGCAAACTTTTATTTGCTGCACTCAGAGATCACCAAACAATGATGGATCCTGGGCTGATATCCCCCACTCCTCGAGGCCCCTTTGCCCACTGAGGAGATGCAAAGGCATCCAAAGCGAGGATTTTGTTACCTTCCAGGGGAATTTTTCACAAGTACCTCTCACTGACTCTTTATTTCTGTGTGCATTACAAGTGTGCGTGTGCTATGGCAAAATGGAAGAAATGCTTCTCTCTTAGGTGTTTAAGTACCTTAGATATCTAAGTAAGTTAGGCCTGTCAGTAACCTTAAGTTATAAGCTAAGTTAAATGCTGTTAAGTGTTGTTCCATTGCTAAATTGTTAAGTTTAAGGTACAGGTAAAGTTTAAGAACTGTTAAGTTTGAATGCTATTAAGCTTTTAGGCCACATTCCTTTTTATCCTTGCCCTTTCTATCCTTTTATCACACACAGCTAAACACACACCTAAAAAGACATACACACAGATAGTTCTCAGTACATTTCTGTTTTGATAGAATAGATTTTGTCTGTTGCTTTTTTACCCTTGGTGTGCCTTAACCATATAGTAAGTAGTAGAATGAACCTTGCCAATGAACTTTGTCATGCTGCTGCTTAGTATTAAATCTGATTTTTTACTGATACCTTTGCTGGTGATTTTTTTAAGCAATCTCAACTTTCATAACACTGAATAATGAGGTTTTCTGTTTAGGTCTCTTTTTCTCCCTGTGAAATAAGTGATCTGGCAATCCATGAGTGTAAGATATACTTGTAGATACGACTTTTCTGTGACTGTGGTAAAAACAGTGATTTGCTGACAACTCCCTTAAGCAGAAATTTCCTTCATTTTTTGAGCAATTGATGTTAGCTGCTCCTGGGCTTTCACGAACTCATATATGCTGTCATAGCTGAACTGAAATTTCTGCCCATCCTGCATTTTAGATTAATTCAACACACATTTACATATGTGAGCAACTACTTGAAGATAATAGAATTTTCATTTTTCAGCTCTGAGCTTAGTGTAGTGTTCCATTCCATTTCATAGGATAGATGAAAATAAAAGCTAAATGCAGGTATCATAATTTTAACATCCCTTCATAAATGAAAGATGTTGTTCTAAGAGATGTCACCACATAAGTAAAAGATGCAAGAAGAGCTCAGTGAATTGGCCTGAATAAACAAGAAAATCTGGCTTGTGTAAGACTCTTGCAACCTGAAGGCAGGAGTAACACTTGCATTTCCGTATCTCAACAAACGAAGCCCCTCTGAGACAAAAAAAAAAATGAATTTTGATTAAGAAAGTGTCCATTTAAAAGATGTGTATTTTGGTGCAAGACACTATCCATTTAAATCTTCCAGTCCTGCCTTTCATTTCAATATACACGTGAAGAGCTAATAAAAGACCATCATATAATGTTCCCAGTTGCCAACTGTATGTGTGCTCCCAATTCTTAAATCATGTTCAGATGGGCATTGAAAGCAGAGTCCATCAAATGTATTCCAGAATTTCCATTATGAAAATTCCAGCTGTGCATACGGGAATACAAATTAAAGAAGGATCCTGTAGTCATTTCTCATGTAGATATTTGCATTTCCTGCCTTGAGCTAAGGACTCAAATCAAATTAGGGTTTTTTTTTTTACTTGGAAAAAACTGTGCTTTAGAAGAGAAATGGACTACTGTATTTCTTTGAATTGCCCACTGATTACTTTTTTCATGATTAAATGACAGTAGTACAGAAAAGTGCTTTTAATGGAAAAGGACTTTCTTTCAAATGCTGGCCTCATTGTTTTATGCTACATGTGAGCAGTTTCCAAGAGGGTCTTGTGAGCTTTTTCCTGGATGCTCAGTGGAAAGATGTACAAGACAACATGATTTGCATGATGTCCTTCTGGCACTGTTAGAGCAGGATGAATTTTGAATTCTATTTGTTTCCAGATTTGATTCACTGTACCAGACTTGAATCGAGCTGCCATTGCAGTTATGTGGCATTAGTATGTGTGGAAATGGTTCAGATGTTTTGGAAGGGTCTGATTCCATGACTTTCAAACCTTCTTCAGGTGGCAAACTGGCAGGTTTAAGGTGAGGGGAACCAAACTACCTTTGGATTACAAACAAAAGAGAGAAAAGAGAAAATGCCTACTTTCAGAGAAGATGCATGTCTTCAGAGGATCCTAATCCCAGTAACTTTCTTTTTCCTACTTATACTATACTAAATAATTGTTATTTTCTTTCCCTGGATAAATTTTTATCAAACTTGTCTTATAATTTGTCCAACAGAACACAGGGATATAGTAGACAGTGTACACAATGCATGTTGAAGATATTTTTATTCCTTTGACAACAGTTAGTTAGCGGCTCAGTTACAGACAGAAGGGTCTTACGGAAGACTGACCCTATGAGATGCCTTCCAATATTTTTGTTGGCTTTCCCTCTTAGATCCCCAAATTCATGGTAATGAACTGGTAACTATTAGATGTAATTTTATGGAAAGGAAGCTTTGGAGGGAAGATGCACTTCAAGAGGCGGGAAAATAGCCCAGGGACTGCTTTTGAATATCATGTGCATGAGGAATGTGGAATGATGGAATGTAAGCAAATAGTGTGAGAGCAGCAGCTGTTCAGGGTGTCCCTGCTGAGCAGCCGTGTGCCTCAGAGCTGAGCCAGGAGCAGGACAGCACACAGGGATTGTGGGTTGAGCAGAGCCCACGTGTTTTGCTTGTTGGTGTGGTCAGAGAGCCCTGAGGTTTGTTCCTGAGGCTCGGTGAGGGGAGAGCAGGGAAGGGCAGAGGATGGACCAACCCTCCCAACACAGGTGTCTCATGGGGCTGAGCTGGGAAGCAGTATGTGTCACTGGTGCTGACAATGGCATGTCAGGGTGTCATTGCCATGTGCTGAGCTCTCTGCCACCTCTGTTAAATGGCGTGAAAAAAGGTAATGGAAGCCAGTGCTGTCACCAGTGAAACAGTTTCTGTCATGAGGGGAAGACTCAGACACAAGGTATTGTTTGACTTGGTATTTTTTAAATTTTAAAACAAAAGAATTCAGGCACAGATTTAGACAATCAAACAGTTCAGACTCAGATCTATTACAAGTACATATTTCAACCAGATTGACAACATCCAAACCCGATACATTGAATCAGGATGGGCTTAGTGAATGACAAGGCTTAAGTCAACTCTGTTTCAGTGTCACTTTAGAAGTAAATAAAATCCCACTACAGCTGAAATGGATTCTTGAAGCTCCAGTCCTAATGTACCAAGAATGTAGTGAGACTTTTCCTATTAGCTCTTATCACAGGATTTTGGTGAGTCAACCAAAGCATCATTTCACTGGGAACACAGACACTGGTCACTGTGTCAGAAAGAGCAAGGAAGCTCAACAGGCTGTATTGTTTTTTTACTGAACCATACCAGAATTTTATAGACACCTTTAGAGTCAATAGATATTTTTTCTACATTTCAACAGATGTAAAGAATTATCAGTAAGATATTCCCATAATACTGGGAATTTGTTTGCATCCTCATTAGGAGCTTGTAGTAACCACACACCGTATTCAAGCATCATATTCCTAAATTAAATATGAACATGCATGGGATCAAAATGGTATGATCTGTTTTTGTCATGAATTAGTAACTTTAAGCATTTCAAGAAAGATTACCTGCTAGTCTCAGCCTTGGCCTTGTTTTTCTGCTATTTTAGAGAAACTGTGACTTTCATGGAAAGAAGAGTAAATAGGAGACAATTTCTACCTTCTTCATAATTCTAGATTAATGATCTAATCGACACATTTCAGCTACTATTACACTATAACTCTCATGGTTTCAGATTAGTTCATCTAGAACTAAACTAGAAAGTCCAGGATAAATCATGATCTTTTACATGGACGTAATTCTGACATGACACTTAGTGTGATGCCAGATCTTAGCTGACAGCTCTCGAAATTTTGGATTGCTCCAAATTAAGACCAATGTGTGTCCTGTAGGACAGGCAGCCATTACAGCTATACATATGGATTTTGGGGTGCTAAAGTCTAAAAACAAATTGTATAAAAGAAAAGTGTATGCTATAAAATATATAACATAAAAGATAAGTAAGGAACAGACTGACTTGATGGCACTGATATGGGCCTCTAAGCTGGGATCCCTGAAGCCACTTGCATTATTTTGCATCTGTCTGGTGTGTATCCACAGAGACCGAACCAGCAGGATACTTGAAACAACAGACAGTATTAAAGGCATAGCTGTACCAGCATTATAGAGAAGAATTAATAAACCCAAACTGTCTTTCCTCATGATTCTCATTGCTGAAGAGTTTGTCATGGGCAGAGGAACAGTGAAGTTGTCGTGCACACTGTAGACATCCCAGACAAAGGGAAGTGCGGCTGTGAAGGAGCAGAGCCATGATGTAAGCACCATCCAGGGCACCAGCCTGGCAATTCTTTGCTTCATCCAGATGAAGAAAGACTGTGTAAAACTGCCAACCTTGATGCAATAGAAGAGGCTAAGCCAGGCTCCAAACCAGAGGTTGGAGTAGATCAGAAGCATATAGACTGGCTTGATAACTACGAATACATTTTCTTTATAATAGGTGGGTTGCCAAAATATAGTTAAGAATAAATCCAGCATAATCCAGCATTGCAATGTAGTTTTAGATGAAGTCAGAGAAATCATGATTGTATCATATGGGGGCCATGTTTTGCTCCCAATACAGCTCGATGAACTGGCAGCCAAGATCATTCCATTTCCTAGAATTCCTGCCATGGATTCAATTATAGCAATTGAGAGAAAAAGGTAAGCAAAAGATGTCATCATTGTAATCCAAGACTCAGCTTCACCTGGTTCCTTGAAAGCCTCAGATCTGTCAGGCACTGCCAGTCGCAAGGAGCTGTTGTGGGCAATGCTCACCTATTTATCTCAGGGGCAGAAGTATCCTAATGTCATTTAATATTTCTGCTATTTTGCATGTTGGTTTTGGGGGTTGATACCTCAGCTGATTTGTCGAACCATGCAAATTGAATAAAGATTCAATGACAATGTTTTCAGTTTGGCCAAAGAGTTTGCATTGCAAAACCTTTGGCCAAGGATTTGGCCAAAGGGTTTGGTGAAGAGTTTCGCACTGGAAGGGTTATTGAGCAGGTGAACTGTGTTGTTTACAAATGTGGGTTTGCACTCCAGTGTCTGATGTCCTGCTTTACATGCCTAGATTTGCTTTTTTCTATCTGATGCCTTAATCTCTCCCTATCTTGGCCTGTTATGGCTTCTGAGTTTATGACAAATACTTTGCATAGCATTTTCTTATCTAGGGGCAGCTCCTTTGCTTTATCAGGCATATTCAAATTGCTGCTGCAAGGAGGATTTTCACACTTTTCTTTTTGTGTATGGATATTTTTAAGCATTATACATAGCTTTGGATGCTTGCTCAGAATTTCCCAAAAGAGGACAAAAAAACCTGTGGGAAGATAAGAACGGAGAAAAGGAAAATCATTTTTCAAGAGTGTTGTTGTTAGGTTTATAGTTATATAAAATGATTTCAATAATTTAGGTTTGTGTATCAAGGAGAAGAGTTTATTTTGAGTAGTGTTGATGGTTTATATAGGGAATATAGTAAAAGTGAAGTTGAATGGTCAGTACAGAATAAACAAAGACTAACTGGTGAAAGAAAGAAAACAGTTCTCTGAAAGAGAAACATCACATACAACTGCAGGTGCAAAATATTGTTGACAATTGTTTTTCATTCCTTCAAAAGTTTTTTCACACAACACAGTCTGAGAAAAGTTCCCTTTCTCAGGCTTCTGCAACTCCCCCCCAGGCCAAGCCTGGGAAGAGCTGCAGGCCTCTCAGGCTGTCTCAGCCTGTGTGCAACCACACCAGAATACTTCCTTTGGCCATTTTTCACAAGCTTCCTGAACAAATGCAGGAATTGCCTGAGGAATTTAAGATCTGGTAATATACAACATTACATACAGGAGTAATGGCACAGCTATTAATTGAGTCTGTTTTGCGCCCATGTGGAGCATACCTTTAAAATTCTATATGCATACCTTTAAAATTGTGCTGTACTTGCTAAAAGAACTGAATTCAAACACTTTCCACATCCAAAAAGAAATGGATGAGTGGAGAGGCTTGGGTTTTTTGAAAAGCTTTGGGACTCTCATTTTATCTGTAGCCCAGAACACAGAAGAAAACACACAAAGGCTCATATAAATGCTGTGACACAAGTAGTTGTCTGTAGTACAGTAAGAAGCTGTGGGTAGTGAGCAAATGAGAAACTTTGAGATGTTTTCAAGGTTGTTTCTTGGGGTAGTCTGAATTTCTCAGTGCTTAAAATAATCTGTGACTGCCTAGGGCAGTGATCAAACCTTTTTGATTATGCACCTGTAGGAGCAAATCTTTGTGAGCATTCACCTCAGATATATGTATATTTGTTTATACATTTCACATATATACAACTGCTTGTGTTATGTGAATGTCATGTAGAGATACGGATTATTATAAAATACATCACAATAAAGAAAGAATTAATTCAAGATTGAATAAACAGTATTTTTAGAATTAATTTATTTTAGTATGGAACAAACACTTTTTCTGTTTTCATTTAAAACATTAATAATTTTTTTTTAACGGGAGCAATGTGATCTGATATGTTTCATTACTTTCTTAGACTCTGGCCTTATCACTTTGTGACACAGTGATTCAAAGGCCTGGCTCTACATTCAGTTTTGTTTGACACTTGCTCTGAATGGCTTTCCCACCTACCACATCTGCAAAGTTCTTTGTTGAAATTCAGCTGTAAATATCCAGATTCTCTGATGTCAAAACTTGCAAACCAATCAAATATTCTTCTGATTTTATATGTTTAACAAATGGGTTCAAAACTCACAGAAGATGTTCCTTTGGAAAACAATTTTTAAAACAGTTCAGAACATTCCGCTTCCAAATTTTGCAAGCATACCTGTACGAGAATTTTTGGACTTGCCATGCTTATGAAATTTTTGGCACAAAAACCTTCTCAAAAGCAGTCACATTCTCATCCACTGTCAGAATTTCACTTTGACATTGAAGAAATAAAAAAAAGTGTGTTTGGTTTTTTTGACAGGAACTGCTCTGTAGCATGCTATTGACAGACACTTGCCATAGAAAAAAGTCAGGGAATACAGAGCACTTGCTTTTAGTAAGAGAAAACTGTGTAACTGCTCTGTAAATTCAACTCATCAAATTCAGCTCTTTAAATTCAGCTCTTTTCAGCTCACTCATTGAATCATTAAATCACAGGATGGTTTGAGTTGAAAGAGGCCTTAAAGAGCATCCAGTTCCAACCCCCTGCCATAGGCAGGGACACCTTTCAGTACACCAGGCAACTCAAGGCCCCATTCAGCGTTGAGCCTGAGCCTCTTACCACAAGCAAAGCAGCAAATGACTGTGTGATAGGTGTGGGGTTTATGGGCAAGGTTTTGGTAGTGGGGAGGCTGCAGAGGTGGTTTGTGTGAGAAGGGACCAGGAGTTGGCCCTGTGTCGCACAGAACCAGTGCCAGTCACCCCCAAAAGGGACCCANGCAAGGAGACCAGCTCCTTTTAACGCCTTAATTGAAATATCAGCTCTAGGCGAGTGCCCGAGGGGTTGCACAATCCCGCCGCTGCGCCCGACTGACGATCCAGAGAAGGAAGAGTTCAGCTTTGGTGCGCAGCAGAGCTTGGTCTTCCCTACCCCCAGGGAGTCCCCTGTATAAACAATAGTACTGGCTCGCAGTCTAGGACATGGTCTCGAACTAGTCCTCTCCAGTTATGGTGACACCACTACTGTTAATGAAAGGACATCTTTGCTCTTTCTTCAATGGGATGTGTTGTTAGTTTTTCCAAATTCCATGCAGGTTTGGGTTTTTGGGGTGGTAATCTCCCCATAGATGACACCCAGAATTCCCTGCGTCTTTCTTTTACATACACTTCGCGGCAGTCCTGCCCTGAGCATGTTTCTGTTTCAGGGCCCCCGTCCGTTTCGTAACATTTCTGGTCCGTGGGGTCCTGCCTCGCCGTGTGCTCGTGCCGCCGGTGCTGCGTCTTTTGCTTCCCTGGGGAGTAGCTCTCGTTGCAAGTGCCCGCTGCCTGCTCTGGTTCCTGGCCCGGCTCGGCCGCTGCCGCCGGCGGAGAGGGGAACCGGAAAAGCTGTGAAGGGGGAGCTCCCCGTGCCTGCCGCTTTTTGGCCCACTTCCTGCTGTGCCGGCCAGCGTGCCTGCTGGACCCCAGCCATGCTGCCGCCGCTGCTTCCCGCCGCGCAGCAGGCAACCCCCCGAGGGAAGCGGCCCCAGCCCGGCTCGGCTCCCCGCCGGGCCGCCAGGGCAGCACCCTGAGGCACCGCCTGAACTGGAACAGCATGAGGATTAACATGAAAAACAAGGCAAATTTACTATTAGCTGGGACAACTCAGATACTTATTCATAACAATTGTACCCTGAAGGAAGCTGGGTCCTGTGAAGGTCCGTCCCTAGAGAAGGCTCCTGGCAGGAGCTGCAGTCTGTGGGGATCCCACACTGAAGCAGTTTGATCCTGGAAGATTGCACCCTGTGGAGAGGATCCCCTTTGCAGTCCCTGTTCCCCTGCCCTACTCAGGGGAGGCGAAGATGGAGGAAGGAAGAGAACGGGATGGGGGAAAAGCAAGCTTTCTTTCTTTCTTTTCTTTCTTTCTTTCTTGCTTTCTTTCTTTCTTTCTTTCTTTCTTTCTTTCCTTCCTTCATTCCTTCCTTCCTTCATTATTTCTTTCTTTATTTCTTTCTT
>VXBQ01008401.1:2139-70849 GCA_013400175.1 Phainopepla nitens
AGAGTTGGACAGTCGCAGACAACCAGTTGAAGCACTGTCTTCTGCTCAGGCAGGGTCAATACAACCTAGATCACCTACAGAATGTTTTGGGATGTTTAGGTTTTTTACAAACTTGATTTCTCACTCTACTTGTCCTTTCTCTTCATATACTAATATCATTCAGTTCTGGCAAACTTTTGCCATACATTGTGGTTATAACTACTTTTGTTCTGTTTTCCCTTAAAAAAACCAACCAAACAAAAAACCCCACATAATTAAGACATCTATTAAATGAGGTGCCTTCACAGCCAATCTTCAGTCAAGTTTTAATGAACTCTGTTTAACAGAATGTGGATAGATTGAGGATGCTCGGTGATTTTATGCCTCATATTTAATTCTTCTTTCTATTTTATGCCTTTGTTTTTTGTTTTCTTCTTTTTTTTTAAGTAATTTCTGGATCAAAAAAAATGTGATACCTACCATGTTGTAGTATTCTGTTGTACACAGTAAGAGAAACTCTAAAATTAATAACGCAGGCAGACAGTGAGAATTAAAAGCGAGTGAAGTCATTTACCTGTCAGAGGCCATAAATTAACTTTTTTTAACACAGTTAAAAACATCATGTTTTTTAACTTTGCTGCTTCTAAATTTTGTTTCTCAATTCTGAGATAAATTAAAGCCTCTCAAACTAAATCAAGTTTGTTCAAATAAACAGAAAATTGAATAACGTACAAGTGAAAAAGAACAATAGGTTGCAAACTGTTAATTTTAATCATTTCTTGAATAAATCATCATTGTAGTTATAGACAGCTGCTGGGCAGCTACCCTATTGTGTTATAGTTTCTATCACTTATAACGTGACCAGCCTCCAGAAGTGTGTTTCATCAGAAGCTCACATTATTTTCAAAATGAAATCATAGTTTGAAAATTGTGAAATGCCATTATCTAGTAACAATAGAACGAAAAAATTCTGAATGACTACACTATTCACAGTTTATATTGAAGAATTTACTACAAGTCATTCAGAGAAGCAATTAAACTCTGCATTTGTGTGTAGAAATTCTTCTCTCCTGATTTATGCAGGAAATGCTCTTTCAAACACACACCTGCTCTTTCTTTTGCAATTCAGTTTAAGTTAATGTTTTTGGTAAATTGATTTATAAACATGAGACTAAACTTATTTTGAAAAGTTATGTTTTCCGAAAACTATGTAATTTATCTTTTTCTATTTTCTTCTATATTTTTTTTTCTATTAAGAATGTCATCATTCAGGCATTTAAAAAATAATAATTACCGCTCCAACCCAATTTTCGAGCTTTCATGACTAAGAATAACAATATCGTTAACATTTTTGACTGGAAACTGATTAAGTGTCACAAAATTCAGAACCATTTATGTAAGTATTTAGTCATAAATTATGAAAAAAACTCTTCTGTTTCTAAAAAATAAAATTTTGTCTTTGATTTCTTTTTTTAAAAAAAGTCCTACGTGACTATCTCATTAGAAACCAAACTGAAGCAAACTCAGGTTAAGCAATTAATTCCTAATAATACTCCAAACTGATATTAGTATTTATACTTTTTCTCAGAAACATGGTTAAATGGTGCATATGTCTTCTTGTCTCACCTTATCTCCATAT
The DNA here is from genome assembly GCA_013400175.1 of Phainopepla nitens. Classification (NCBI taxonomy): domain Eukaryota; kingdom Metazoa; phylum Chordata; class Aves; order Passeriformes; family Bombycillidae; genus Phainopepla; species Phainopepla nitens. Next base: position 3,758 of record VXBQ01008401.1, read on the forward strand.
AGTTTCTTCGTTACAAAACCATTTTAAAGGGAAGAGACAATTGAGTTTGAGTTCATCTTGGGCACGACAGAGTGACACTAACCTGCTATCCCTTTACGCCTGCCATCATTTACCATCTGTTTATTTGCAAGACAGCTTGTAACTAAGGAACAATATTGTCCTTTATAGGTACTATGCTTGATTTTCACCCAGTCTTTCGACCCATTCACAGCTGTTACTCAGAGGCAGCTCTTCACAATCTATGCTTTCCTTAACATAGAGAGCAACATCTCCACTCCTCCTTCCCAGGCTATCTCTTCTGAAAATGTTGTGGCCCTAAGTTGCAGTCCTCCCATCATGGAACTCATTCCACTATGTTCCTGTGACAGCAAATAAATCGGTTTCCAATTTCACCATGGTTCCCAACTCCTGTTCATTACCCGTCTGTGTGCAGTGGTGTAGTGGCACTTCTGCTGGGCTGTTGGCCTCTTCACCTTTTTGGACGCATGCTCTCTAATTCCTTTGGCATTATTAACAGGCATTTCCGTGATATTCCCTGAAGTGCTGTTGTTCCCTTGTGCCTTACTGATGCCCAGTAGAGCATCTCCTCTGGGACAAGAATTAGATTCTTAACAGAACCTATTATCTGCTTTCTGATTACCAAGTACATAACAATTTTGGTAATGTGACTGGGACTTTATTTTAATTAGTAACCTTGACTCCTTCTCCATCTTATGGACACACAATTTTTTGTTAACTGTAGAAAATGTTTTATCATCAAGACAGATTCACACAGAAGAAACTCCCTAAATGCCAGATACTTAATACCCAGATACTCCTTCAGCCATGTGACATCCTGAAACATATCATTTTCACATAAGTAACAGAAAATAAAAGGAAATGTCACATTCATAGCATGGTCTATAAGAATACAGAATTTTTATCAGAGATTTTGCATCTTGAATGTCCCCTGAAATTTTCGAGCCCTCTTTTAAAAATTCCTAGTTTTAATCATAAAAGAGTAGTAAAAGATTGTTGACAGTCGAAGAAACAGGTTTCAGGTCAAAAAACCTGCCTAATTATATACCATGTTCATCCACATATATCTTACTCTATTTTCCTCTTGTTCTACTTAATCTTTTTATGACAAAATGACATTCTGTTTAGATCAAAATTTTAGAACCTGTATATTTACATAAAATATTTAAATAAATCTGTATCAAGGAAATTTGACCTTCCATTTTACTGAACACCTGCAATTTAAATGGAGATGCTGGTGCTCGATATCTTTGAAAGAAGCATTATGTATCAGATTCGCTATTCATGTTGAAGGATTTGAATTAATAGCTGACTGTTATTGACTTTTCCTCCTTCTCTACTACTCATTGTTTGCATTTCCATTATAAATTTGTTATTGCAAAAGATACTGCAAATTCTGTTGCATTGCAATGGAACTAGCTTCTTACTTTTTTATACTCAAACATATTGCCTGTCAGTACCTGCATTTATGAACTTTTAAAATATTTTTATCTTGTTAAGATAGTTATAATATTATTCCTTTTTTATTTCTTGCAGTTGGTAAATTTAGCTTGGCTGAGTAGCTAGAAGGAAAAGGTTGCAAGATAGATCAGAAAAATGCTTTTCAAGACCTTTGTTTCAGAAACTGCCACAGAATGATTACCAAAACATTTTAAGGCCTAGAACTATGGTCCTTTAATTTTTAGTCCACCAAAAAACTGAGAAAGACGATTTAAAAGAAAATTAAAGAATAAATTGAGATCTAAGTGACATAGGAATTTAGAAAAATTTAAAATTTTAAAATTTTGAAATACTGAAAAAAGTGAAGTGCAAGAAGGCTGAATAGTCTATACTTCCATCCTCATGCAGGCATAAGGGTATTCCTTGCAAAAAAAAATTTACAGTGCTCGTATTAGCACTGTACGCTTGGCAAAGAGAAAACTACATTTTAAATTTACAGTCATTAAACCATCTTTCACTGTGTCTTCAGGGTACCATAAATATCATTTTAATAGATATTTTACATGTAATTGAAGAAACAGTGGTTCAAAAGGGATAAATTTCTACAGGCAGCTCTCTTTTTAGTTTATTTCCCAAGTTGAATATGCTGCCAGAAAAAGTTCATGTGTTATATTCCTGTTAATAAGAATCAGTCTTAAGAAAAGGATACTTTTGTACTAAATTTAACCTTTATTATCTGTTCCATCATCATGAATGTTTCCAGTTCTGTAATCACCTGTACTGAAGGTCAGATATAAATCCAAAAAATTGACTATGAAAATTTCACTCCTTTCCCTATGGGCTGATCAATATTCTTATCACAAGGAATGCTATTTCTATACCCTTCCCAGGCATTAAAATTGCCCAATCTGATAACATTTGTGATCTACAGATAGAATCTGCACTATTTTCCTGGTTCTGGAATGTATTCTCCAATTTAACACTCCCACTAAAACCATGCCACTGCTTGTTCCCCCTCCTCCTCCAAGTGGAAGCACAAAGGGTAAAGACCACAGGTTGAGATAAGAACACAACTGGAATCAACAATGAGGGAAGAAAAAAACAATGACAGCAACAATAATAATACAAAAGGTTAAAGACAAAGAAATTATTCACACGGAAAGCCTACAACAATAAACACTGATCTGCTCTTCTCTACCACCTTTTCTCCTGACCAGTCAGAGCATCCTTCTCCTCAGAAGTGAGAGTCCTTTTCTCCTGCCCTCATTATTGGCATGAGGTGGCAATAAAATAATATCAGGGGTCTGGCCACTCCTGGCTATTGCAAAAAATTAACCATGTTGTGGCCAAAACGAGGTCAAATATTCACTAATCATTTTATTTTCAAATAATTATAATAAGAATAAGGAAAATATATATATCAGGTGCAGGGTTTAAGTTGCTGAGATTTTATGTGACAATAGAAAAATGTTTGAAACAGTCTATTTATTTATACTAATCCTTTGAAATTCCCAGAGTCTAGTTGTTTCATTAATACAGACCATTGTTCCTAATTGTACTAAAGTGACACAATTCCTTCTTCTATTATTGGTACCACAAATGTTGCTCTCATTTATACAGAGTTTTAAAATATATTCTTAATATATTTTATTTGTCTTCTATCACTCAAAAAAACCTCTGAATTTTTCTTCCCAGTAAGGTCTGGTAATTGTGGAAGAAAATATAACTACCATTTTCTTTATCTAGTGATCTGAAAGGCAGGTCTTCTCATTCACAGAATACATTTTGGCAACAGTGACGTTTCAGAATACTGATATCAGAAACAAAATACTTTCATTTTAACATGACTAATCTAGCGCACTTCCTTTTACCTAAAATTAATTATTAAATAATAGAAAAAATATTAACTCAATATATTACAAGAACAAGGAAGATCTCAAATGGCTCCGTGCAGCAAGACACACTTCACACTAAGTAATCCAAAGATATTAGATAACATTTATAGAAAATATTTTATTCTGTAGTATAAAGCTGATAGCCATATGCAAAAGATTCTACATAAGAAAAAAAGTGTTATCAAATACAGGGAAAAAATAAATATATATGGATACCTAATGTTTCCTTAGTTCATCCACTTCCCACCAGATAATGAATGCAACCATCAGAGTTTAACAGTTTATTTAATTAAATACTGATAATGAACCCAAATGTAAGATGAGAACAATACAAATTATTTGGGAAAAATGTTAAGGCTTATAGGTAAAGTGCCCCTTCCAATGATTTCTAAAGCATCCATCTTCCACTACGCAGTTGGACAAATAAACTAAGAATCCAGTGAAAAAATTCTTGATTGCCAGTAGTATAAATGATTTTCCAGCTTACAAGAGGTGGACCTTCTCTGTAAAAGTGAAAGGTCAAATTTCCCGAGAAGAAATGTAATTCATGCACTAGAAGGACATCCTTAAATGGGAAGGAAAAGATTTCTTTTCATCCACTTGTCATACTGTAACAAGTCATATAGTATCTCATGGACAAATCCAGCTCATGTACTGAGAGATGCCTTGAGACACAAAGTCAGCAAGGTTAAAAAGAAAGAAAACTTGTTGTTTACAGATTTTCCTTGAGTCCTGCCATACTCTTCACAGGCTCTTTCTGCCACCTAATTGATTTTCTTTGTTTCTAACATCCAAGCAAAAGATCTAAAACATGTAGCTGTACTTTTGTGCTGGTGGTCTTGAATAACATTTGCTCATGATACTGCAAGACATATGTAACTGCACCATGGAGAATACCAGGAATCAGTTCTGCATGTTTAACCAAAACTAAGTGATGTTTCTTAGAGCCTGATAGCCTGATATACATCATCAAATGATGGCTCCACTTATGTTGCTAGCTGTGGTCAACTGTAGTCACCACCCGCGTGGTTAAACTCTGTGCTCCTCCCACATGAATATTGCTATTTTCCTATGGGAGATTTCTATTTTCTTAAATATGGCAACATTAAAATATTTTGGAGCATATATTTTCAGAAAGAAAATGGCCTTTAAAAGATACCTCAGATGTAGATTAATCTTCTTTTAAAACTTATCAGTTTTTTTCCAGACAATTTTCAAGTAATCCCTAGTAAATTTTTTGACACACATAGTTTTTACTGTGTGATTTTCTGATTCCTCAAGAACTAAAAGCAACATGGAAATGGTAAAAGAACATATATATTTTTTTCTATATTTTATTTATAAATTTGTTAACATATGGATATATTTTTCATATGTATCTTTTGATAAATATGTAAAAACTCACTACTTGTTATTAAAATAGTTTTAATACTGACAGTGTGAAATGTACGTGTTTTTCACACTTCATATTGTACTGGGTTAAGAGAGACAAGAATGACTGAGAGGTGTTATAAAGGATGATTTATTGGACAATCAATATCATTAAAAGTGTTATATGTAACACCATTAGAAGCTGAGCTAATTCTAATTACAAGGATCTTTAAGCATTTTTTAGCCAATCAACTATTTTCATAAAGCTTACTAACAACTTTTACACTAATGATTAACTACTTTGTTTTATATAACTCTATTGTAATTTGTCTTTTCTTATCCAATCATATAAACTACACAAACTTATATATCTTAAACTTCTCAGTAATTCTATAACAAGTTCTATTGCTAAACTTTAACATCTTCTACTATCTTACATACTTTTTTGTTAACATAAGGCATACTTTTGCTTACTTAAGGCATATTTCTACTTAAACTATAAACCCACATTTTACTTCTTGTCTCTGTAACTATTATTGCAGCTTTCTGAGCCTTTTCCAAGGTCTTAAGTCAAATATTGTATCCATCTCTCTCCCTCTGAGCTTGCATGCACAGGGCGTTGCGAGTTTTCTCTATTCCCAATTCCAACACTATTCAACTAATGAAGAATGCTTAAAGCAATGGGGTTACTGGTGTGCTTAGAGTTTGCAGAACTGGAAATTGGAGAGATAGAAGTACTCTCCCCGCCTTCCAAAGCAGTGGTTTTCTAAATTACTCAAGTAATTTACAGCCTCAGATTTCTGATCTTTTTACTGGTTTTGTTTGATTTAGTTTATTGTTTGGGGTTTTTTGTTTGGTTGGGTTTTTCATAGAGTTACTGTAACATGTAAGAATAGACTTATTAATTCCCTCTATTGCACATATTTTTGAAGTCTTTGTTATTATTTGCACAGCATTTTTCCTCTTTTCTATTTGTATTATTTGTGTTTCACCTCTTTAATTTTCATTTTTACTACTAGGTATTCCATTACTTCCAGCAGCAGTAATTTTTCACATGCATTTTGACAAGCTGCTAAATATAATCTAGAAGTTACAGCAAAGAAATATCAATAAGTAAATGAGAAGAAACTAGTTTATTTAAAACCAAGAAAAATATTTGTATATTAAAACAACTTTGTGTTCCAGTTTCTACAGAAAATGAAATGTATTGTTTTCTTTAAGACTCACAGATAATCAGAAAAATACTTTGTTGTATTCACTCCTTAATATTTTCATGGCAACAATGCCCAAAAGCTCCAACAAAAAAATGAAGATTTTTCTGGGCTAGATGGAAACATGGATGGAAACATCCTTTAAGAGATCAGATTCAGATATTGCAAATTTTGATGTAATGTTGTATTTGCTTATTCAGTTGGCAAGTGCATTAGTCTTGCTTATAAAAATGATGTTTGGAAAACAGTGTAAATATTTGTACTCTTCAAAGTGCAGACAAACAGTCACATTATGTCATTGCAGATACTGTACACACTTGACAAAAACCGAAAAAAGATGGAAATTTGTATTTACCTTGTTTCCTTTGAAAACAAGACCATAACAAGAAAAAATGTGCAATTTTAAGTGAACTTAATGATTCTGACATAACATTGGACTTAACACTAAAAACACTAGAAACAATATTGTGCTTTTTGTTTGTTTGAATAATCTTTTGGTTTTAAAAGTAGATTAAATTCCAAATATAGTTTCAGCTGTTGTTACAGCTTGACAGGTTTTTTGGAAACAAACTCAGAAGAGGAAATCTTTAATGTCTGATGAATCACAACTTCTAATAATTTTCTAAGGGAAAGTTATGAAAGTATTCAAATAGGGCATAATATAGAAACTGATAAAAAAATCTCGATTAAAAAAAGCAACTCCCAAAAAATCTCCAGAATGACTACTTAAAATTGATTCAGTTGAGACTATTTTAGATTCTAAAGTCAAGTTAGAGGGTTGTAGAAGAGGAGAGATTTTAAGAGATAATTCTTCATCTCCATGTGTGTTGTGGTTTGATACTGGCCAGATACCAGACATTCACAAAAGCAGTTCACTCACCCTCCCCTGCAACTGGACAGAGGAGAGGAAATACAATGAAGGGTTCCTGAATTGAGATAAGAACTGGGTGAAAACACTCATCAACTACCATCAAGGGCAAAACAGGCTCAACTTAGAGATATAAAGCGAAAGTATTACTAACAAGATCAGAGTAGGAAAATGAGAAATAAAATAAGTCCTTAAAACACCATCTTACTCCCCCCCTGCCGCCAACACCTCTCTCCTTCCCACTGATAGTGGAGGGAGACAGGGAATCCCCCAGGGATCCCCATGGACTGTGGGTGGATCTCTGCATCCCCCATGGATCCATGGGCTGCAGGGGCACAGCTGCTTCACCATGGTCTCACCACGGCCTGCAGAGGAATCTCGGTTCCTGGAGCACCTCCTGCCCTTCCTTCTCCACTGACCTTGGTGTTGCCATGTGGTTTGTCTCACATGTTCTCACTCCACTCTTCTTTAGCTGGGAAATTACAACTGTGCCATAATCTTTTTTTTTTTTTTTTTTTTAATTTCTTCTTAAATATGTTATCACAGAGGCGTTATCACCATCTTGAATTGGCCTAGTCTTGGCCAGCAGCACATCCATCTTCAGAGACAGCAGGGACTGGCTCTGCCAGACGTGGTGGAAGCTTCTAGTAGCTTCTCACAGAAGCCACTTCTGTGGATCCTCTGCTACCAAAAACCTGTCCATAAAAAACTAACACAAAGCACCTTAGCTTAGCTTCTAGGAGGATCTTTTCTGTGATCTTCCCAGGCACAAAGGTGAAACTCACTGGTCAGTAGTTCTCAGGGTCCTCCTTTCTACCCTTTTAAAAGACGGATACAATGTTTCCCTTTTTCCAGGCTCCTGGGCCTGCACCTGATTGCCATGATTTTTCAAATATCATAGACAGTGACTTGGCAATGACATCAGCCAGTTCTCTCAGGACTCTGAGAGCTATTTCACTGAGTCCCTTGGACTAAAGTACCTTCAGGCTCCTCAGGTGGTCATGAGCTTGATATTAGAGTGTGAAGGACTTTTTTTCCCCAGTCCCCATCCTGCTGCCCATCCCCTTGAGAGTTATGCAGAAGCAATCTTTCAAGGTAAGTAGAAGTAATACTTTGAGGGAATTATGTCTGGACAATGGAATATGGAAAAAAAACCAGTATTTTATAAACATTACAAAGAATCATGCAACTCTGAGACTTAAAACATAATTGTTTTGAGATCCGTTTATCCTTGTCAATGTTCTGCCAAGACTAGGGAAGTACATGCCAAAGCCCCAAGCTTTTGTCACGAGGATATGGATTTCTGTCTCTTGGAATCTGCCAAAATTTTATTTCAATAGAAGGATAAGGGTTTTGAGAAGATATACTGAAAGATCACTATAGAGTCAGAAACTGACTAAGTAAGATAGCAAGAAATGCTGACAAAAAGTTGATAAAAAGGTGTCTTTAGTCACTTTGCTGTCATCTGCAGAAGAAATGGATCACTGACATAATCCATAGTTATTGCACTCAGCCAGTGATAGGATCCATTCCCATCTTTAAACTCTTTTTTCAATGGTGGCCATACCTGTTCAGACTACAGAGAGTTTGGATTATTTTTTATCTTTTGTGTAACTTGATATGATCTCTCTTCTATCTCTCAAATATAGTAAATGCTTTCAGTACTCCAAGAGTATCTTCAGGCAACAAGATAGTACACAGTTGTACAGGATGGCACATGGAAAAAATATGTTTGTTTAACTTTGCCCATGAGGTCTTGAAATCAGCTTTTCTTCTGTGAAGGGAGGCATGATAATCTCTATAATGACTGCTGTGAATGGCATTTCTAGGTGGCAGCTGGAATTCCTTACCCCACTTCTCTTCCAGCAAAAGCTTCTGCTGCATTAGTCCAGGTCTACACCTCCTAAGAAAAGAAAGCTTCCCCTTCAAACAAATTGAAGAAACATGTGTTTCTCCAAAATTCTTTGAATTCTTGGCTTTACATGAGCTCAGTGCTTCCACTGAACTGTCCTTCTCCCCTTCTCTTTGCATACCGGTGGAGAAACACATGAATGACTTCATACACAATGTTAAGAAACTCACCTGAAGTGTACATTGATGCCTTACTCCTTCCGGAAGTGAATACTTAAACATCAGATGATATATATGCACTGGATTGATGACTAAAATCTACACTCCTATTTCAGAGTAAGGTGTCTAATTATAATGGTATATAGTGTCTTCATTTGTTAAACAAATATCGAATTAGCTTTTCTTCTGATAGAATAAAAGTAAGCACTCTTCCCACTGCTTTGGGATATTAGTTTATAATTTAGAATATATATCTGGCAAAAAGAGGATTTCTCTAGGCAGAAGATCATCTGTTTCTCCAGATGCTTTTAAACCACTGAACTATAGGATTAAAGATGTGCAGAGAGGTGGAAATAGGGCATTTTACATTCCTCCATTTATATGCTGAGTTCCATCTGATAGTGATTCCTGAGAAAGCCTATGAGATCAATTTTTGGCAGCAAAAATGTCAAAACAATGCTCAGTCTGATCAGACTTAGGTAGACTTTGATCTCTCAAGTCTCTTCTTACAGTCAAAATGGTGAGATAAATGTCAGATGGGATAGAAAATGGACTGAAAATTGATGGGACTCTTATGATTTGTTCAATATTTAATTGCCACACAGTTGACAGAGACAGCACAGTGCTGGGGCTAGCATCATTTTAGTTTATTAATTATCCTGGAAGGTGGGACAGAATGCAGTCTCATCAGGTTCATGGATGACACCAAACTGGAGGAGGGGCTGTCAGTGTCCAGGTCACTGAAACATAAATCATTCCATATTCTGATTCTATGAGTCCAGAAAACAATGAATGATGACATAGTGAAGGGTCTCAAGGTAAGATCTGACACAATTGATTTGTCGTTTGGCAATGGTTGCATGTAGGAATCGGTACCAATTATGAAGGAATAAAATAATTTTCACTAATTTATAAGCAAATAGCACATTTACCAGGATTAATATAAATACAGAACTCCCATAGTAACAAAAAAAAAATTAACTGAATTACAATTTTTATTATTTGGTGCTATGTCCTACCAATCTTAAGTAAATGTGACACTACTCAAAAAAAGGATTGGATAGTAAAAACAACTATTCTACTGTCCTTTAGCATGGCATAACTGTTTGCAGGTTGTCCAAATAAAATGTTAGCTATTTCAATTTAAATCTTCCCATTAATTACTTCCAATTTCAGTAGGTGAAAAATCACAATGTATTCTGCTACAGAAATGTGAATTTTCAGTTTAGAAAATTGGAGAGTTGGAGAAATTGGAAGGTGTCTATAAAACTCCTTACTGAAGAGTTCAAAAGTAAGAAGTGTTCCATTTTATTCTCCTAGCATTAAAATTTTAAATAATCACAAAACAAATCAGCTTTCCAAATTGAAGCTTAACTTTTAAGATTTTCCATGTCAAGGAACATGCAAACAATTGTGAAATAGATTAATTGATAGGTAGAACTAGATATTAATCATGCTGAAGTTCCAAACTTTAAAGAATTTCCCTCTTTAGAGGCTCTAACACTAAGTATTTTCTAAGTATATTAGAAATCACTTTGTAAAAAAACCCCACAGTTTCTATGACATATGAAACATAGCTTATGTGGTTATTTTGCTTATTTGAATTTTTAGTTTAGGTCTGTGGATTTGCAACAGTATTATTAAACAGAGAGAAATCACTAAACAGATGCTCTTTGCCAAATATGTTGGAAAAATGTTAGCAATTCAGAAACACCTAAAGGCAGCTAATAATCCAAGCATTTTTAGCATCAGTGAATAATTCAGTATCTGATTAAATGCAGCAGGGGCACCTCTACCAAATTTTCAGCATGTGTAATTTCAAACATAACAAATTAGCTAAAACAAAAACATTCTGATGAGCAGAAATAATTTATACATTAGAGGCTTTCTCCACTGTATCTTTGCAATTCAGATAAATTGCTATGTAAAACTGTGCCGCTGGGATGTTATGCATCCATCTGACAATACATGGGTTAGAGAAAGGTAAACCACAGAAATTAAATCTTTGGTATGTCAACAGAAAACAAAAATCTAATTAAAACTTAAGTATTTTTTTTATTTCAGAGACATAATCAGTATTATTGCTGTTCCTTTCATAACAGACAGAAGCAGCTACTGCACTTCTTATTGTGTTAGCAAACTTGGTTACTAAACCAAATATATTCTTTGGGCTTTTTTCGGAATGCTAGGGTTGTAAAAAGCTACTTTTGCAAATCTAGCACTCCAGAAAAATGGAATGCTAGAACACACTTGTGATATGTTCATTTATTTGCCCTCAGATCCATGAAAATTGAAATTTTTTCATAAAATCAGGTGAAAACCCCCAAACATAGCTATTGCTTGCTTTCTATAGCCATTATAATACAGGAATCAATTAACACTTACAGCTGAAATGCAAAGTAATTTTCTTCATACCTAAAATAAAATCAAACAAGACCCACTACTTCACAAATGTCTAATTTTTAATTTTCTCTCCATAGGTAGGAGACCATCTACAAAGCATCTCACACCCTTTGTTGCCTGTACTTGGAACAATCTAGTGGCCCAGAATCTTTACAAGAAATCTGTTTCTTAGCATTTAGATCATCCAGATAAGGTTTTAAAGTTTCTATCGATTTCATTCAAAATTCCGAGCGTTTTGAAGTTCTTCTATACCTGACAGGAATGTGTTTTTAATTTTTTTTTTTCTTTAAAGAAATTCTGCAACATGTTATTGGAAAGCATCAGCTGTATGATACTTCTGTACAAGTAAGCATGACTCTAGTACTGATTAATTTCATTATTATGCATAGCTCTGTTTCTGGGCATTCTTACCTTTCTGAAGTAAATACAGATAGAGCACCATTGCTACTGGAAGAGAATCAACATCTTGTTTATGTAAAAATCACATTAATAGGCTTTCTTAATATTTCTAAGGACATATTCTCAGGAAAAAATTTCATCATAAAAGAATGTAGTAATAGCCAACATCATAAATTTAGTTCAGTACCATAAGTGATGCTGAAAAAAAGCAAGGATGAAAGTGAAAAAAAAAATAGAATAAAAGAAGTTTCTTTCTAGTGGTTAAGAAAAAGAAGACTTTTTACATCAGACCATGATCCCAAAAAATGGGTCAGACCTGGAATTGTTCAGACCTCAAAAGTATTTGGGAGGTCTTAAAACAAACAAAACCAACCAACCAAACACATCAAAAAAATAAAAACCCAAACAAACAAACAAAACCAAAAACAAACAAAAAACCCACCTCAAGAATCCAATTTTGTGAAAAACATTAAGATGAGTTAAAAATTAAAACTAAAAAAAAATAGTCTAAGCTCAAAAATATAGGAATGCTTCACCTTTTGAAAAATGTGACTACAGGCTACATGTAACAAATGTGTGGCAAAAAAAAATATATAATAATTTTTTCTCCTACATTTTTCCTTTGTGTGTGTGTGTGCACATATATGCCTGTAAAACCTTAAGGATATTCTACTGACTTCAGTTTCTCCGTATAGGTATCACTAGAAGTATTTTTTGTATTTGACTATAACAGATGGTAGCACCGGGATGTACTCAAAGCATAAGGCATATTTTCTGCAGTTCTTGTGTTTGCATGGTCAGCAGACACCTTAGTATGTGAAAGATATTAGCTACATCTACTTTGTTGGTATTATTCAGAATTACATTTACATTTACTGATTTTGTTTTTTATGTTATTAGGACAGAAGCTAAAAAATGTATGTATTCTGTTCTACTTGAGCAAGCAGACATGTAATACACTAGACACTACAAGCTGTTTGATTTATATATGCAAATCCCAAATACATAATGGTAAAAGCAGTCTGCTTTTGTGTTGATAAGCTTAGTGATTCACACCAATAAAATATAAGACACAAGTGCTAAGACAATTTTAAAATTTCATCCATAAAGTCATATTTTCTTCTAAAATAAACTAACCTCAAATAGGATCTTACCATTGGATTCTACAATATTTATTTTACCTAGTGTAGAAATCATTTAAACATCCCCAGTTGTTAAGCTTGATTGAATTTGAACATTGCTTGGGGTTCATAGTCTGTTCAAGACAGAATATGTAATGATCAGAAGAAAGATGCTCAAAAACAAAACTGAAAAGCCAGAAAGACTGAAAAGCAGAGACTAGAAAATAAACTAGCAACCAAACAGAAATAGAATGAAAGGAAAATGGCAATTCAAAACTAATTACCTCATTCCTCTGAAAGACTGATCAAGTACCAACAAACACAGGGAGATAGAATAGTCTCAAGATTGTAGTAATGGTTCTGGACCTTGGGTAGCTTGAAGCTACAGAAAAACAATCATGACAGAAGAATATAAGCCTTGATGTCACTACAGATACAATTTTATGTTCAATAATTTTTTTAAGTTTTGTCATGCAAAATGCAAGCAGATTTAGTTGCTTACTAACCTTTATGTGGTACATTTCCTGACCTCATAAATTAAGTGGCTTGAATTTTTTTAATTACCCACCTCTTGAATTTCAGAAAAGTGTTAGCAATCAATAATACCCACATTAAAAGATGGAAAGAGCTGGCCTCACCTTTATCATCAACTAAGTTTTCAATTAAATATGATCTTATCTGCTGTGCTTTGGGATTACCCAAATTTAATGTTCTGACATGTTCTGTTGTACTATTCTCGATAGACATTACTAGATGGGAAAATGCCCTGCATAGAGGCCTTGAACAAATTTAGGAGTAAGCTGATCATCAACCTATTCAGTCTCAGTCAGACAGATTTCACTTCAAACACACCCATGACATAGCTTAAGAGCCCCAGGAGCCTTGGAGATGTAACCTTAACTGAACAGAATATTTTGAAGATAAAAAGTGGATAATCATAAGATAAGAAAGTGTAAGGATGGTCTCAGCTAAATTTGCTGTTATAGGCCTTGTTTCCATCTCTTTTTAGGCTCTTTAGAGATATATTTTAACTTAGTAACAAGATACACCTCCAAATGATGTATTGTTCTAAGCTTTAGAAGACATGAATGTTTATCAGTCAAGACTTTGAGGCTTGTACATTTCCAAGGTTTTGTATTATTTAATTCCCCATGAAAATGTTGAGGTTAAGGGAAAGAAAGACAGGATATCTCTATATCAATTTTCAAACTGCTAATAGACTGTTATTTCCCAGCTCCAACTACTTTATAGAGTTAGCATCTGCTCATTCAAATGATACTAGAGGTTGGCACAACTCCAACAGAGAAAAATTGTATTGGCAGTGCCTCTAACATACTAGTCCTGGCAATAGAAAAGTTAGCAAGATCAGAACATCACAGTTATTGACAAACATTCGTCAAGTAATATCTCTCTTGACTGCTATTAACAAAGGGCAAGGTACATCTAGGAGTTTCTGCTAACTGTGCTTGAATGGACTTTTCAGCTTTAGAAGGAGGACTTTCAGAAAGACTTAATTGTTTTAGCCACTTAGCAGTCCAGACAGATGTGCAATTGTGCTAAAGAAAAAAAAATATATACCTCATTCTGAAAATGCTTTCTCCACCTCCTTCCTGAGGAACCAAGCAGAGTAATGACTACATACACGCATATCTCATAATTCCAGCTTGTCAGAAGCCTAAGCAACTGCAGATTCTTATAGATTTTTTTTCCTCACGTTATTGTAGACAATTTGATTACAGACAAGTCAACAACTATGGATATTTTAACACATGAAAGCTAGCAATAATGATTGTGCTATGCATAACTTCATAAATAATTATATTTCTCTTGAAATACCAGATGGTTCTTCCAATAATATTTCACAGAACCAGACTGAGGTAATACAAATTTATATCAAATTTATTCTTTGTTTATAGATCCAAAGGAAGCAAGTTTTTTTTTCCATATTAGTTCTTGCACAAATATTTGAAAAATTGCATATTTCATTTATTCTCTCCAGTAGATCCAAGCTTCCAAATTTGTCTAATGATAATACACATCATAGTTATTTTCTGTTATTGTCCTCCTACCTCAGAATTGTCTCCCATTTTGTGTTTGCCACAGACAACTTGGCCCTGTCTTCAGAAGTTTCAGTGATATCCAGTTATACTTTAAATTTTGTCCAACATTCAGTAATTGTTGGGAGAGGAAAAGTTGTTGTTACGAAGACTTCCAAGAGGAAGAAAATGATGTTTCACAGCAACTTATGTTAGTCTTATTTTTCTTATTATATGTATCTGTTCCTAATAGAAATTAAAAATGTTCCAGATTTGCAAATTTGTTTTTCTGCCTTAGTGATGATACTTGATTTTGGATCTGTATTCAACACTGTCCTTTTACCACCTCTACTCTGCAAGAAACCAACAAGCCATCAAAAAGGTAATGGAATATGTAAGTTACATATAGCTTCAAGCAGCCTACAATCTGATTTTCACTGGATATGAATCAATTGACTTGAAAAATCCTATGCAATTTGTACCAGCTAAGGTTATGGTCCTTGTTTTTCATCATGCTTGCAAAGAAGATTGCAAATTTTAGTGTTACATATCAACCTGAAGGTTGAAGTGTAGTATTACAATTTAACATAAATTTAAATATTACCCTGGGAAACTTACCTTCTAGAATGGTAAGATGGACAATGGAGGGGAAAGCAAAGACAAATCCCCATAATCATATAATGATAGTAAGCCTAATTCACTGATTCACACAATATACCTGTTAAATAACCTTTCTTCCTAATAAATAATATTGTGGATAAAGCAAATTTCTAATTGATGTTACTGTCTATGCCTTTTGTTTTTGAAATTACAGGTTAAGGTATATTTATATTCTATTACAACTACATATATTAAGGAAAAATATGTTTTAATGTGAAAAATTGAGGATTGCTGGAGTATATATACCCCCAAATATTTTGAGTCATCAATAATTATTAGTCATTGATAATCATTGTAGCAGGGCATTCATTTAATGAATGACACATTTCATGAAAGGTAGGATTTAACTGTGACAGTAAGCACATTAAGGAGAGAAGGAAGAAAAATGACAGGAAACTAAACTCTTAAATATCTAGAACACTATTATTCATATACATCAAAACTTATGTCATACCTACTATAATTAGACTAAAATCCTTACTTAGTCATAAATTCTGAGCAGATTTGGAATCTATAACATTTGGACTCTTGCCAGCATTAAACACCTATGTAAGCAAACAATTTTGCAGTATAGGCTGCTATAATGTCTAAGGAAAAGCTATTCAATTTTTTAACATCTACAGAGGGTTAGAAAACCTTTCACAGAAGTCTGACTAAAAAATAAAAATCTGAACCTACCCTGAACATCTGATTATAAAAAGATAGGAACAATGAGTAATTTCAGCTTGCAGTGAGCATCAAAACGTTACAAAGTGAGATGCAAAGAAAGATCAAGAGAATATCTGAATAATCTGAATATTACATAGTATTAGAGAAGAAATTTGTTTGGATTTCTGTGAGGCCAAATTCAAGGTGCAGAACATGGTCAGGGCAATTCCAAACACAAATACAGGTAGAGAGGAGGATGGATTAAGACCAGCCCTGAGGACAAGGACTTCTATGGAGGGAGTAGTGAACGAGAAGCTCAACATGACCCAGCAATGTGCACTTGCAGCCCAGAAGTCAACCTGTCCTGGGCTGCATCAAAAGTGGCGTGGCAGAGGGATGTGATTCCTCCTCTCTAATTTGCTCTCATGACAGCCCAACTGGAGTACTTTGTTCAGCTATGGGCCCCCCAACATTGGAAGGATATGAACCTGTGGGATAGAGCCCAGAGGTGGGACACGAAAATGGTCAGAGGGCTGGAGCACCTCCCATATGGAGACAGGCTGAGTGGTGGGATTGCTTGAAGTTACCTTGTGGCAGCTTTCCATTACCTAAACTGGACCTACAAGAAAGCAGGAGAGATACTTTTTGCTAGGACATGGTCTGATAGGACAAGAGGGTATGGTTGTAAACTGAAAAAAGATACGTTTATATCAGACATTGGGAAGAAATCTTTCACTGTGCAGGTGGTTGGGCACTGGAACAGACTGGCCAGAGAAGCTATGGATGTCATTTTCCTAAAAATGTTCAAGGCCAGATTGGATAGCACTATGAGCCACTTGGTCTAGTGGAAGATGTCCCTGTCCATGGCAGGCAGGTTGAGACTAGATGATTTTTAAGGTACCTTCTAACCCACAACATTCTGCAGTTCTGAAAAAGAATGTTCCCCTGAATGAAGATTTATCGTATATAGACATATACTTCTATGCATTACTTAACAACTAAAAAGAAGAAGTATTCATTAAATGGAAATTACTCAGACAAAGAGCAAGTACAAACATTACCATGTGAATGCAGATGCAGTCTACAGAGTAACATCCTTTTCTCAACAGCTGTTTTTTCTTCTGCCTTTGTTTCTATGAAGCACCTGAAACATATTTCTGTGTCCTGAACATGACAATTTAGAATACATTTATTGCTTATATAGATCTTGCCTATCAAGTAGTAGAAATCTCATAAATATATTTATTCAGCTTTTCTTAAAAAATGTCTGAGATAGTTTTCATGTCGCTTGCTCAGACACCATGCCAGTATAGGACAAGTGCCATGACAGTGCTGTAACACAGCTTTCTGGGACTGTCTCATTTGCTGCTTGGAATATTGTGCTACCATACTTATACAGATAGCTGTACCTGAGAGATCTCATTTGTGTCTGGTTTTGTCCACAATATGCATTTTCTCAGTTTCTATGTAGATAATATCCTAAGAGATACATCTTAATTGAGGCAGGGTACAGTATATGCTGAACTTAAGTATTCACAGCCACCTATTCCCCCAATAATACTGCAATGTAGTTCTAAAAAGCAATTTATTAAAGCCTTCGGGAAGAAAAAATTTAGGCAAGATAATATTCCACAAACTTATTCCTGTGACCCAGCCTTATCTAATGTAACTCTCCCTTGGGGATTATGGATTATTCTTCATACATTCTCTCACTTTTGATACTGTGTTTTTTAGAAGAAATCCCTTCCTTTATACCTAAGACATCTTTAGTAATAAACAACTACCCATCTAAAAAAGAAATAAAATATATGCTTTAAACACTGTGGCTATAAACGAGACATCTCCACATGACAGTGTAATATAATTTGAAATGGAAATAGAGGAAAAAGAAAAACATGCACATCTTGCATTCATCAATAAACTTTACTATACAGAACAGTTTGTATATACAATAATTATATTAGCTTGCCAAGAAAGACATCTTTCTTGAAAAGTGATTGTGAGGACATTTAATGGAAAGGCACTGAAACAATTTCCATAATTCTGTTATTGCTAGTAAGAACATGTGCTGTGCACTTACCTTCCACAGTGAACTTCTTGTCTCCACTATATTGTATGCTGAAAGTTTTAAAAGGTCAGTCTGTGTTCATGCACATTTGTCTTCATTCTCGTTTACTTCTTTGCTTTATGTTCTGCAAAAAGAGTCTTCATATGTTTTCCTTATTTATTTTCTTAACATCATCAATTCCACAAAGAAAAAGTCAAGTGGCAAGGTAGTAGATAAACAAAGGTGATTGGAGCAGAACATCATCTAAGACTGGTAAAATACAAGTCTCTGTTGAGGTAATAAAAACCGTAAAAATGGTATTCAACTAGCATAATGTCTAGAAAAACTAAAGAAATAGAGGGTTATAGTTATTCTGCAATAGCTTCTGTCCACACCATTCCATTTTTACACTTTTCCCTGTCCAGTGGGAGTCCTTCAAGGGTAGTGGTTCTGACAGGACCCTGCTCTGGTTCTCCAAGAGTTGCACCTTTCTCCAGTCTCCTCTTGTGTGGGGTCCTTCATGGGCTGCAACTGGATATCTGCTTAACCATGGTTCTCCATGGGCTACAGGGCAAAACCTCCTTCACCCTGGTCTTCTCCATGATCTGCAGTGGAATCTTGGCCCTGAAACCCAGAGTGTCTCATCCTTCTTTTTCTCCTTTGACCTTGGTGTATACAGGGCTGTTTCTCTCACATTTTTTTCACTCTCTCACAGCTGGTTTCTCAAAAATATCAGAGAGGCATTGAAAGTATTGTTTGAGCTCAACTGTGTCCTGCAGAAGATCCCCTGACTTTAACCAGATAGAACCAGCTGTACTTGGGATGGGGCAGCCCCTCTCCTCTTTTCTCAAATGCCACCGCCAACACTTGGACACATAAACCAAATACAAAGGCAGGGAACAAAGACCACAGTTCAGCAACAGAATCTGCTGTGGAGTTCTGCCTATTTCAGAGGGATCAGGCCTATGACAGAGCTTTCCTTATTCCTATTACTTTGTTTTTAGGCTTAATTACATGTTACCTAGAGAAGGGATGAACAGTAGTATGGTTATTCAAGTTCTTTGATAAGCTTCAATTAGGGACTCTCCAGTAATGATTGTAAAGCTCCAGAACTCTGTCACTGAGTCCTTTAAAGGGGCTTATAATTTTGTGGTTTTTTTACATAACCTGATTTAGATGCAAGGAAGAAAAAGCTAGCAAGATATTCTCAGGAGATCAAACCAAAAAGTTTCCTAGCAAACTTCAGAAAATCAGGGAACTCTGGCAAAAGTTTGAAGCAATATTCAATCAACATCACAACATCAAGCATTTCAAAAAAACATTAACTTAGCAAGCTCTAAGCCCATTCAAACTCCAACCTATCAGAATTTAAGTTACTCAGACTTCATGAAGAATAAATTAGAAGAAGATATATAGAAAATAACAAATATAGCTACCTCATGTTTCAGTTGATATAAAGTCCAAGGGAATGTAGGCTCAAGAAATGTCCTTATTCTTTGGCTTAAGTACCCTTTGGCTTTCTTGGGCCCTTCCCCCAGGTGGCACTTCTGGTCTGGTGGCCAGTCAGGAGCAGGGTTAGAGGCTCCAGGAGCAGGTGAGGAGCATTACCTGCCATGTGACAGGGCTTGATGTCCTGCAGAGGCTGAGATGCAGACCCTCGTGGGGTCTGGTGTGCAGAGCAGGGCATCGCCTCACCAGAGCAAGACCACACACACATGTGCCTGAAAAGTTTTGAGCCCAAAATCTCCTCCAGTCTCTCACAATGGTAGATCACTGAAACAGTTTGAGCATTAAAATATAAATTCCTCTGAATTCAGGAGTGCACAATAAACACAATCTATTTGTGAAATTTTTCTTTTGCCAAGTCTTGCATTTCTGATGACTTGGTATCAAAGCTAATTGATCTCAGAAGAAGCATTTCAACTCTCTGCAGAGCTATAGGAGTTGCAGCTGTTTAAATGAGGAAGATGTCAAGATCCTTCCTTCCTTCCTTCCTTCCTTCCTTCCTTCCTTCCTTCCTTCCTTCCTTCCTTCCTCGAAAATGACTCCATCACTCTTTTCTTAGACAATTTTTACCTGAAGTTCATCTTCCTATGAACTGAAAGGATCCAGCACACAAAGTAAATTCATACATTCAACAGATATAGAAAATAAACCATATTGAGGACTGAGCAGGAGGCTGCAATGGTAACGTCCAATTGCATAGAGTTCAGCCATGATTCTTTCTTCATACTAAGAACTAGACTGGGCAGCACAGAAAGAACACAGATGTTTCTCTAAGTTCAGTTCACAAAGCTGTACTTATAAAGTAAGCATGTCTGATTTAATCAGTTGAATTTAATTCTTTCAGTCAAGAGTCGATGATATGGCTGGAGGTTTTAAATAAGTGTATGCTTCTTAAATAAAACTAAGGAATGCTAGATATTGGTTGTCTGTAAGAATACCAAGTTTTAACATACATTTCAGTCATACACAGGAATATTTATTATCCATTATAGTGGATGAAATTCAATGCAAATTTGATGCATTTAGTCATCTAAATTTTGGATTTGAGCAATTAAGATCACTTGCCTTGGTAAAAGTTAGTCTTATTTGAGATTATATCTGACAAGATCTACAGAAGACTGATGCTGTCTTGGATTGTCAGATGAAGTCCAGTACTTGCAAAGAAAATAAATGCCTACCTTTTGTTAACAAGGTCTGAATCTAAATAGGAATCAGAGCCTTGAGTAAGTCAGTTTATGTCAAGTTGCTTAAATGCAAACATAAATTGCTATTGTATTCAAGCCAGAGTATTCAAGCCATCTAGACAGATATATGAAGAAATATTTCAAATATGGTACAAGAAAGAGATGTACACTAGGGAGATACCGAAATTTTTTGATCTGCACTTACAGACCAGATAAGAACAACTTGTGAACATTTAAATAATGCCACAAATCTGTGTTTGATAGCTGAACTATCCCATGCAAAAGCAACTGAAGTCATTTTAAAGTACATATTGTCACTTGAAATTTGACACTTCAAATTTGCTGCACTGAGAAATACTGTCTGTGCCAATGGAATCAACCAGCTGAGGAAATACTTTCAGACCCTTCACCAGCTGGTTCTTCAAGGAGGTGAAAATGGCATCTCTAAACAAAGGGTAAATTACCTATTTGAACTAACAATGCCACTTTAAAGCCTACTATGAATGACATACAGCATCACTTAAGGTGAGACTTTACCAATAACTGAAGAATTTCTCTAGCTAGATGCTTGTCTATTATAGATAAGCTAAGCAATGTTTAAGTGAAATTTGATCAGCTGTTATACATGTTGATGGAGAATCTGAGTTCTCAGGTTGTTTTTCAGGCCATGATATTGTTCCTAAGTTCTGCACTATCACTTGTTGAGGTTAGATTTGAATTTTCCTTTCCACTGCTTTCTTTTCTCCATACTTCTACACAGTCATTCTTCACAGACCTTCTTCATAAGATCTTAGCTGTTATGCAGAACTCATTTCTATCTGGTCTGGAGCTGTATTACACGCACGAAGTGCAGATGACCCTGAATTCTGTCTTAATTGCTGTGGTTATCAATACTGCCTTAATCCAGTTAATATTCTCCCTGCTTTAATATTATGAGTGACAAAAATGTAACAACAGAGAAGACAATCAGCCTTAAGAAGAACTAGCTGCTAATTCAGGAAAGTGAATGGGACTTAATGGAATTATGGCAAAGGATTTATGTCCCTGATATTAATACAGCATGGTCTTAAGAACTGGGAATAAAAGAAAATCGCAGGATATCGGGGTGAAAACATTTAATCCTTAGTCTTCTCTTCTAAGTAATTTAAAAATTCTATTTTCTTTTGTAGTGTCTCATGCAAATTGCTCAAAAAGAACAAGTGATATTCAGTCTTCTAAAAGATGCTTAGGAACTGTAAAGAACATTTATTTTCAACTATGATCTCTCTATTGGCTCTGTAGTTTTATTCAGAGCTATTCCCTTTTTAATTTATGATAAGATATCAACAAGACTGATTCCATAGAGATAGTAAGTTTCAAAATCAGTTAGTCCATAACAGCTAGTGTTGTGGCACTCAGTTTTATGTACAGGCAGTGGTGCAAAATAATAGAAGGAAGCACAAATGCTTCAGTCTTTTCATTGGGACTGTGTAGGAAGCCTGCTCAATAACCTACACTGCACAAGCCACAACTCAGTGTTCCATTCTAATCACAAAACTCAAAAAAATCAGGTAGACAAAAGCAGGAATTAGACTGAAATGTATGCTAATATTCATCAAGGGCAAGTCTCTTTTTAAAACTTCTTGCCAGCTTTCTTCGCCTTACTCATTTTCTAATTAGACATCTATCACAAAGAATAATGTTTGTAAATTTCCATGGTGCCAGGAAAGCTACAGTGAAGATGACACAGAGAAATTTATTGTCACACTATGCAAAAAGTCAATTATCTCAGATAATATCTTGGGGAAAAAGCAAAATCAAAGAAAAGACACAAGTTAATATTCTCTCTCTCTCTGATCTGGAGACCATAGGATCCATAGAACAAAGAAGTCTGGGAAGCAATGTACACAGGATCTCTTTTTTGTAAAAACTCTTAATGGTTTAACTTTAAAAATATTAATTCTAAAGTGTCTTGACTATTTACAAGAATGGTAGTTTAAATAACAGAAATTTTTGATAACAAATGCTTTATTACCTAATAAGAATCCCACAAGTACTCTTACTACATTATAAAATACTATTTTGTACCTAGCCTAATGATTATTTTTCCTTTTTGAAGGAAAATGTTTCATGTTATTCTTTGATCCTTTTGTTGTAAATTCCTGAAGTCAAACATGGACAACTTGTTTCTTTCATGTCTTTACCCACCTATAACGCAGCAAGCTGACATTTCCAGTAACCAACAACCTGTATTTTCCAATCTAACACGTACAGTCAGAATATTGTGTATATGTAACTCAATAAAGAGATAAGCATTTCATTTTGTAGCAGGCGCTGATTTTATTGACTGATCTGTACCTGTGCAGTGAAAGTAATATGAATGTCCTGCTACTTTTTTATAGTTAATGAGATAGTTCAACTCTATATACTGTTTAATGCACTTCGGAAACTGCAAACTGCAGGGTTGAGGAAGAGAATCACAGGAGAGAAAAAGATTGGAGCTGTTTGCATTATTGTTGAGGTTTCTTGCCATCTGAATTTTAGATATTTTTTGAGATTCTTATTATTAATGAGTTTCATATCCCAATCAAGTACATGCGTCATATTTTAACATACTCATGTATCTGTGTTTCATAGTAGGTTTGAACTATGTTACTTTGCAAAGATATAGACTGTTCATTTCATCTAGTCTATTTAGAATAAGTCAATTTTAATTTGTGTTAAACAAGTCCTTGATAATGAGATTCTCTTCAATATGTGTCTCAATTTGCCTATAGTCCTGTAGTGCCTGACAAGGATATTTTTGATTATGATTTAATTAAATATTCCCTAAAGAGTTGTTATGTAAAGCAAAGTGATATAAGCAACTGACAGACATTTAAAACCAATACTTTTAGAAGACATAATTGTCACTGTTCTCATCAAAGTTTTGAAAGAAGGCTTTGATTTAATATGGATTATAATGTAGGATGGAAAGTTAGACTTCATTGTTGTTTTCACAATCTCCAGAAATGTCATTTATAAAACATTTACAAATCAGAAGATTACTATTATCAATAAATATATGCCTAAACTGTATTTGTATTCAGCCCTACATTCTTGTGGGATAGGCACAATAATATCTGCTTGTTGTTCAAACTACACCTACTAAAAATATTCTTAGTTGAAAATTGTCACTTTTTTTCACTGAAAATACATTTTTGAAGGATGAAAGAGAAGGTAGAGAAGAATGAGTATGAAGTATCAGTCTTGTGTAAGAGTGTGATATTCTAAAAGTAAAAAGGCACCTCTAAATTTTGAAAAAATTAATAACATTAATTCAAATGCTTTTTTCTTTTTTTAAATGCCATAGTTAATTCTTAAGAGTAGTCCCAAATGACAACTAGTCTTTGCTTTATCTTTATTTCCAGTGAAGGTTGTCCTTTTACCTTGTCTCTTCCTATTTTCCTATCCATTTTGTAATTTCAATTTCCTTATACTGATACATTTGCTTTTCAAAAAGACAAAAAAATCTGAAACTCTAAAATGAAGAATACTGTATATATTTCTCTTTATTGTGTAAATGCAAACAATATCCGCAAAAATAAATGGGGAAAAACTTCACTCAAAAGAAAAAGGAAATTTATTGTCTTAAATTGTGGGCATATTTTCATATTATGTTAGGACTTTCTGCTAAGAAAAATTCTGCTTCTATTTAATATCAGCCTTTGGCATTGTTAACTTTTTTCCATCTTTTAAATTGTGGTTTTAACTTCAAAGATATCAAACTAAAAATATCACTAAGATTAAAGGAAGTTCTCAAGAGGACCAAAAAGTCTTTGCTGTTGAAGTCTAGAAAAGCTTGCCTATCAGGCAATTGTCTAATTCCTTCTTAACACTCTTGTGTTGGAGTACTGGCAGATTCCTTGATACTACTCTATACTCCTTGCCAAACTTTAGGGCATCATTTTGCTACCCTTGACACAGAATTTCCTGATGATGACTTAAAGAGATGAGTTGCTTAGAAAAAGCATTTTTCTATCTGCTTCAATTTTTTTTTTCTGTCTTCCAATGTAAGTGAACAACAACAAGTTCTTATGAACCATTTTGAATAATGCAATTTCTACTCTTCATCTACGCCATACACTAAACATACCTGTTTTTTTTTCTTTGCCTGCTGCTCTAGCCTTTGCAGGATCACTGCAATTTTAGCTATCAATTCAAACAGAAGATTGCAACATTACATTACTGGGGATCTGTATATGTTGTCCTTATTTAGAGCAGGTGAAAAATGTAAGTGAATTCATACATTAAGTAAAAAGGGGCAGGGAACATTAAATATCCACACTGACATATCAACACCCACAGTGCTATGTGAACAAATAGGAGTCTCAGCTGTAAGAGGAAAACTAACTCATTATCTCCATTTCAAGAAGATGAATAAACCTTAGTATCAGCTGCTTCATTTTCAAAAAAGACACATTGAACTCAAGTGAGAAGGAAATGAAAGAGAAACAGTAGTAGTAATATTTTCCCACACAAAATCTCCAAATTGCATTTAACGGCACTGCTAATTCTAACAAAAAAAGGGGAAGGTTTGGAAAAATACGCAAAGCCCTGCAAACTATTACATGTCATGTTAACACCAAAATATGAACTAGAGATATCTGACAGTTTCTTACATCCCTCTCTATGAAATGTTGCTACCTTAAGTCCTGTGCCATAGATGTAGGGTGATGTCTAGACTGCTGAACCAGCACATGAGGAAGAAGCAAGGACTTGCAAAGGTAACAAGGCACATGGAATACTATTGTAACTTCTGTATCTGAATGTGTATTGCATCCTATATCAAATGCTAAATAGGAAAAGTGAGAAGCTGGGATTATAGAGAATAAAGTCTAGGATTGTGGATGGCTCCCAACATCAGGAAATATTACTTGATGGCATAGAAAAGACATGAAGATTAATAATGTTACTATTGGTACTTACAACATTTTATGGCGGTGATGGAAGCTGGCTACAGGTAAGTGTGGTTTCCAATGCCAAAAGGAGAGCAATTTTATTCATAAATTGTGTAAAGAATTAAATATTTTAGAATAAGCATTTGAATAATAGAAGTGTGATCCATCTGTCAAGATGCTGAGCTTCCAGAGAGGAATGTAAGATACATGTATGCAGACAACTTTAACTGAGACAGTTACTGAGTTTCCTGCTAGTCAGAGAGAAATGGGTACATGTGGGAAATAATTCAAGTCAGCTTAAAAAAAATGTTTAAACTGGGTCAGAGTAACTGTCACCTGAGCACAGTCTCATTTTACATAAGCCTTTTTTGCATGATTATTTTAAATAAAGTACTGTTGGCTAGGGAGAGAGAAGAGAAAACTGATTTGATTTTTGTGACCTCTTGGTTCCAAAATTGTGAATAATCACTCAGAATTGTCTGCAAGCTATGGTAATTTAGCATGAGCTACTCAAGGGATAAGGGACATTCTTACAGTGCTGGTATATTTTTGTATCTAAAAGAGACAAAGATCTAGAATAAACTCTGCCTGTGTCAGGTGAAAAACTTAGGAATGTTTGACAATCACACTCTATTACAGTAACATAACATAGGTCTACAGTCTGTGGCTTTTCACAGGTCCATTAGGTGAGAATTTGACATTTACAGAATTTTTTGAACCATATTTGTAGGTTACAATCCTTCTTGCATCAGTTCCTTTACTCTAGCAATCCATGGCTCATCAGGTTTTTTGGTGTGGTTTTTTTGAGGTTTTGCTTAAAAAATTAAGTCTAGGAATGCTTAAAGAACAATTGCAAGCTTCTATTGCAAGCTTCTAACAGTATTTAAATGCTGTTAGCTTCAGCAGTTGAAAATAGTCCCAATGAACATGTGGATGATGACAGACACAAGACAATCCTATCTCCAAGAGCTGAATTTTCATTCCACTTGCCAAAGGGGAGTCTGCATTGGCAGCTTTTCTACTCCAGTGCAGGTGTTTTCCCCTCTGCCCACGGCTGTTGTGCATGACAGATGAATCAATAATGCAAAAAAAAGCAAGTTCTGAACTCAGAATTTAAGATGTTTTATGGTGATTTCTGAACAAGAAAAATAGCTTGTTTATATTATTTTGATAATCTGCAACTGCTTTATTCTTCTCTTTAAGGATTTTAAGTTAGGAATAATCTTCTGTTACCATATAGATTCAAAAGAGGGACTCTTCAAACACTGAGTAGCTGTTGTGCAAGATCAGTTAGCTCAAATTACATTGATGTACAAAGATGTACACCATCTGGCAGGTGTCTTGTACCTGTCATTTGGGATGATGATCAAAATAAAGACTCTTTTTAGCAAGGTTATAATATACATATCTATAAGTCTTTGCTGTTTGGGATTTAGTGGTGTCATTTTTTACAGATACTCTCTTGTATCTTATTGTTTTCATTGCCCAAATTCTGAGATCTCATCCCAAAGAAAATATACAAAAACTGTTTTATTTAATACCTGCGAAATAAGTTGTGGCTAACCTAGTAAAACTTCTGTGGGTCAGAGCCTTGTTGTGAACTTTTTCCACATTTTTAGTGACCAATATCTGTTTCTCACCTGTCCCAATGCCAGTGTAGAAGCTCTCTTTTCCATCTTTCTAATCAGCTCTCAGAGACAGCTGGAGATATTATAAATAAAGGTCTCACTGGAAGTTTTCAGTTATAGTATATATATCCAGTTCAGAATATATATATATAAAAATATAAGTTTTTTACCTCATGGAGTCAGAGTGACTCCATGGTATGTGTCATTAGAGATGTCAGGCAATACAGGCATAAAATGAAAATATTTTGATTATATTTTTCCTAAACTAATCTCCTTTCTTCCTAAACTAACTTCATTCCTTTCTTCCTTGTCTCCCCTACACACAGAAGTTCAAAAAGAAAGCTCTTCTCCTTTGCCTTACTTTCTTCTGCTATGTTTTGGTGTTTTGTGAATTTGTTTTTTCTTGTTGCATAACAAATCCTCAGAGTTTCCACGAAAACATAGTTAAGAAATATTGGTATTAGGAGGCTCTACATTTTTATCTCTGTCAGACATTTTCTGTGTGTCCTGGGCTGAACCAATATTGCTGTTTCTTGTTTTTCCCTAATAAATTTCTTGTGCTCTTTCTTGTACACCCACCTGTTTTGTTTTATTCTGTTGGTAACATTTCAAGTGCAAACATAGATTCCACATATTCAGGTCCTCCCACCAGTGTCCTGCATCTAAAGCTGTAGGAAATATTGGACATCTGATTTGACATGAAGAGAAGGATTGAATACTAACTCCCTTGGTCATTCTATACAATCTTTCCCCCAAACCTCAACCTTCCATGTTACAAAAGTAATTATTTGAGAAATAGCAGAAGGAACCTATTTCAGCATGAGTAAGCTAATTTGGGTACCTGTCTATCCATGCTGAAGAATTTCTGATATAAGCCTCCAAGTTAAAGTAATATACACTACCACATTGTTTTTAAAGCTTTCAAATTATGATTGAAATATGTTAATAAAATGTAAAGATAAAAGTTCAACCAGAAAATACGTACCCTTTTCAATATATTTAAAGGTATTCTATGATAAGTTCCTTAAACAATCATATTGATCTAGAAGTTACTTTCTCAGTTTTCTCTGAAATATGATAGCAAATTAACCCAATTGCATTGAGCCTTATCTGAAGGACATATTTTTCATGAGCTGTAAAATCTCCTCCTTCAGGAAAAAAGACAATAATATGGGTATTTCTGCTTGAGTACAAGAAAACAATTTTTTAAATGATATAAATTATAATTATATAAATTGTATAACACAAGCAACATTTTGGATAATTAAATAATGTTTTAGAGTGAAAATTAACCCATTTGGTAAACAAATATTATACATACAATTATATAGTACTGGAATACCTTGGTTCACTAGTCTGGAAAAATAAAGGAAAATAAAAGGAAAAAAATTTTGGAATAAAAAATGGAAATCAAACCAAAAATTTTAAATGCCTTCAAAAATTAAAGTTTTTATTTTTCATGTTTTGAAAGTCTCAGGGTAACATTTCAATCAAAGAGGATTCAGGATTTCAAGTTAAAGATGAAAATTTAAAGTAGAAAGCAATTTAAATAATGGAAACTACAATTCATGTAGAACATAGCTGTGATAACAGTTCTGCTTAAAGATTTTGAAGATGAAACTATTTAAGCTTACTGAAAAAATAATGTGAATTACAAAGTCATTAGATCACTTGTGATTTAGATTTACAGGACATGTAAAATGTTGGTTTTTCACAGTGGAGGTGACAAATCGCAGTTATTTTGAGACTTGACCAAAACAACCCAAGATTTATATGTAAGGAACAGGCAGCCTGAGAATGATCTGTGCCTTACTCTCCATAAAGGCTGATAATGCTTCTAATAAGCTTAACTACAGCTTTTTTTGATTTTTTTTTTTTCCTGGCTTGCTTTGGTTTTCCTTTTCTATTTTATTTTGTTTTGTTTTGTTTTGTTTTGTTTTGTTTTGTTTTTTGGGTTTTTTGGTAGTCATGGTGATGTCTTTTTTTTGTTTTAGTTGGCTGACTTTTTTCTAGTATACATTTGTTTAACACTTCTTCATATCCCACCTGCATCTTGGCTTAATGAATCTCAGGCCATTAAAATTTGGTCTGAATTTGTATTAAAGTTTGCAAGAGAAGGAGAAATATGACATTTATCAAATATGGATCCACTGCCTCTCCAGGTAGTGATGTCCTTACAATAGGCTCTGTCTGCTCTTTTGCCAGCTACAAATCACTGGTGAAAAATACAAGTAATTAAAATCATCAGAATAATAGTCATGTTGATGAACTGGCAGGTTAAACATGTTAAAATCAAGCCTGTGTTTCCACTGCTCTATTTTTTATTCTTCTTTTAGATAATAATAAAGGCTTACTGATTAGATTTTTGAAAATTTCTTGTCTAGATATTTATGCAGTAAAGTCTGGTAATTTTTAATTGACAGAACACTGTATGGTCCTTCAAAAGGAGAAACAAAAATGCCTAAAATAATATTTTTGTGACTTTTTAATTTTCTGAAATGATACCACACTTAGGTGTGTATAATTGCTATGTAAAAAAAAAAAAAAAAGTAACGTTCAAAGCATCATAGTTTAATAATATATATTTACCCAAAAGCTTGACATGTTCTCTTGGTCTATAAGCAGCGTAAAGAATGCCAGCTGAATAAAGTTTCTATAAAAGAAGATACCAGTCATAAAAATGTATGTTCTGTTACTGCTGAATAATAAACTCACTAGTTCTAACAGATTCGGACAGTTTCTGGGATGAAATTTAAAAATAGACAAGAAAATACCTCTTTGAAATCTTTAAAGTTGTCAACAAACTTAGCAAAGTTGTACAGCTGCGAAGCACTGTAAACACCCTGGGAACAATGGTATCATGGCTGTTTCCGTGAGAATCTATCCAGAAAGAAAATGCAATCTCTTTAAAAATACTGAAGAGTATGTCTAAATAATCATAATACATGTATTACTTTAACAACTTCTATATTCACATGGCTTTGGATCCAATGTCCTGTGGGTATTAAAAATCTGTTCTAACATTCTTCTCTGCAAACATGGATTGAAAGTGTGATTGAAAATATACCATCTGTATAGTCTGTGAAAGTTTAGATTACTATCCATGTAACCTTTCCTTATATATTTAATCCACTTGACAGCTCTAGTCGCAGGACTATGACTCTTCTACTGTATGTTTCATGGTTTTTTAGTTCACATTGCACATTAACTGGAAAATTTGATTGATCCAATTGGCAATTCTAGGTACTCCAGGGTAAACTACAAGCTCGTAAGTTTATTCTTTTAAAATATGTAATATATTGGAACGAAAACTGGCTGAATATCAAGACCAAAAATGTGATAATCAGTGTCACAAAGGCTAGTTGAAGACAAGTCAGTAACAATGTACCCCATGGGACAATACCACGTTCCATTCTGTTTTCATTTCATTTTAATTTTCATTAATGATCAGGATGATGAGATGGAGTGTGGCCTCTGCAGGTTTGCAGTTGACACTAAGTGGGAAGAGTGACTGGTATGTCAGAGGGTCCTGCTGCCATTCAATGGGACCTTGACAGACTGGAGAAACTGGCTGACAGCAATGTCAGGAAGTTCAGCAAAGTCCTACAGCTGGGGAAGAACAAGCCCATGCACCAGAATATGCTGAGGGTTAATTGGCTAGAAAACTACTTGGCAGAAACAGCCCTGGGCCTCCTGGGGAATGCAAGCTGATCATGAGTCAGCAATGTGCCCTTGCTACAGATAAGGTATTAAGATCCAATTAGTGAGACATAGTTCTGCACGGATTAACGTGCAAACCAGACCATATGCCAAAGTAAATAATACAGACACAATAAATGTGAGGTAGACAGGGAGAGAGAGAGAGAGAAAGGCACATAAAAGGATGGAAGGAGAGATTGAGAGATCTGGCAGAAGATAGTCATTGTCCACAGATCTCTGGAGTACAGCTGATCCTTCTTCACCCTGTTCTTCTTGGTAAAGGGGGTCCCAAGGTAGTTCAAAACTTCACTATTTATGCATTTTTCAAACAGAGGAATTAATGCTCATTGGCTATAGAATTCCCTTTTTCTATTGGCTAAGTAATTCCTTTGCTTCTATTGCTAATTAGTCTAGTGCTCAGTCTTTCTCTTCTCTGAGTGTTGGTTGTGAGTAGGTGGTTGTAATCTTCCCCTGCCACAATTACCTTTTGCTCAGTCCAAGCTGATTTCAGCACAATTACAGAGCCAGTTTCCTCATAGCCCATAAATTCTGCCATTATCAGCAATACATGCTTGTTCTCCAGCTTTGTTTACCTCCTCCTAGGCCTGAGATAACACTTGGATGATAGTATCACCTTTATCTTATCTCAAGTTCCCATCACTGGTGGCTTAACTGGGGGTAGCAGAGTTTTGGTGGCCACAGATACCATCTGTCCCATAGCTGTGGATGATTTTTGTTTGACCAGTGGTATGTGTACAATCAGTTGCTTCTTTACACAGTTTGCCATTGTGTGAATTTTGTGTGGATGCATTACCCAGGTTTTGCTAACCAGATCTTGCCTCCCTGGGCCTGGAGTTAGCACCACCTTGCTGCTCCATTCTGCCCTTATCTCATGGCAAAGTTCTTCTTTGGTAGCAGTTTTTGAGACAGGCAGTTGTGCTCTTTAAGTCCTTACAGAAGGCTAATGTGATACTGGGCTGCATTAGAAGGAGTATTGCTGGCAAGGCGTGGGAGGTCATACTTCCCCAGCATTGGTGAGGCCACACCTGGAGTTGAAATCGCAAATAATAATAATAAATCATGAGC
Source organism: Phainopepla nitens (assembly GCA_013400175.1). Taxonomy (NCBI): domain Eukaryota; kingdom Metazoa; phylum Chordata; class Aves; order Passeriformes; family Bombycillidae; genus Phainopepla; species Phainopepla nitens. The sequence goes on from VXBQ01008401.1 coordinate 35,967, forward strand.
CTTGCCAGTTTATGTATAACTAATGATTCCCTTGATCCTGAATTTACAATACATTGCCCTGATCAAAAAGTATTTTTTAAAAAATTTACACATATAATTGATTTTGCTGATCAAGACATTGAATACAACTTCAAGAGAAAAAAAGATTTGTACTTTTTTGTACCCTTTGAAATCCTGTACATTGAAGGAGACTGCAAAATTTATATGACTTTTAGAATGTATCTGCATATATAACATGCAGCTAATTTCTTAAGAAATCATATGCTCATTTTCTTGCTTTTCTCTTATCAGAAGACATTTCATAAAAAAATCAGAGGTAGAAGATTTGTTACAGGGCTGTTCTTTTTTTGTCTGCCAGTAGTCACCTCTACTAGTGTAGATATCAACTATCTTGTTATGCTAGAAGAATAAAAACAAATGTAGGTCATCATCTTTTTCTGCTTCCCACCACTGACAGAAGCATATGAAGAACAGAAGTTATACTTAGACATCAAATTCCTCCTCCTCTTGAAAGATTGATCAGCATTACTAACAATGATAGTGTTTCTGTTCATAGATCCATTTTGCTTTTCTTTAAAACTGTTGTGTCAGGACTAAGAAAAAAGCCAAATATCCTAGGAGGAATGTCAGTAACACTTTTTTCTTTCTGTCTCAATTGGTTAAATTATATTTTGGAGTGATTTTTAATTCTTTACTGTTCTAGAATCAAAAGCTTCTTTGACAAAAAGCTTCTTTTATAGCAAAATCTTTACACAGTAAAATTCTTTGCAGAGTAAATAAAATTTCAGTTCCTCTCCATATATTTGCTATTTTAATTTACAGGAGAAAAGAAAACCACGTGAAATTCCTTTCACATGTTGCTCGAAAAGAGATACTAATCTTAACCAACAAACATCTCATTTCAAACACAAGCAATCATCAAGTAAAAAAAAGCTGTTTTCCAGAAATGTATGCAGTGTTTATCCTCACCTATCCTTAGTAATTTTGTCTTGTCATTTTCACTGAGAAAAATTCTTGATTTCCATTACTCATGGATATCCCAGCTCATGATGTCCCCAGACATGGCTACTGTGTTTTACTTTCCTCCTGTGGTGCTTTAAGAACATTTACTTCATCACCCTTTTCCTCTTGCAGCTCCTGACTGCATCCTGTTCTTTTGCATCCTGTTTCCTTACAGATATTTTCTGCATATCTCATTTTTTTTCAGGCTTCTCATATTCTCAGCCGTCCTTTTTCTTCTATATTTGTCTTTTGTTTCCTTTTCTGCATTCCATAACTCTGTAAAAAAGTTGCAGGTATCTTCAATTTATCAGAGTCTTCCATAATTCTGTTGCTATGCATATTAATTTCATATTATTTTCTCTTTTTGCAGGACCACTGCAACAGCTTCTCCTGGTGTAAATGTCTGTTAGGAATACACCAAAAGCAAAATAATTTGGACAACCAAGTAAACGCATTTCATGCTGTCAAGGAAAGTTCTCTGTCAGTTAATTTATGGAGTTTTTTCCATGGCAAACTGTGTCTCATAGTTGCATGTATTGGTACATTTCTCAGATGGAAAAATTCATATTCATGATTACCTGATTATAGAGCAGCCAACTTGGGCCCAGCTTCCATCTAAAAATATAGTGAAAAAAGTGAATACTTTTTCTAGAAAAGTTCCATTTCTTTTACTTCAACTATAAGTTTAGGTTAGGTGTGGAATTTGCTATTTAAATAAGCAAATGTTGCAAAAAAAAATGTGTTGTATCAACTGAAATATAAACCAACACAACTAGTATATTATTCATGACAAAGTGATTTGTTTGAAAAATTCTTCCAGTGCTACCATTAGAATATAAAATCAAAGTTATGTATAGACTTAAACTGTAATGTCTTTGAACTATGTGTGCTGAGAATACATCTGAGGATGAACAGTAACCTGAACAAATCAAGCAAGCTAAAATCATAATTGGCCTGTTAATCTAGAATTAGGGAGCATCATAACTATACAGACCCATGTTAAATTTTGGGGAAGAAAAGTACTATTTTATAGTCTCATTACTAACATATTGGATTTAATCAAATATAACCAGATAAAAATTGAAACAGCAATTCAACCAAAATGACATATGAGTAACAATTCTAAAAAAATAATGAAGTGCTTGAATATGTCACTGAAAACTAAGAAAAACTTACTCATGTAATATTTTATGTACTAGTAGTACAATAGTACAATAACACTGTTAGATACCCGATTGCCAGTGTTTCAAATGTGGAAAAAAATTTCCAAGTTATATAAGAAATCACATAGACTGTAGGTTTTAAACAGAGGGAGGAATGAATACATTCAAAATATGAATACACTTTGAAGCATCATGACAGTGAAACATAAATGCATCTATTGAGATTACAAGTTAAGTTCTTTTGATGAACTACCCTTGCATTTCATTTAGCAGAGAATAAGGAATAAAAAAAAGAGAGCTAGAACTTCTATGTAATCACAGTGCTTTGTGGTAGAAATGAAGAATGGCATTGCTTATCAAAGGGTACAAAGAAACAAGCCCAAAAGGCTACTGTTTCTCAAGAAAATGCATTAATGCTTGAAGGCTATAAAGCTGCCCAGCTCCCAAAGGCAGGCAATCGAGGGAGACAATAGCAGAAATGTGATCTTGCAGCATATTTCAGATTGAAAAGGCCACTTGTAAAATGATGAATGTCCCATTGTGGCATCTCTAAGCTGAGGATTATCATATGACTAAATAATTGATCACTTGTTCATGTTCTCTTTACAGTGGAAGAATCCATATGAAGTGACAGAATTCCATCAGAAGAGACTAGGAGAAACCCATCACAGACCTATCATACTGATGGTTAGACCATTTATGTATGAGCTGTAATATCTAGTAAGTATATTACATCTAAAATTTTAAGAGTGTGTACTTCTTCAATACATTTTAAGTGTCTGATTAATAGGTTATCATGTGAAGATCATGCCTGGATCCCTTGAATGATCAGCAAAAAGGAGGAGAAAAACCAGAGTGGAATGAATCAGTATATTGGAAGAAGGATAACATTGCTCTTAAGAAAACCTTAGACAACTAAAATCTAGAAGAACTGGCACAGAAGATATGACTGAGGCTTCTTTTGAGATGTTTTATTACCACTTCAATGTTTGCCTCAGACTTCCTAAATAACAATTAGGTGCATATGCTCTTTAGTGAATTTAGCCTTATAGCTTTAATTAATATAAAGATTCTTCACAAAAAATTCAATACACAGAAATATTCTGTGTTCATCCAGCACTTCTACCTTGGGCAGACAGTGTTCTTCTCCACCAAATCTCCTAGAGTGCTTCAGGTGTGTGATTCCAAGCACCTGTGTAGTAAATTGTGTTCAAATTTATTTCTGTAATCTCTTAGAACCATTTTGATGCTGTCCTTTACCTACTTTTCACATATACTTCCAATATCTCTCAAGGCATTATGACTATAAAGTGTGTACTTCAGAATGGCCATTCTGAGCAAGGAGACACCTGAGCAGTCATGCATGATAACGCCAGATTAGGGTGGCTTATTCTCTTCAGTCTCAGTTTGGAGATGCCAGAAGGGGGAAGTTGAGTTGAGCACCAAGTTGAGTATTTTTATCGAAACATTATACAAGGCTTAAAATTCTGCTTGTCACTTCGTAAGAAATCTACATGTGAACCAACATGCAAAAGTATGAAAGTTAATGGAACAGAAAATGGAGCTGCAAGACATTAATGCAGAAACTGCCTATATTTAACGTTCTGTTCTCATCCGCTCCAGTACCACAGAATTTTATCTCTAACTTTGAATTACAAATCTCAAGTGTAAAATTGCACACTATCAACTGAACTACAAAGGAACAACCCTTTAAAAGCCATTTTCATTTCTAGGTAATTTTTAGAACACATCAGTCAATTGCTTTGTTTACATTTTTCATACAGTGGAAGTAGTGATTAAAGCCACAAACACAAAAGAAATACATTACATTTCATTATGTTATGCCTCTTTTAAAAACTGCAACAATATAGCATGTAGGCTAAGCTGAATGTGTGCTGGAAAGCATTAAGGATCTATTTCTCTTAACATCGCATGAGGACTTAATGAGGGAATATCAACTACCTCAACTGTCTAAATCAATGCTGACTGATTAAAAATCCACTTAAAACTACCACAGATAAATCCAGATACCATAAAAAATATATTTAAATTTTTTAAAATTTACGGGAGGGAACTATTCTCTCTTCTCCTTGGCTGTCATTTTAAATTGATTAGTCTTCAGGGCAGAAAAATGTACAGAAATTTAAGGAGCTACCACAAGAAAATTGTTATAAATGGAAAACTGCTAAGGAAAAATGTCAAAGAAAATTGACAAAATAAAATGTGAAGATTAATCTGTTAGTGAGAGACACAGAAAAGTGCACACTGAAGTGATAAGGGAAACTATATCAAGTGTGATCAGCTCCCACTAATAAAACTGGGGTTTTTTAATGGACTTTTCACTTTTCCAAAAGTCTTTTCTGGATTCTTTTTCTGAATGTCTCTTTAAACTGTAACTATGGCATTATATGTTTCTGAGGACTGTACTGAGAAGGTGTGATCATTGCCCATTTAAAAGGAAACCACAGGAGTGTTTCTAGCGCTTAAGAGACTACAGAACAAAACATTAAAAATTTTATTGCAAAGAGAATGCTAAATATTGCATCTCTTAGTTTTGTATCCATATTTTGCTTACAGTAAAAATGATAGCAGTCATATTCTGAGGTAAATGAAATATTATCTTAACAAAGTAAAGATTTTAAGCTGCAAACTAATGGGCTTTTTTTACCGCAGCAAGAGGGAAATGAGAGAAAATGATAGTTCTATCCCATGGAGGTGGTCCCTGGTGCAGACAGAAAACAGGATAAAATCAGTCATCACTACAGCAATTGTCTCATTTGAAAAGGATCAGTCAAAAAGCAGCAGGCTGTTATTCAGGCAAAATCTTTGTCATTGGAACTTGCATTTCTCTATATTTACATTGTAAATTGTTTGAATTTAAGTCTGTTTCATTAGTGACTTCTTGCATAGGCCAGCTCTAATGAAAAGTTTCAATGGGTAATTACTTAATTTCTGTATTAAGGAACAACATAAATGGGTGAAAACTGGCCAAAGGGGCATTCCAAGACTCTCAGAGAGGGTATCTTCAGCGCCTAGACAGCACATTGTGCTTCATCCAAAAGAGTATGACCAGAAAAAATCAGAGAAGGTGATTTTTTCCATTCATACAGCACTTGCAAAACTCTATCTGAAGAATCAGATACCATTTTGGGCCACCTTGTACAAGACAGGTGCTGACAATCTGAAGAAATTCTGATGAAGTGTTTCCAAGCTCGTAAGGGGATCTGGAATATGTGCCATAAAGGCACTGATTCAACCATGAAATTAAACCTACCTTAAGCAAAAGGTCAGGCCCAATGAGTTTTGGAGGTCTCTTTCAGGAGGAATTTTATAATGATCTCATGATTTGCCGAATGAAAATCAGGTTTCACATCTTTGTAGGCCCTGCAGAGAAAAATAGAGTACCTTGGAGAGAATAGATACAGGTGAGCCCATTCAGTAACCTGTCTGTAGGGTAATTCTCCTTTGTTATAGGCAAGCATTAACAGTTTAGGAAGACTGCAAGCACTGCATTTTGTGTAGTTCATGCCTATGAAACACTTGTACAAATCATTTAGATGTACTGAAGCAGACTCAGTTCTTCTGTGTTCCCAGCATTGACAAGTGTTTGCTTATTTCTCATCTGACTTCTGTTGTGGCTCTTATTTCCTTTTTGTCACTCATTTTCTTATCCAGCTTAGCCATGCTGGCAACTTTGACAGTCTGACTGCACCCAGTCCAAGTGAACAAGTGAAGCTTATCAGAAGTTACCCTTTTTCTTTTTTTTTTCTGCCTCTGATCACAGAACTTGAACTTTTGTCCCCTTATCTTTTATCAAAACAAACTTTCAAATCCTTTGAAGTACAGCAGCCTCAAGAGTGCTGGTATCAGCCTTCCTCAATCACACATGGCTACAACTGCTCCTTTGTGCATGGTCTGGGAAAGCACTGCTTGAATGAGACAAATAGAAAAATGTTACAATACCCCTTTACAGCAAAACCATAAAAAGGAAGAGTCTGCTGAGACTCATGCACTTGAAAAGATGTCCTTGAATGATTTAAGAATGGTCTGACATTATGGATACAGCACAATTCAAAGATGAATTGAAGTTAGGTATTTAATGCAAGCTGTATCAGAACGGTGAATAGACTTCTTGGCTGAAATCTTGTCTCATTTAGAGTGTTCTTGCTGTTTAAAATTGCATATAAGCCATAACATTTTCTTCTATTTAGTGTTTCGTCTTTCAGAATGTATTGTCAGGCAGCATCTGTACTTCCAAGGTGAGGGCGAACTGCCGAGGGCTGCTCACTATTTTTACAATTTCCAGCATCTTAAAAAATTTGCTAGTGCCCTCCTGAAAACGTTCTTTATTTTGATGAAGGGAAAAAATTATAATCATGCATGCAGAAGAGGAAGTCGAACCAATCATGTCTGCTAATATGTAGTGCACAAAAAAATCTAAGCAGAAGCATATGATGGGCATATAAAATAGGGAATATCACTCAAAGAGCCATAGATGACACAGATTGATAAAGGTACTGAGGGAAAAAAAAAAAAAGAATAACAACACTGATTGGCAATCTGTGACATGCCAAGTGAACAGCAGGAGTGTGGGAAACAGTGCATGCTTTTTAGAGAAAATTTACTATGCAGAGGTAGACCTTCCAGCTGAGCAGGAATGGAAGCATGAATGTGAGAGATTGATGCAGAGAGCATTACTGAGGGTTACTATCAAGTCTGAAAAATAATGGTGAAAAGAAAGTAAGGAAAAGAACATTTATATACAGTCTCAGAAGCTTTAGGGCAATAAAATCATTGTTTAAAGTGTATTGCCAGATATTTTCCTGTTAAATCTGTTTTATCTGTTAAATCTGTATTTTTGTGGAAATAATACTAACAGACATGAAGGTGAATTGTAAGTTGCTTTATGGAGGAAGTCTGTAAATATTGTTCATAACACATGACTCATAACAGGACGAAATGTAATGAAGTATTTTGTGCAATCATTTAAGAGCAATGAATGAGCTTTAATCAAGATTAAAAGATATTCTCTTACTCCCCTTCTTAATAAAGTACCTATGCTTTTCATGTATTGCTCATTTTTTTAATTCTCACTTTGTTGATATGCAGCTTTTCATGGACCCTGAATTAAAGTCATAAATACTTATAGTCTTTATCAGATCATACACTTGGGATTAAATTTAATGGGTCAACATGCATAAACCTTTAACATATGTGTCTACACAGATAAATGAAGGAAAAAATTTCACTACAGATATATGAGTATGCTGAAGATTTTCAGAACACATTAAGAAATGAAAAGGAAAATGAAACTTTTTCTTCTGCTTTGTGCTATACTGAGATAATCATGACTCTGTTTAGCTTTATTAAACACTTATTAATCCAATTTCACCAGGGTGTCGTGAAGACATATCAATACAAGGGACTATGTGAATCCAATTTTGTTGGTACAAAAATCCAAAGCATTTCCTAGAAGGATAGATGAAGAACATTTTTCTCTACTTCAATAGTAGAACTGCAAGCACTGCAACCAGAAGGATCACTATAGAATATTTCACTAGTAAGAAGTGTGTACAGGTTTTTCAGGGTTAACAAATATATTCACTAAAAATTATTGTCCTTTGATTCCTGTCACAGAATGCTATGAGTCCAGGTCTTGTCTGATTTTGAGAGATATCATGGGATGATTTTGTGCCTCTCTACTTCCCAGGAAAAATTTATTTTCTAGTTACTCTTAGACTCAATAGTAGTAGAATTTAACTTGTTGATTACATTAGCAGACATTTGAATGTCTCCAGTAAAATCTTGAAAACTTGTCTTATCAGTTACAGCTATTTAGGGTTATCTGGTTTTCTTTGGTTGGTTTTTTGTTTCCTAACAACGTGTTTAGATATTGACAGCTTTTGTTTTAGTGAGAGCTATGTATACATTACAGATAAAGCATTTTGGAAGCTTACTATTAGGCTTTTATTTTAACAAAACATGAATGTGAAACATCTATGACTTTATATCCAAAAATGAGTAGCTATGAGCAGCTATCATAAACAGTGACATTTGGTGATCTCCCTAACTAGCTACAAAGTCAAACAATTCATATATCAAAATATAACAAAGTAAAGTAATGAGACAACAACAGCAATCACAATTTTTACATTTGTGAGACAAACACACGTCCATTTACTGTCAATATTTCAAAGCTGGAAAAAGCTGAGACATTACATTTCTTATTAGAGGTTTCCAGTCTAAACTTTAATATAGTCAAGTTCATCCTTTGAAATATATAAGGGATAATCCTATAACAGAGAGGTAATTCCATGTTCCCTCTAACCTTATTCATTGAAGGCATTGATGTAGTAATTTCTGCAATTAATTTGACCATACGCACAATAAATTTAACCACTGCTCAATGCCTAGATGGAGATCAATGATGAGTTGTGTCCCTCAGGGGTTCATATTAAGACCGGTGTGGCTTAATGTCTTCATTAATGATATGGGCAGTGGGATTGAGTGCACCCTCAACAAGTGTGCAGATGATCCCATGCTTAGCAGAGCTGCTGACATGCCAGAGGGATAGGATGTCATCAGGAGGGACTTGGAAAAGCTCAAAGTGAGCCCATATAAAGCTCCTGAGGTTCAGCAAGGCCGAGTTCAATGTGCTGCACCTGGATCAGGGCAATCCCCAGCATCCATCCAGGCTGAGGGATGAGCAGATCAAAAGCAGCCCTGCTGAGAAGGACTTGGTGGTGCTGGTGGATGAAAAGCCGGACGTGACCAAGCAATGTGCACTTGCAGGCAGAAGGCCAACTTTTTCCTAGGCTGCATCCCAAGCAAAGTGACCTGCAGGTTGAGAGAAATGATTCTACCCCTCTACACCACCTGGAATACTGAGACCCCACCTGGAATACTGTATCCAGCTCTGAAGTCATTAGTACAGGAAAGACATGGTTCCTTTGGGGTAGGTCCAGGGGAGAACAAAAAAAAATGATCACAGGGCTGGAACACCTCTTCAGTGTGAAAAGGCTAAGAGAGTTGGGATTGTTCAGTCTGGAGAAGAAAAGGTTCCAGGAAGACATCATTGAAGGTTTTTAGTACTTAATAGGGACTTATAAGCAAGATGGAGGCAGATCTTTTAATAGGTCCTGTAGTGATAGAATAACAGGAGAGGTTTTTTTTAAAAGAGAGTAGATTTAGACTCCATATTTTTTATGAGAAGAGTAGTAAAACACTGGAACAGGTTTCCCAAGGAGGTCCCACTCCTGCAAGTCAGGTTGGACAGGTCCTGGAGCAACTGGATCTAGATGAAGCTGTCTCTCATCACGGCAGGGGGATTGGAAGAGGTGACCTTTAAAGGTCCCTTTCAACCTGAATCATTCTATAATTCTATTCTTTGATTTCAAAAGAACTAGGCTGCTATAACTAGTTCTAAGGCAAACAGTATCTGGAGACAACCAATAACTCCAGAAGAATATAAATTTCCAGGTATGCAATCAATTCAAAAAACCCATTAAATTCTCTGCTTGCCCAATGTAGGACAATAAAGTCATGTTAACACTGTAACTTCTGCAGTATTCAAGGAGTGATGTTAATTAGACTCAAAACAGGAAGCTATGATTTCCTCACTGAGCACAGTCTTTCCTATACATTTTCAGGGTAATTTTCCCTGTGCCACTCTTTACAACTTCTATTCTAGTTCTTGCCTTTATTCTCTTTGTCCTGATCTGTAAGGTCACTGAAGTAGCAGAGTATTTTGTACATCTCAGCTCTATTCAATAAATAATAAAAGTCAGAAATGGACTTTCTTTTATATCCATTTGCTGAAGTCCATAAATACTAAGCTTTATTACAGGAAGTTGTAGACATTTTTAAGATTAAAGAGAGAGAGAGAGAGAAAGGGTATCTGCAGTCGAACACTGAAACTCAAATGGAATCAGAACTGAATACTGAATGAAATGAGTGAAATCTGTACACTATCTATTGTCACTGCCTATAATATAATATACTCCTCAATTGTCTTATTGCTTTCAGAAAGGAGGAGGAATGGCTTAAGTTTTTGCTGATGCAATGCAGAAACTTACAATGATAGATGACTAGTTTGGACATCACAAAATGGCATATAAGATAGCAATACAGTTGCCTTAAGATATCATACAAAGACAGTAGTGGGGTTTTTCTTTTCCCATTTATTCATTGTTTTTAGTGTGTAGTGACAGTCTAAAAAGTCTGAAAAAAGCCACTGTTAACTTTCAGCAAGTGCTGCCATTTACAAACAATAAATCCACATGGACTGTGTTCAGTAGTCTACCCCATATACTTCTATCCCAGAAAACTCCCAGGCAGAACTGCTTTGTATGTCTGCTGGCTTTGTGACCAGAGGTCAAGTCTGAAAGCTGAACCTGAAGGATTTCAAAGAAATCTTCTCCAGGGAACTTAACACCTTGATATTTAGGTCTCTTTCGGGAATTAGCATTTAAATGTGGGTCAATAGTTCACGTCTGAGTCAAGCATGTGCACCATGGGAACAGGTTTGCTGCCACCATTCATGCTGTCTTGCTTGCATCCTTCATTGTTCATTTAAAGTAGTAATGCATACTACAACTCTTCTTACTGCCTCTGGTTTCACAGATTCTAATAAAAAATAACATTAGAATGTTTATATCTGTTGACATCTTAAGCACATGATTACCTAATCTCTGAGAAACTTTTGAATAGATTAATCCCACACAAGTTTAAGTGGTATGTCTGTTCCAAAAGAATAATAACCTTTCATGACCAGTGATTACTATCATTATAGGGACATTATAGGGTTACCACCTTGGGTCCTGGGTAAAATCAGATAAAGGATAGCAACGAAAACAGAGAATAGTCATTAAATGAATGTCGAACATACTTATGTAGCTATTTTCAAACGCAATGTAGATTTTAAAACCAGTGAAGATAGAACAAGGTGCAGAGTATGTCAGTCGAAGTACAATCCTCCATTTTGCCAAAAGAAGTCCTCACTTTGTACTTGGCAAAGTGAAGTACAGATGTTAAGGAACAGTTAAAATTTATCCTAGAATAAAGTACATAAAAATTAATTTTTAATTTGGTGCCTATCTGTAAATAATGTTGTTTCAATACTCATAAATGTATTCTACAGTCTATTTTCCCAACATGCACCACAAACACTTTATAAATGTAAATTAATACCCTTGTCGTTTTCCAGTATGACCAGCTTGGAATTTTCTTCTAGGACCAAGTAGAACCCCCAGAGCAAAGTTTAGCAAAGGCCACCCCAGCAAAGGGAGGGTTTAAAAATTTATGCTGACACTTTAAGGACATTAAAAGGAAATGGAGATACACTGATGAAGATGCTTAAGGCAGCAGAGGAGAGCAGTGCAACGCCAAAGATGAGGTTGATATATGCTGCACCTAAACAATTGTTTCATCCACTATTTCATCCAAAGAAAAGGGTTTAAAAAGTTTCAGAATTTTAGACTGCATTTCTATTATTTCTAAAATTAAAATATCACGAAAAATATTTAGTGAGAAATACTCAATTAAAAGATCATGATAAGCAGTAATGATATGTGGTATTTACCAAAGTTTTAAATACCTTTTGTTCTAAAAAATTTGTTCAAAACAAACAGGAGACAGAACCCATTTAGTGCAGTTCTCTTCTTACATAATCACCATGCCTGCAAATTTGTTTTATATTTAGTTAAATGATTGCACATTGCAGTTAAAATGAAAAGCAATTGCCATTTGATTAATATTAAATTAATGGCCTGAGGGAATTCACCTTTGTTTAGACTATGATATTATTATGAGAAAAAATAATTTTCAAAGAATGTTTGATTTACTAGGCATAGAAAAATGTGAAAATATCTCATGTAATTAGATGATCAAAGGCAGAATAGTATTAAATTGAACTGCAAAGCAAGTCAAGTGGGATATGCAGAGATATCAGTCCAGTGACATAAACTCATTGTTGCTAGGAGCTTAGATATCAGCTAGAAATATGCTGATATGAGAAAATTAATTAGAGAAAAATCATTACTGAAGACATAATACCACTGATTGTCATTACCCATCATCTTAAAAAGGATTCACATAATTTGATTTTTTTATGAATGTGGAAACATGGATTAATGTTTGCATAATAATGGTATATTTCACCAGTTGCTTTCAGCATCTGTAAAAAAAAAAAATAGTTATAACCTGGATATGTAGTAAATTATGGAAATAACTGTCTAAATTAAGCTAATTTGCAAAGACAAAATATTCAGGTTTTCCACCCTAGTTTGTTTCTTTTCAATCTGAATGCTGCTTAAATATTTATCTTATTTGTGTGCTTCTTGTTTGTTTAATTTGTCTTTGTCGACACAATTGCAGTTACTTTATAATAATTCCATCTCTGACATCTCTTTTGCTGTCTTAGAGCAAGATTTTATAACTATTCAAAGTAACAAAGGGAATAAAATTTATTTCCTCTTTCTTTAGAAAACTTGGCCCCTATTGATAGACAAGGGAGTGTAGAAAGCCACCACTAAGAGTTAATGGGTTTGTAGCACACTCAACCTTCTTCAGTATAATAGGCTAAAATGTGAGTCATAATTGTGCATCTACATGATCTGTATGAAAGCTTGTCACAGCAATGGTCTCTGTACCGGAAACAAAGTCATTAAAAGCATCATTCCCAAGAGGGACCAGGAATAATTAGATCATAAATGCCGCCACAATTTTTACAGAACATGCAGCAAGACATAGTAAAAACAGTATACAGATTTTCCTGGAGATTTTTTTTTTTCATATATATACCTCATTCTCCTTTTGGAACAAAAGAGTCATTATTATCTCTCAGAAATTGTATTCTGGACTACCATTGCAAACCCCATCAGTATTTATCCAAGTTTTTTTGCTCTCTCTCCAAGAAAGTAGTACTATATAATCCTAGAGAAAGAAATTATAGGTCATCTAGTTAATTCCCTGGAAGTCTTGTAATTCCAGCCCCTAGTCAAAACTGGGCTAACTGGAAAATTAGATGAAATTGTTAAAGATCTTGTCCAGCTAAACTTTGAAAACCTCCAAGGATGAAAAGTCTGAAAATGCTTTGAGCAACCTGTTTCATGGTTTAACAACTCTGATTATGAAATTCTCCTTACATTCATTCCAACAGCCTGTGTTTATTGCCTCTGGTAATATCCCTGTGAGCCCCTAAGATGAACCAGGCACTGTCCTCTCCAAGCCCCCTCCTCCTTAAGCCATGGAAGACTGCAATTTGATCTATCAGGATGTACCAAGTGGAAGCAGGATGCAAGGGCAATGCTAGGGGAGGCGCAGGCAGTTGTGTCACACACAGTGCCCAGCAAGGCAAGCAGAGCACATCTGGCGATGGTAACCAGGTTCAACAAGAATGCAGGCAGCCAAACAAGTCCCTCTTGAAAAAGCAGACCTGAAGCCAACTCAGGAAGTTGAGTTCACGAGTTAAGGTTGGGATACATCTGGAAATAATTAGCCAGGATTAGAAACCATACAAAGATTGCCAGACAAGGACATCATGATGAAACAAGTCTGAGGTCAAACCTGGAAGCCAAATTTGTGAGTTAAAATTAGTGACTGAATGAAGGATCTCTAAGATTGATACAACACAGTTTGAGCCAGAACCATACACAAAACTTCAGATTAAAAACAGTTTCCACATGAATAAAGGGAGAAGACTGTGAGGAGGCTTCTTAGCAGAGGTATTTGAGGCAGCTAGTCTTCTGATCCTTCTTCCAGACTGTCCTTTAAGAAAAGGACATCTAAGGACATCTGAACTTTCTCAAATAGCCCTGATTATCAGGGAGCTGGCTTTTGAGTACAGGCTGCCAAACGCTACCCCTTCACACTGTCAGTGAAAACTCTTTTCCTGAGCTCCTTACATTTCACACCACTACATGAATTTACCAGGTTGGAATTCCTCTCACTAGTGCATTACTACACTTTTTGTTCATTACACAATGAAAGCATTTTGAGAGAATGTTTTCTGTGTTTTTTGCCCATGAGGATGTGATGCAAATGCAATTTAAAAGGGGCTGCTTTTACCCAAAACGTGGATAACTCACTTTGAGTTATTCTTCTGATTGTATGTACAGATACTGCCTCCAAGTGCACTCACGAGTTGATGACTTCCATGTCTGTTTCCTTCTTTCTTCCAAGGAGACCAGTACTGAGTGTGAGGCATGAGCCTACCTCATGTGTTCCTATCCCAGTATAACTATTGGGTTTACTACTATACTTGATAAACAAATATTTATGAGAACACATTGAAGTACATGCTCTCTCCACAAGATGAAACTTGACATCATCGAAAAAGCAGATGCTGAATATCTGAATGTTAATTTTGTTTTTCATCTTTTACCCCTCTCCACAGAGCTGGAGGTTCCAGTGTCACGTCTACCCATCTACCACCATTCATGGGCTTATTTTTCTTCATAGGATTAGTAAGATTTTATGTGGCTAAGCTAAATGCTAGACCAGTAGGAATGTTTATCCTATCAGTCAGAAGTGGCATCTCCCAGAGATGTGTGTTTCATGTGAGCTAGACATAGTGTAAAACATTTTGAAGAGAAGAGTTGTATCCAACTTACACACTTGCAGGGCCAAACTCTAAATGCCACTGTTTCCTCAAAAAAGGTAGGCATACTCTTTCCAGTTAAAGAACTCCAGGCAGCAAGTATTTGGTCCTGTTGGTTGTTTAAAAAAATAAACAAAACAAAAAGCATCCACTTTCAAGAACTTCCATTTTTAAGGGTTTTTCTTTAAAAAATCAGAAAAACAGAAAACAAACAAACAAACAAAAAACAGAAAAAAAAACCAACAGAAAAGTTGTTCATTAATGCTTCCCTAAAGTAAACAAGTTCTAGAGAAAACTCTTATCTAGCTTTTTCAAAGCTGCTGCAATATTGGAAATCATGGAAAAGACAATATAATATCATGTTATTTAAAAAAAAATGTTTTGAGGGATGCTGTTGCCTATTACAGTATTCTCCAATTTAAATTTAGAAGAAAATGTTGTTTAAATAAAAAGGAGGATGCTTGCATTATGGGACTGGTAATGAACTCAGGATATGCCCTTCTTCCTACCCTTAGACACTTGCTCAGTGGCCCTTGGTTGTTATTTTAAACATATACTTACATAAACAGATAAACAATCTGTGTTAAGACATGTATTAAGAAATAGCATTAATTACTTTTTGATCTATTTTATAAATGTAGACACAGTCATTGAAATGGACTTAAACCATCTCCACCTAGATCAATTCAGAAAGTATTAGTAGAATTTTCTGTGGATGGAAAATGAGGCAAAAGTTTGGCATCACCTTTCTCCTATAGCAGCAGATCTTTCTACTCATGTTTGATGATTACCAGAAGACCAGAGATCTCAATGCTATGTGGAACCTATACACACATATGTACTATGAAACTTACATAACAGGGAGAAGGAAGAGATCTGTGGTTAAAAGCAGCAAGCAGATGGATTTTAAGATGCCTTCTTTTAAGTATTAGATAAGTAAAGTGCAGACTGCAAGATTATATACCTGAACATGCATTTTACATAAATATATGTGGTTTTGCATCTCCCGATAGATTTATACATGTTTGAAGATTTTTATAGGTGCAATAAATTTCTTAGTTAATTAGTAGCAAGCACTAATACTGACTCTTTTCTTTTCAAGGAGGTATTGCATCAAAAAAGCAAGCTTATAGTTGGGGTTCAGCGGTATTTCTGGCATTATAACAGAGCTTTGTTATGGTGTGAATCATAAGTTTATGAGAAATAAATTTTAAACTAATCTCCAGCTCCACATATTAGATATCATATTTACATATTACATATCAGTCTTCCTCTACATATTAAAAATAACTTTTGCCACTAGTGGATTTGTTACTTTGCATATCATTCCTATGATACACACAGACTATCAGAATTACAGTGACTCAGATGACAGAAGCTGAAGTTTCTCCCCCATAGCTTTTACTATATATCTGATCATGTTGCAAAACATTTAATCTCAAACCTTTTCTCTAAGATGTACAAGTGCTAGTTTGCCTAATCTACAGGAGGCTTTTAAGGCATGCCCACACACAGTTATATGGCCCATGTGCAATTAAGTGTATCTAACAAATTTATGAGGCAAACTTTAGAATTCTAAGTAAACACTGACTTAAAAAAGGGATTTCTACCATTTCCTACTTACTGTATTGTCTGGGAACATGTGAATTTTCATTCTCATCATAGCTAAAAGGAGTGTTTCCATAGACATACTATGGCTAATTCAGTAAGCAAAATCAAACTTATCCTGGATACCATTTCTACCTCTTTCTCTCAATTATTTACATAAGAAAGTTGCTTGAGAAAGACTTCTGAGGCCCACTGAGGGAGCCCTAAAATAGGAGTCTCTTCATAGCTCATTTCTGAGCTATGGATGTTGCATTGAGAGGAGTTATTCCTGTGGTTTTCTTGCAGATGCTTACACACATGCACAAGTGCACAAGTCAATATAGAAACTTTAGTCATTCAGGAATAAGATTGATATTTTACATTTAAGCAAGGTCACCAGGGTTTTCTAAAGAAACTAAAAAAATAAGTGGAATTGAAACATATATATAGTGTTTCCTTTTTCTTTTGTATTATAAAAAGTTAACTGCTGAGTAAAAACATTAATGAAACAGGTAAGATTCCTTTTCCCCTCATGTCTCAAAAATTAGCCAGTAGTAATTTACACTTTTAAAATATTCATGTATGAGAGAAGAGAATACTATTTCTATTTTGTTTTTAGATTCCAGTGAGTTCTGAATCAGAGATTCTTTTCAGCCATGCTAATAGCTTCTGCGCTACATTTTAC
This sequence comes from Phainopepla nitens, assembly GCA_013400175.1. Lineage (NCBI taxonomy): Eukaryota > Metazoa > Chordata > Aves > Passeriformes > Bombycillidae > Phainopepla > Phainopepla nitens. The sequence continues at coordinate 53,002 of VXBQ01008401.1, forward strand.
AGTAAATTTCTTCAATTAGTGCTTAATTAATTAGAAAACATACATTAGGGTTGACAAGCATGAAAAAGTTCTGTGAAAAATATACCTTAATGAAATCATTATATATATATATGAAACCCTTATAAAAAGGAATTCTCAGTTTTGCACTTTTCTAGGCACTGTTTTAAAAATTCAAATATCTGAAAAGAATGGTTACTGTTCTTGATCTTTATATGTAAATCTTTGCTCAGATACTTTAAGACACATTCAGCCACATAATAAGTATAATGCTCAGATAATATCAAAAGGTTAAATTCTAACTGTACTCTCATTTCTACTCTATTGGAAATGTTCACATAAGCAAAACAAATGTTGGTTCCTTAATTCAAAACTTGTCTTTCTTCTCTTACCTATTGCATGAAAAATAAAAAATTATTCTATTTTAATATATAATTTTACATCATCAAAAAGGTTGCAAAAAGAATGCAAAAAGAAAGTCTAGTATTTTAGATTAGGGCTCTTCTGTCTAATATTTTCAGATATATTCTGGTAGGAAGACTGAACAGTAGAAAGCAGCAATGAAATTGTCACAGACACAGTAGAAATATTGTTTACCATATCCATTTGCAACTGAATCTTCTTTCTTCTCAAACCACAATGCACAAAATATATATTATTGATTTGACTGATTAATATTTTAAAACACTGTGGAAGTTTTTCCGAAAGGTAGATCCAAATAAGACGTAAGGAAATTTTTAGCTTAACTCTCAAAGGCATTTGTTGTGCTAGGGAGGGCTAGGAGGACAAAAAACAAACCATGGATCTAGTTGTGAGAATGAGGAACAAACTGCATTACAAAGCTGACATCATAAGACTTATGAGAGAGAGGGCTGGAGACATAATCAAACATGATGGTAGTCAATCTTAAGGTGAGGACAGAAACACTAAATGTAAAGAAAATCATCAGAGGGAACAAAAAACTGTTTTCATGTTAGAACAAAGTACTGAAGACTGCAAATTTGTTCCCATTTCTTTATCAGTTTAATTCTTTGCAATTCTTTTTATCTCTTAAGTTTGAAAACACTGCTTTCAGACCAATGAATCCTTTCACAGATAGCCAAGCATGATTTTTCTTCTTTTTAAATTTACAGACAGATTAATACTTACTGATTATACTTCCACAGGTAAATATTATTAATAACTCAATGCAGAGAGTGGTTTCAGGTGTGAATGTCTTCTTTTTTTCTCTCTTATGGTTGAATCCCTGCTGATAAACTGTTCACGTGACAAAAATTTCCTTGATTTTTTTTTCTTGTGAAATAAGCTAAGGTAGTTCAATGTGCAGTGACATTCCTGTGTAATTTCCTCAGAGATCATGAACTCCTTCTTCTCCCAAACTCACCTGTTACAACCTGTAACAGGCTGTGAAATGAGAATATTTTTCCTGTTAGGTCTGTTAGAGAATTCATAAACTTCATCTCATACACTTCCAACCTAAATAGATAGCATGTAGGAAGGCACGTCAGTCTAGCCTAACTTCTTTCTCCAGTCAGAAAGACACCCAGGTCACTGCATTAACTTCTGGTTTAATTCTTTAAGAAAAAAAAAAAAATAGGCAGAAAGTGGGGAGGACATGAAAGGAATTTACCAACCAACTAGATGAGTACAAGAGGGAATTTCATGCTGCGTCTTCTTATTCTCTCACTGTGAGAATGCAAATGAATTACAATATCAGAATGTTGGCTTGGGCAAATTTATTGATAAAAATTTTCTACAGGCTATCTTGCACTGTGTTAAATGTATATGGTTAATTGACTATTTATACAAGTGACAAAGGAAAAATATTTGGTGTCAAAGGAAAGACTATGGATTTCTTGAAGAATAATAAAAGTCATGTCTTTGTACAAGTTTTTGAAGAAAGATTCATATCTAAAAGCCTCAGTAAAAAGAAGAGGTACAAAAATACAAACCATCTGATATAAAACATCTGAAAGATTTGCAGAAAACAGCCTGCATATGAAAGCCAGTTTAACAAAAGATTTAAAAGCCTGGATTTTTTATGAGCTTACTATTTTTAGGAAAATAAACAACAAACCAAATCAAACAAAAAAACAACCAAAATGTCCTCTCTGACATCTATGGTGAATACATATCTAGAAACCAAGTTATAACATAATATCATGTTTCATAGATGGAAATAAGGGTACTGAATTAAAACAAACCACATCTTAGCAAGATGGATAGAAGAGAAATAACTAAAGGTATTAAACAGTTACAGCTTTATAGAGGAAAATGTGTTAAACAATACAAATAACTAAAAGATCCATGGTATGCTAGCATGGAAACAAATTCAGAAGATCACTTCTGTATGTAAGTACTACAGAACAATTGTTGACATGAAACTGAGGGTACCTTTTGTAAGTGTAACTGTATTCATTGATGAAAGTATGATTTGATCTGTTCAGGTATCAAATGAGAAGAATGCCTGTACTCTTCCTTATTTTTTAGAAAAAGTCTAAAGTAGAACCAAAATAGGCACAACATGTCCTTGATGTAATATGTATACTCTTAAATTCAATATAGGATCAAATTTAAATCCATAGAGTGAGTGGCTTATGTTCTGATGCTGATATAATCAAGAACATAGTAATGCAAATTGTAAATGGTTTTATTAACATGGAGCTTATTTTGCTCATATGCTACTTCTCTCAACTGTTCTTTCTCAATTTGCATAGCTGAAGTCCTGAGAGCACTAAGTACTCTTAAAAATCTTTCTTAGTAAAAAAACCCGTTTAATATATTTTATCTTCTGTAAACTCTGAAGTATTGTAAGGACCCTAAAAATGTCTTATTCTGAAAAACATTTAAAGTAATCAGGAAAATATAAATCACAAATACATTATTCCTTGAGAGGTATAACACAGTTTCTTCCCCTCGTTGAGTCCAAAATTTTTCTACATTTCGCTGTCTTTTTGAGTCACTGTGTTTTAGTGAATAAATCATCCCCTGCAACGTTTTGCTATGTGCCCACCTGGTCAAATTTTGTTCAGATCTACCCACACAGAGAATCTATTTCCCCTCTGAAGATGAGATACTGGCTAAAAATGTCATCAAACATGAAAGCCTCAGACTACATCTGAATAGCAACTTTGGTGATTCTTTGAAGAGCTGCTTACTCATTTGTTGCAGGGAAAAGTTTCAGCCACATCGTTGCCCTCAGACATGCTGCTATAGATACTTTACTTCTGCTGTGCTGCTATCACAAGAGAAATAAGAGTTGTAAAGACAGCCAGGGAAATGCTCTGGATGTTGAAATGAAAACAAACCTTAATTTTGAAGCTCAATATACCTGGTTTCTTCACTAAATTCTTTCCTTTGAGAAAGTTCCAAGTCACGGAAAGAATGGTAAAGCCTTAAGTTACCACAGATGGGCTGTGCAAAACAGTGGTTATGCTTGCTTAGACAAGTTCTTCCCATATTGTCTTGGAGCAATATTATATGGCTGAGATTAAATTAAAAATTTGGTGCAAGTCAGCTAGAACCTACAGGTAGTTGAGCAACAGATATATCCATCACTGTAATGTGGATGTGGAATACAGTAATCAATGATATATCATGAAATAGGCTGCTCCACTAAACCCAAATAATTGTCATCCACTAGGAAGACTCTGCCTGTACATAGCTGAAAGACATCACAGACTCGGGAAGAATTGTCTTCTCCCTTCATTGCTCGGTAGTTCTTAAACATTCCTAATCGACCTCAGGTCTTTGGCTACTCCTTGGAAACCAGAGGATAGTAAAAACCCAAGGGCATTTTTTCAATACCTCCTCTGAAAGATATTTTCTTTTATTTAGATTGTGACCTTGCTGTGATTATCTATGCCTTTGTCACCTACTTGGTTGCTTTGGCAATTGATGGGCACAGAAAAAGATTTGTATTTAGTTTGGCTTTGATTTTTTTTTTCTTAGCTTATAAGTGTCTCAAAGGGTCTAGTGATTCATTCCTGTTTCATAACAGTCTGACTGTCAGCACTGTAGATGGCAGCCTATCTCCTACAGAAACACCCTTGTTATGAATTGAAGTGTCTAATAGAGCCTTAGTGCATTTTATTTTTAAATGTGGTGAAATTTATACACATTTTATCTGTGTATATAAGTATTCAGCAACTAAGAATTCGAGGCAGATGACATTGGTCAGTCTTCCCTTGTTGACCACTGCCTTTACTCCATCATAGAGGACTATTGGACTGGTCAGGTACAATTTGCCCTTAGTGTAGCTAGATGTTTTGGATCACTTCCTTGTCTTGCATGTACCTTAGCATTGCCAGGATTTGTTTCAATGAACAGCCTCAATCATGAAATAAGTCATTAAACAGTTGTCTGCTGAGCAGGTGGCACAGAATATGGAAAAAAAAAGATGCACATACTTTTGCATTCTCTGTGATATAGCTGACTCTGATTTATTAGGTTAATATACTAATCAGGGAACTCCACAATATTAGTTAAAAATGGTCAGAGGTAAAATAGACATTCTCAAAACAAGTGTACCATAATTAAAAATAATTCTGGCAAGCTTGAATTTAAAACAGAGAAATAGTGAAACTATTTAGAGGTTGACTAAAAAACAAAGTCACTAAACTGTTTTCTAAAGAAAATGGCAGGTTTTAGAATCATGAAGTAGAGAAATGTAGTATAAAGTGGTCTTTTTTAACTGCTGCTTGAGCATTGTAGCTCACAAGGTAAAGCACTACTTCATGTAAATGTAGATTAAATCTAGACTGTTCTGTTTCCCTAAAGTCTTGCAATAATGTTGACTATTTTCATAAGAAAGAAGGAAAAAATCAAAAGTAGTGTCTGAAGAAGAATTTTGGTGATGGTCCTGAAATGGCGGAGGCTTAGCTAAGAAACATCCCTGTAGCCCTTTACTAAAGAAAGTGACAAGCAGATAAGATAATTGGCAGCTACAGTAATATTACAACACTTTTATTATCCTAAAGAATATTATGACTGCAGTTCTTCACCTTGGTAACTCTTTTGTTGGTGGAGTTATTTCTCTGGAAAGACAGAAAATTATGTATATCTATCAGCAATCAAAACTTATTCTGTTCTCCCTGTGTAAATCCCTCTAGTTTAGAGCTGGAAGAAAATTGCAATACTGAAATGTAGGTAAGTAGAAAGAAATTAAACCACTAGAACTGTCAATCTAACACTTCTCACAGAAAATATTCATGAAAAAATAAACAAAATTTCAGGAAAAGTACACTTTGGTAATATTTTCAAAATAATTTACATCTTAAATTTCCATTAATATTGTGCTTGATATTGAAAAGTTGATTAAACCCCTCTTTGAAGCCTGTATAGATTTAATGCTAATGTATGTAATGTAATCCAGAATTTTAAAATCTCGTAAGTAATTCTTATCACAGTAATTGATTGTAAGAATTATAAATCTTCAAATACAGCAAAAGAAAATACAGTTCTTTGTGTGACTGAAGAATAATTAAACTGTTTTGTTGCAAGGACACTAAAAACCATTTTTTTTCTATTTTGAACACAATTAAATGTCAGATCCATCATATGATTTCTTTTTTTCCAATCTGTATTTTGCAAGACATGTCAGCCTAGCTTGGTAAACAGCAGGGTAATAGCCTCTTCAGTACTGTTCCTGCTGTCAGATTGAGTGACTTGGCTAGAGGGTTGATGCTTTTAGCTTATGTAGTTGATGAGAATGCAAAAGTATTAGTATTGACTTTCCTCCAGAAGCAATCAAAATTGTCTACATTTACCTTCCAATTTTAAAGCTGTCTTCACTAGACTGTTCTGAAATGATCAGTGTATATCAGTATGTAGTAATTGTTAACAAAACTTCCATCTTAAAGACCCTGGTTTAAAATGTCAAAATCTATGAATCTTATTCACTTGGCACAACACTTCACTCCTAAAGTAGACCATGAACAGGGTTTTCAGCACTGTTGAAAACTCAAGTCAGTTGCAAGCTCCTGGCTTAGGAATTCCTATTTGTAAATGTAGTTCCTATGTCATCAGCTGGAAGTTGGCATCCTTCAGGTGAGACTCTACAAACACGTGCTAATCATATGTTTGACAATGTCTTTGGAAATTGCAGTGCAACTTCTAGAATCTGGATTTAGGCCCAGTTTTACAAGTTCTGGCCATTATATTTTTCCCTTTTCCTTAAAGAGTTATGATGAGCACTCACTTCTGTGTAAACATCTCTAAATTTTTTAGAGTAAAAAAGCACCCAGTATTTGTCAGAAAAATTATTACGATTCAAAGCACAAGAGCTCATTGGACTGAAAGTGAATCAACAAAGGGAAAAAGAACCTTCAAAACAATCTTACAGAAAACAAATTGGATTGCTCAGTTAACATTTTTTTATTGTAAGTAGGAGTAAAGGAGGCACAACAAGGTGAAACTGTTCAACAGGAGCAAAGAAAAAGCTGATATGACCTTGACTCATTTTCCAAAAAGTCAAACTTCAAGAAAATTTTAATATTGATCAAAAGATTTTAGAGAGTTATTTTAATATGCCTACTATTCCTTTAAGTTCTGTTACCCACAGGAAGATTTTTTGTGTTTTTCACTGAAACAATCACAATAAAATTAATTCAATTATGAAAATACAGAACAAGCATCCTGAAACATTTTGATATCAATCACTAGAATAACCAGAGTTTGTTGAGACATTGTAAAATTTATTACTGTATTTTTTATTTTTTCTGAAATGGTTCTTTTTGGAAATTTGATTGTACTTAAATTCAAAATCTTTACACATGCTAGTAGAGATTACTTTTAAAAAGTAACAGGGAAGTCACTTTAAATGTATAATTACTCACACTTGTTTTCTGGGGATGAAGTTGCTCCCCATTTTATTGAGAGAAATACAGAGGAAATATAAAATTATTTTTCTTCCACACTGCACACATTAATGGTTAAGATTTAGGGTCTGAAACATCAAGAAAGACTGGTCCAACTTGTTCACAACTGCTTCTCTATAAGAAAGCTGACTATAGTAAAGCTTACACACAGATCTACGTTGTACTCCATGCCTCTAAGAAGAAAAAGTAAATTTTTTTCAGCTGTCTTTGCAGGTGATTTCCACTGGCTTGATGTTCACATAAGTAGGGATGTGATATTTTTTGGTTTTATTTTTAAAAATGCAGCTGTAAAATGAAAACCAAAAAGTTTTCATTTTATTATACAGCACCTCTAGTGGTCTTGGTTCTTCTCTTCCACTTCTTTCCCACTGAACTTGGACATGGGCAGAAGTTATCAAAGGCTAGAGACCATTCTTCCCACTGAATTTAGATGTGGCTATGGTGTTTCAGAATGTTTGAGAATCTGAAACAATGGATGTGGGTTACATTGTGCAATTTGGTCATCAGACATTCCATGAACATTTATTTTACAGATGTACATATGTAATTTCAAGTTCTTTGTATTTCAAGAATGGTGGCTCTTAATCTGCCTCTTATTTGTCAACTGCTGTCAAGAGGAATCTATACAAGCTGTTCCAAGTCAAAGGTAAAACCACCCCCACCTGCAGCTCCTACCATCACTGATGTGGTCTGATTCTGTTATGGAATCAGCTTAGTACACCCCCTGCTAATTTAGCAGGGCCTACCTGCCAGGTATTCACACTACAATGAAAGGTCATAATCCTAAATTTAAAATTTTTGCAAATGACCGCAAAAGAATTTGTTATATCCTCTAGTTTTGTCTTTTTTTCAGCCAACATTAAGGAAGATTAATTTTATTCATCTAACTGTGCCAGAATAGCATTTGGCATTTTGCATTTTTACAGCTGCTTAATCCCTCTTTAGGCAGCAAAATCTTCTGATCCTTCCTTTCTGTCTAGAGCCTGTCCATTGTCTCCTCCTACTGCAAACAACTCGAGTTTTTCCATTGACTAAAACAGTAGCTGTTTTGTGCCCAAAAATAGATTAATTCTTGCAGAAGATTTTTAAGCAGTTTAGTCCATCAGAGTCTGTCAGACAACTTCATGTTTTTGCATTAAGTCTAAATTAACTTTAGGTAATAATAAATATATGACTTTTAGATGCTTAATTTTATTTCAAGCTATAATAATTTTCAAAAGAAATAAAAAATGCAAACTGTTCTGATGAGGTAAACTCTTTGGTCAGGGAAATTTCCTCTTTTCTCTTTTCTTCCACTAATGGAAATAGTTCATCCTAGGGGATGGTGATATCTCAACAAGTATGTAAATCTCACAGTACCTTGACCTATTTGCAAAATTGAAAAGTCTGAACAAAATTTGACTAAACATTTGTGGGAACTGACCTTCTCGGGTGCTACATATTTATTTTTATGATGGCAGCTGTAATTATTCCTGAGATACAGCCACCAGAATATTGCCATTTTGCTCTGTGTATGAGAATAAGCCTTTCTGCACTGCAGCTCCTATCATAGTGTGCTAAGCATGATGCCAAAGTTTTACCTGAACCTGTATTTGCTTTCAGCTAGGGTTAAGAATACTCATTAACTGTGTCCTCATAAATGATTCCTACTTATTATTGCCGAAAAATAGTGTGGCACAGTAAAACGAAAAGTCATCCAGCATGAATATACAGATGGAGTAGCTAAAATGTAGAGAGAACATGTTCAGGATTCTAAACACATATTTAGAATAAATTCTTCACTGACTTGCTGTGATTTCAGCATGACTGCCCTGATGTAAGACAAAGCAGAATTTAGCTGGTGAGTTTAGCCATCAGTCACTGGATAACAGCAGTCAAAAGGCCTAATTAGGCTTTCACAGAGAAGGTGATGGGGGCGTAACATGGTGAAAGAGCAGCGCTCTTTGAATTTCACATTAAAGCTTGCTTTTTACATTCCCTAACTTTAATACATTATCTTGAAGCCTGGTTCTGAGATATTCTTCATATACTATATTTCAGTTTTCTGTAGTCTTTTACTGTAACTCTCTTCCAAGGATCATTATTTTAAGCATTTTTAAGGTTTATGCTTGCAGTTTGGATTTTCTTGGCTGGTTTGAATATGTTGCAGTACAGAAGGTTATCAAACCAATGTATGGATAACGTACATACACGCATAGAGTTATTGCATAACATTGATAACATTTTGTGAAAGAAACAGTAAAAGCCAATCTTTTTCTCAGTCCTAAAGAAAAAAAATCAAGAAGTAAAACTTTCATTAGCAAAACTGATATTAAAGTTCTACAACTATTTTCTTTTGCCTAGTACATGAGTTATTCCATCTGTTCCCTTTCTTACCTCTTCCTTTTTACAATTTTAGTGTCCTTTTCAGAAATTTCCTGAAAAAAAATCCAACTATTATATTTACTAAGCTAAAAAAATACTAGAAGAATGGCACTTGGTGGCAATACAACATTTTTGTGGGCTTTCTAGGAAAGGATGTGTGCGGTAACAAATTGTCAACCCCCGATGATGCATTGGAAGTGTCCAAGGAAAACCTGCACAGCTATAACACAGCCCTGTCTTGCACAGTTTTTTCCACTAGCTGCTCAGTCTGTTGCCTTTTTAAAGCAGATGACTGACTCATCTGACTGGTGGATTTTTTTCTTCAAGTCTGCAATGGATCTCATTGCAGTCAACCATGTTAGAGCTTAGATGAGGCTGAACAAGCACAGAGAGCCTTGTGCATCACTGCTGGATTTGTATGTACATACCAGCTATTTGAAACTTGTACAAAGCTTATCCTTCAAATACTTGCTACTTTGTTTCTCAAAAGCTTTAAAATTCTATATTAAAATATTTGAATTATTCTTCAGTATTTGTTGCAGGAAGAAGCCAATCTGAAAGCACTTCTCAAACAAAGAAGACCTGGACTACATCTGTTCACCAACCCTAATTGATTAGATTACTACTGTAATTAGATTACTACACAGAGAAGCATGGATGGGTTTTGCTGTGCAACTGTTGCCAGATTTACATTCTTCTCAATCAATTGGGACAGAAGCTAAAGGAAAATAGTCGCAAAGGTAACAATAACAACTTGGCATTATATAATGGGAAAGTAAGAGAGATCAACTTGAAAATACCTAATTTATAAGTAAATTGGAAGCTAATGTCCACAATCTACTTTAAAGCAAAACAAAACAAACCAAAACCAAAACAAAGCAAAGAACAACCAACCAAACATACCAGCCTCAAAACTGAGACTGTGGCCCTGTGTGGGGAAACCTGATATGTGACACCTTACTGAAGTCTAAACCAGAGATGAAACCACTATACACAAAAGCCCAGACCATCCAGGACAGGGACACAGCACGTAATTGAAGCAATTATTCTGCTTGATCCATGAGACTCGTCACAAATGAATAGAAGAGGCTTAGCACTTATTTGACATGAATGTGAAGTGTGTGAGTAAAATAGCATGATGAGACTCACAAAGATTAACAGAGGTGAGTACAAATTTCTGCACCTACCGAGGAATAGACCAACGCACAAGCACGTGCTGGAGCCAGCCAGTTGGAAAGTGCAGAAAAGGCCCTGGTGCTCCTGATGGGCACCAAGTTGAACATCAGTAAGCAAGGTACACTTGTTATAAAGAAGTCCAAGAGCACCCTGTGGTTACTCAGCAACAATAAAGACACCAGGTGCGCGGGGCTGATTCTGGCCTCTCCAGTAGTAAAGAAGTGGACAAACTGGAATAAGGCCAACACAAAATCATAAAGATGATTGAGAGACTGGAATATCTTTTATAAAAAAAGCAACAGAAGGGTCAATACTGCTTAGTCCAAAGAGGAGAAGGTTCAGGAGGTATCTCATGAATGTATGAAAATATCTGATAAGGGGAAACCAAAATCAGAAGCCAGACTCTTCTCAATGAGAGAAGACGGGGCAATTAAAAGAAATAAAAATACAGAAATTTCCCTTTAAAAGTTTTTTTTCTTTTTAATTGTGAGAGATTTACACCCTAGAACACGCTGTCTAGGCAAGCTGTGGAAGGTTTATCCTTGGAGATATTCAGAACCTAACTCAATACAACCTTGAGCAATATATCACAACTGGGGCCTGCTCTGAGCAGTGGGGCTGGACTCTGTGATCTCCAGAGAATCCTTCCAGCTTCAAAAATTTTGTGATTTCATGACAAGAAATAAAAATATATTTTTGTTTCAAATAAAAACTGCTATTCAGTCACTTTGCCCATTCTGCTTGGTAAATAAATTTAGGTTATACATTGCAGTGTGGTGTGGTCTGGTCCTTACACAAAATCCTCAATGACAGTATTCCAAAAATATTATTTCCAGAATTTTTAATTTAGAAGTGGTTTTTTTTTTATATAATAGTTTTGTTTTCTTAAACTGTTTCCTTAAGAATTCTCTGAGTTTTGAAGCCATGCCTGAAGGAATCTGAAGTTTAATAATTCTTGCAAAATTGCATGGCAGATTGTATTGCTTATGAAATTCAATTACTCATAAATAAAATAAGCTTCTAATTCCTACCCAATTTATATCTCTGTCTAGTACAGGACTTAAAAAAATTTTTTGTTTACAGAAATAGTGGCAGGGTGCCTCCAAACCACCAACCTAAGAAGGCTGAGTTGTACAGGCAGCTCTTGTGCATTGTACCAATTTTGCAAAAGTATTGGCAATAGCATAAGAAATGCTAGCCTATTAATCACAAGGTTCCTATGTGGATTGAGTCAATTTACACAAACTCAGGGCTTTGTTTTCCAATAAAAAGAAAAGTTAATCATATAATGTTTTGTTTCAACATAGGAATTGAAGCAAAAAACTACGAAAGTATATAGGAAATACTCTCTTTTCCAAAAGTTGTTATGCCTTTTTATCTGTACCATAGTAAGTGATCATCGGCTATAAGTCTTGTATACGAATCCTCAAGTGATTACAAACCCATGTTGTTATTGACAGGTTATCCATTACATTCCCTAAAAGAAAAAAAAAAATGAATTTGAATATGCTCAAAATTGGAGATCCAGAAGCAAAATGATAGAGACAAAAGGAAAGACTAAAAGCATCACATCAAATCTCTTTCAAACTTAATTTTTGTGATTACATTATTGTTCTTATTCCACTTATCACATAGTCTTTTCATCTACTCCCACTGACAAAAAAAACAGTGGTATCGTTAATACCAGGAACAGGTTTGTCTGCTTTCTCAATTGTCTGAGTACATCATAACAAGTATTACTGTCTTTATTTTCACTTTAAAAATATTTCTACTCATGCTGGTCTTCTTAGCAAATCTCATATGTGAGTATATGGTCCTAGAAATTTCCCTAATTATTTCTCAGTGGATTCTGAGAAACTCAGCATGACAAATCTTCTAAATCCCATTATGGATCCACTCTGTGGTCATTTTTTCTGTTTAAGATGTTTTATTTCTATTTTACTTTTGTAATTCACACATACTTTGACATTTTAGAAATCCATCTGTACTATGAGTCACAGAGATCAGTCATGTTTTCAACAGCCATGTCTCCATTGATGGTGATATCTTTGTTAGTCATTAAATCTATACCTATTTCATTTATTTTAGATAGAATTAGGCTGCTATAGTCTTACTAATTCAGATTCTTTTATGTTCAATTTCTATAGCTTTTGTAATAAATGAAAGAAAAGCTTTCAAGAAAACTAAGAGGTAAACTCATTGCTATTACACATACAGGAAAAAAAAAATACTGTTGGACAGCTTCCAATAAAAACAACCAAACTAATAAAATAGAAAATAATATTTATCAATAAACCTGTGAATATAATTACAAGACTTTATCTACCTGCTTTGATTTGCAATAGGGTTTTCCTTTGAAAGATGTATTTTTCTTCAGAGCTGTGTGAAAGAAAGGAAAAAAAGAAAATATGTTCAGTTTTAAAACTGTCATGGAAAATACTATTTTATAAGTCATGGGATGTAAAAGAGTCATGCAAAATATTTTCTATAAAAATGTATACTATTAAAATTTTGTTTCAAATGTTAAGAAAGCTGGAATGTACTGGATTTATCCACTGACATTTGCAATTTTCTCCTTCTTTTATGAGTAGTATTTTCATAATAGCTGTTTTGCTTCTCCCTGCACAAGAAATTGGGTGATATTCCCCTCATTACTGAACTCACTTGGATACTTTCTATCTTCTTCAACTCTTATTTTGAACAGAATGTGTCAGAACATCATTTCCTTTCCCAGTTAAAGAACTGGGCTGACAAAAAAAATATTCACATTATTTTACACTAAAAAAGACCCCAAAACTCTTCCAAGATTAGGGTCGGAAAAAATTATGCTGCAGTACTGGGCAGAGTATTGTTAACATGGTCAGTCGAAGAAAATCTTTCTCATTGGTTAAAAATCAGATATTCCTAAGGTACTAAACATGTATGAAAAATAGTAATTAATATTTGCATTTAGTTTCTCCCAACTGAATTGTGTTTTTCACTACTTTGACCACATGCTGTATTAATTTTTCTTAGATTTAAAAGAAAAATAAATAGTATAACCATATACTTCTTAATTTTAGCCTTTATTTCCTTGGCTTATATACACAATGGGATGAGATATATCAATATGTTAATAGACAAAAAGAAGTATTCAGAAAAATAATTTTCTTAGTGAAACATTTCCATATATGAAGAAAATCATATTTTTACCATTTAAAATGTGAGCCATTTTATTTTAATTATTGTTACTATTTTATAAAATAGCCTTTTTTGGTTTAATTCTGTTAGAATAACACTTGGAATATAAGTGATAATAATACAAAAATAACCTTCTAAGAGAAAGACATGCCAGCTTGTTGAAAAATAGAGAAATTGGGAAATTCTTAATTTTTTTAATGGAGCTAATTTCTATTATTGGAAAGTCAGTGAAACAGAAGCATTTCCTCAGAAGTGGCTTTAAGTAACTTTTCTGTCTTTTGGACATCAGTCATGTGAATGAGCACTGAATATACATGACCAGCATTGCATCGTCATATGTAAACAGAGGTATGATCAGCATCTGAAAAAATCAAAATCTGTTGGTAAAAGATATTGAAAAATGCAAATATATTGATTGTCATAAAGCACAACATGAAAGTAGTTCTATTTTGAGTAACTTCATTACACTTTTCATTATATTTTATACATAGTAGATCAATTATTCAAAATTTCCCTTAAGAAAATATATGTAGAAATCAAGGCAGAGTCCAAAAGAATTGGTAAAATAAAACTCCTTAACACCATTCTTTATTCATCCAGATACATAATTAAATGATTTTTTATTTGAACTTGGCAAGCTGTGCTGTTGGTACTCACTCAGGCTTTTCATACCTCTGTGTTGTTTCTGCATATGTCATATAGAATGTTAAGGCTGTGTTTTTTATAACAACTCTGATAAGCAACTTCCTTTCTACTTTCCTATTAAGACCTTCAAACCACATCACAGCTTTCTATTGGATTGAAACAGAACAAAAAATTGTTTTCAGAAATAGAAAGATCACACATGTTTGCCTTCCAGAACTGGGGAACTTGATATACAGTCTCCTCAGGGAAACAGTCTCATTAAGTTAATGTCATTTTTAGTGAATCAGAAACAATTTAGGAAACAAACACAAACTGTTTAAAACATTATCACTCTTAACTTGAGACAAAGCCTTTATTGGAGCTTTAATAAGCATGGATTTGGAACAAATTTCCACTTTGTTTTATGCTGAAATTTATTTCAATTTACATGTTCATAATCAAGATAAACTGCTATTTCATGTGTTTTTGAGATATGACAGGTATCTGGAAGATACTGCATTTTGGACCATCATTTCAACAAACTAGTAGTAGTATCCACAGCCAGATTGATGGAGTTGACATTGTTTCCTATTGAAACATAAGAATCCCTAAGTAAATCTTTTTAAGTTAGTTGGGTGTAAGAAAATTTTGAAGAAGTGATTAGGGGCAGAGAAAGAATAATTAAAAATGCAGAAGATACAGAAACTTGATAAGAATTTAAGATTCCTTAGGGTTTATCTGACTACATTTTTAAAGTTAGTTTATCGTTAATTTTCCTGGAAAAACACTCATCTAACAATATATTTGTTTCATCCAGAAAGCAATGCCAATCCAAACTGGCTGTGCACAAGTGTCACTCAAGCACTGAGGCAGATGAAAGAAGTTATGTGAAACCACATTCCTTCCCCAAACACAAGGGTTCCTTTCCTTCATCTGAATAGTCTTGAAATATTTTCATTCCCACTTTATTTGATGATACTTTTGTTTGACTTCAGCCGTGTAAGACCCAGAAGCACAAACTTAAGTTTTGGATTTCAAAGTTTTGCTGTAAATTTATATCTTTCTTCTCTCCTATCCAAAACCAGTTATCTTTTCTGTGTGTATCGTAAGGTTGTGAAAATAGGAGAATTTGGTGGATATTTTGAAAGCTCGTGCCTTACACTTATATTTTATGCAAACAATGACAAGTTTCTGAGAATTGTCACAATTACTGTGGATGCCTAGGGCACTTTGTCATCTGACAGTGGGAGGTTGACACTGGGACGACCACAAGAAAAACAGCTCAAATATTATCATTGAAGTCATTATGATTTTTAAAAAGAGATGAAGAGGAAAAAAGTTGGTGCCCTGAATGTATAAGAAATGTCAGACTAGAGATTTCAAGAAGATGATACATAAGCAGAGCCTGAGACAAATAGTGATCTAGTGCAAAGCTGAGCTTGTAGTTTTCCTGCCTTAAAAGCTAAGCAAAACATGTTAAAACAAACGTGAATTTCTTTCACATGGATAAAAAAACAGATCAATGTCACAACTGTCAGTGGCAATTTCAAAAAGTTTACCTTCAAGTCTCGAACTCTTGACTTTTTCATAGATTAGGAATTTACCTACCAGTGATTTAAGCTTGACTGCACTCTCTCTGTCAGTGTCTATTATTCTCTACTGTCCAAGGCATATTTTGACAGAGGTCAGAATACCACTCTCAGTTTGTGTATGTATGTTTTTGTCCCTTCCTAAATATATTTTTTACAACTCCTTCTTAAAAACATTTTCTTCTCATTTGCTTTGCTTTATTTTTCGTCTAGGCCATGTTTATGATTATATTATTTCACAGTAAAATTTAAATTTATGCATTTCCAGGGGACAAAAGACCATGTTTACTATTGTGAAAGTAAGAAAGTAGAGAAGCAGAATGAGACACTAAGCAATCATCTTTAATGTTTTGCCTAAGAAGAATTTGCTGTTCTACTTTTTTTTTGTAGGGCAGAGACATCGGATCATCGAAAGCACAAACTACTGAGAAGAGATTTTCAAAAACGGGATGCTCAGTTTTGGACTAAAAAATCATTCTCCAAAAAGTTGGAAGTGTCCATAATTTTAAAATTTAGAATTACTTTTTTTTCCAAAATATTCCATTAAAAAATCCTTTTTATTAAATATCAGAAGCAGCATCAAGCCTTACAGAGTTCAGAAGTGTTTGAACAATCCTCTCAGGTACATGATATGACTCTTGGGGATGGTGCTGTGAAGAGCCAGGAGCTGGGCTTGATGATCCTTGAGGGTCCCTTCCAACTAAGCTTATTCTGTCCTTCTATAACTCTGTGTAAACAAAAAACACAAAAAATATTCTCATGAAATATTCTCACTGTTCATAAAATAAAATTTTTCTTGGATATCTTTTCTTAAAAAAAAAATCAGTGTTTTTTTCTCACTGTACTCTTGAATGATTTTCATTTAATAAATCCATTTTTTGATTAACAACATGAAATATAGTTTAATAAGCCAAAGAAGAGAGTCCTGAAATGTGTGTTAATAGGATGAAACTGAAAACACAAAATTTAAAAGTTTAAATTATACACACTTGTATTAAGTATTTAGAAGAATTGATACTTGAAAATCATAGAAAAAGTGGCCTCTGATGACTTTTATGATGACTTCAGAGAGTTGACATCAATCTCAGTGGTGCAGTTTATGTGTCTGAAGAACAGGATGCCATCCAGAGGGTCCTGGACAAGCTCAAGAAGTGGGCCCTTGTAAACTTCATGAGATTCACCAAAGACAAGTGCTGATACTGTATCTGTGTCAGTCAGGGTAACCCCCTGGTGTCAGTCTAGGGTAAGGGATGAACAGAGAGAGAGCAGCCCTGCTGAGAAGGACCTGGGGATGCTGGTGGATGAGAGGCTGGACATGCACTTGCAGCCCTCAAAGCCAAACATATCCTGGGCTGCATCAAAAGCAGTGTGGCTAGCAGGGCAAGAGAGAGGATTTTGCCCCTCTACTCTGCTTGCATGGTACCACACATGGGGTAGTGCATCTGGGTACCCCAGAACAGGACATCAACTTGTTGGAGAGCATCCAGAAGGTCCACAAAAATGATTAAAGGGATGAAGCAACTCTCCTGTGAAGAAAGGCTGAGACAATTGGGATTGTTCAACCTGAAGAAGAGGAGGCTCTGAGGTAACCTAATTTTGACCTTCCAGTACCAGAAGGGAACCTACAAGAAAGATGAAGAGGTACTTTTTTCAAAGGGCGTGTAATGATAGGACAAGGGGGAATGGCTTCAAAATAAAAGAGAGTAAGTTTTTTATTAGATATTAGGTAAAAATTCCTTACGATGAGGATAGTGATGATATGCTGGACCAGGCTGCCCAGAGAAGATGGGTGTCCTATCCTTGGAAGTGTTCAAGGTCAGGTTGATTAAGGTGCTGAAGAACCTGATCTAGTGGAATGTGCCTCTTCCCATAGCAGGTGTGTTGGATCTTTAAGTCCCTTCTAACTCAAACCATTGTATGATGCTATGATTCTGTTTAGGATGGAAAAAGACCACCTGACTAATTCAGCCAATTTACTGTAACTATCTTTAGCAGGGCATCTCACTCTTCCACAAGAGCTTATCTGTTGTTTGTTAACTG
>VXBQ01008401.1:70934-258669 GCA_013400175.1 Phainopepla nitens
GAAGGACCTGGGGATGCTGGTGGATGAGAGGCTGGACATGCACTTGCAGCCCTCAAAGCCAAACATATCCTGGGCTGCATCAAAAGCAGTGTGGCTAGCAGGGCAAGAGAGAGGATTTTGCCCCTCTACTCTGCTTGCATGGTACCACACATGGGGTAGTGCGTCTGGGTACCCCAGAACAGGACATCAACTTGTTGGAGAGCATCCAGAAGGTCCACAAAAATGATTAAAGGGATGAAGCAACTCTCCTGTGAAGAAAGGCTGAGANGTATGATGCTATGATTCTGTTTAGGATGGAAAAAGACCACCTGACTAATTCAGCCAATTTACTGTAACTATCTTTAGCAGGGCATCTCACTCTTCCACAAGAGCTTATCTGTTGTTTGTTAACTGGTCAGATAACTTAGGACAAGCTGTCTTGTAGTGAGGTTTTTTGGCTCCACGGGGTTAACAGTGGTCTGGCATCTTCAAACTGTCAATAAATAGCTATTAATTGCTATATTTCATTTTACAGTTGAAAAACAATGTACCAGGTACATTGCAGGTACCAGATAATCTCTTTTTATAAGGATCGGCCAGTATGTACACATTAGAAAAATACTGACTCTACATAAGAAACTGATGATCCAAAGTTCCATATCTTTGCTACATAGTGACAAAGGACAAACATTAGCTTGGGTCCTGTCAAGAAGTAAGAGTTTTCTGGACTGAAGTAATTTCCTCCCAAGGCTCTGGGACAGGCTGTACAATGCAGCTAAAGCAACAGAAGATTTAAAATGCCTATAATTTTTCTACTGTTAATGTGTCTAAGAAGGTCTATGAAAAATGCATTCAAGTCCAATAGTAAGCAAAATACTTCCGTACAGTTACAAGTGCTAAATGCAGAGCCAAATGGTAGTGCAGGATAATGAAAACAAAATTGTAATTTGGGGATAAATACCTAGATGAGAGTTGTTTTGATCAGAAAAATGTATTGAAAAACAAAAATAGGAGGTCCCATTTAAAACTTTTTTTGTCTCATGCTTCTGAAGCAAGGAAAAGTTCAGTGGTATCATTTAGCTAATCTATAGTTAATTTTGGTTTGTAATTGTCTCCTAAACCTTTAAAAATCATTATGAAGTCTGAATACTAGAAGATATAGTGAATATTTTTATTGCTTGAGAAAGTACAAAGATTATTTTTGGTAGAAAAACACTAACAGTCTGGAATTCTGCTTGACAGTTGAAGCTGTAACTGCCACAGCAATGAAATTACAGTAATTTACAATATTGCATTTTGAGAATTTCTCATCTATTTTACTGTAACTCCCACTCAGCTGCTCAGTCACTCACCCTCCATAGTGAGGCAGATAGCACAAATAAAGAGAACAAGAACATGAAAGCCCATTGAGATAAAGACAGTGAACTTGCTTGCAGAATTGATTTTGGCTAAATTAATTTATTTATTGCCTATTCAGGGAAGGTTCAGATGGGCAAACACTGGAACAGGCTTCCTAGAGAGATGTTCAATGCTCTAAACCTGTCAGTGTTTAAGATGTTTTAACTTTTGGACAACCCTGAAACAGTTAGGGAGGATGTGGTCACATAATAGTTGTACATCGCGTCCAACTGAAAAGATTCTATTCTATTCTATTCTATTCTATTCTATTCTATTCTATTCTATTCTATTCTATTCTATTCTATTCTATTCTATTTTAATGTACCGTGAAAAAAAATATAAAATTTTAAAAATCCTTCCTCCACCCTCCTCCCAAGTTCAACTTCATTCTTCTGATACCCATTACTCTCCTTACTCTCTCCTAAGGGACACGTGGTATGGAGAGGTTATAGTCAGTACTCAGTGGTTACTCTTTCTCACTTCTTCCTTTTCTCACTTTTCCTCAACTCCGGCATGGGCTCTTCCATGGCCCACAGGGGGAACGATCAGCTTTGGTGTCTGCAGTGTCTCTTTCTCCTCCTTGGACCTTGTTTTTCCCTCTGCTGTTTCTTACTCTTTCTCCTCTCTTCTCTGATGTATTTGGTGTTACTGGAAAATGCTAACACAGAGGTGCTGACAGCTTGGCAGGTGAGATGAGCTGTGTCCTGTGCTGGGCCTTTGTCTGGCACCGGCTGACCTGTGATCTCTTCTCAAAGCCCCCATCCCTGCTACCAAACCTTGCCATGGACAGCCCATTCTCATCTAAATTTTCTTTCATAAAATGAGAACTATATACCGTTACAACATTTAATTACATCTCAGATCCCATATTTCAGTTCAGGGCAGAAAGCAAATTTTATATTAAGGGAAATACAGGAGATAAAAAATATAATACTTGAAGATAAGATGAAGTAATTTAATAGAGAGTAGAATTATAGCTATACATCTTGTAATCTCCCTTCAACAGCAATAAATACACCTGTAAGTTTCGCATGAAAGTTTCTATAATTTCTGTCTTTCCTATGTAGATAAAACACGTGATGTACAATTGCCATTTTATTTTACTTTGGCAATATCTAGAGATATTCTTGAGGATAATCATCCATTTTAGATGATTTCATAATGTTTTCCCATGTGGAAATAAGGTCACCTATTCCAGTCAGGAACTAGAGGAGAATGTGTTGTGGCTAGAAGAGACTCCTTATTGTCAGGGTAGAAGATAATAGTGGTCTGGTATGATGCTCCTATAATTCAAGAGTTATTATTTCTAGTTGGTTATAGCACAGTCAACTTGGATAGATCCATTTGGTATTAAAACATACAAGGGACTTAATTTGGTTTTAGTTTAGTTCTTAAATTCTTATGCAACTATTAAGATATAGACAGTGTCTGCAGGTCCTTGATTATAACACTGTATTCCTCAAACTTCCAGCATGTTATTTTGATAAATATGTAATGCAGCATTAGCTGAAACAATATATGCAATGTACATTTCATTCAGAGTATCTGGTAGAACAAATAGTGAAACAAAACATCTGAAAAATTTATTCAGACATTCATTGAATTATTAGGAGGTACAGATTTTCAGAATTAAGAGCAAGCAGAAGAATGCGTATTTTCTTCTTTGGTATATTTCAAGACCCATATGAATTCATAGTACCTCTTCAGTGGGATATATATTGACACGAATGTGTTAGGAAATTTTGTTATAATAGAGATGATGATTTTTAAAAAATCTGAATATGTTCATCAGATGGCTTACTTACTCTGACACTGTATCTGTAAACAAGATTTTAAAAATAAGGACTAAAAAAGCTTATATTAGTTAATATTAATTTTCAACTATTATCAGAGAATGACATTATAGAATGCAATCACCATATGAGTTGCACTATGCCCCTAGTAAAACCCAAATTTACTTTGAAAATAAAATCTGTCTTGGATTGAGAAAGTAACCAATATAAAATTGAGCAAATAGATATAAATGAGACTCTCTCTATCTGATATATGAAAATCTGAGAGTACTAGTTATGAACAATAGCAAAAAAAATTTATTCGCATCCTTTTGTCTACTGGCATAATTCAGCTTATAAAGCCATGAAAAAAAAATGCATGTGTTCTGTTATCATATATTGTCAGTGAACAGTAAATTTTCTATTAAGTTATACAGTGATTGTCATTGGCTGAATAGCATAAAAAGAACTTCAATACTAAAAGATGACTAAAGAATTCCTAAAATATACTAAAGCACCACACATATTCATATGTGTTATACAAATTGGGTCATGCTTTTCAGGTTTTTAGGTTTCCAGAGTAGAGCTTGATTCAGAAGCTGGCAGGGTTAGTGCGTCTCACTTACTGTATTTCTTTAGTGTTTATTTTCTAAAATAAATTTCCACTGAGGCAAATTACATATACAAAATACTAGATTATTATGTTCTTTCTCCATTTTCTCGTTATTCCTAACTGTAAGCATTGATTGATGCTATATTTTAAGTCATTATGTTCCATCAGTTCTTCTTCTCTTCCAACGATGCTTCTAGCAAAATTTAAGATCAGTAAATAACAGGCAAAATCTGGTTTCAAATAATTCAATGACTCTTCATTGTTATTGACCAGTCTTCATGGACTTACCTCCGTTATGTTACCAGCCTCCATTTGTGTTGAATGGAGTGCCAGGGAAATGGTGAAAACACAAGTTCCATTACAACCTAAAGCTGCATGAAGATATAGATTGCACTTAGAGTTGGGGGGGCCATGAAGACACTTTTGTGTCCTTTAGATTGAATAAAGCCCAGCTAAATTTCCATTGCCTTCAGCATTGCATAGAATTCACCATACGTTTCCATTTTAATAAAAACTGTTAGAACTAAATTCAACATAACTAGCAATGAAAATTTCTGAAGTAGCACAGTGCTCTACATTAGCATTTTCATGGTTTTTGCTTTCTTAAGTGGAAAGAGAGACTGCAAGCTGGAGAAGGAAAAATTGCTTTTTTTGAGCATTAAAAAAAGTTTTCAGTGAAGATCTTATTTCACAGCCTTTGACTTTGTTATTATCAGACCTGAGAGGGCTCAGAAGAAGCTACTTTTGGTGTACGTAGGAATAAGTCTTAACAATTTTCTTGTTTGTTACCTGTTTGAATTTTTGTAGCTTATAAAACCCCCCAAAACCAGAATGATTGTAAAGTGGCTTGTGAGCCATATTTTCATGACTGTAATTCATAAACACATTTACCTGTGTATTGACAAGACCATTCTAGATGAGGATTCCTGGAGGCCAGTAAACTTGTGTCAGTGAGACAAAATATGGTGTTGAAGTGCACAATACTGCCAGATAAATGGGTACAAATATATTTTTTTTCTAGATAAAGGGAGCTAATATTGTTGCTGATGAAAGCATATGCTTCTAATATCAACAGTGCTTTATTTCCCTTCCTGGGAGTTACTTCTGAGCTAAATGAGTGCACAGTAACATGAACTGAAAACTGGCTCAATGATTTTCAGAGCAGCACAGAGGCTACTGATGAATGGCTAAAAGAGTGGTTAGAGACAAGTGACCAGTGGTGTGTACCCCACAGGTCAATTACTGATCTACAGTTTAACACTTTTATTAGTGAGGGGCAAAGTATACCCTCAGACAGTTTGCTGATAACACAAAACTGGCAGGAGTGGCTGATACACCAGAGAGTCATGATGCCATCCAGAGGGACTCTGACAGGATGGAAAATGGACCAACATAAACTTCACGAAATTTAAAAGGTGAACTGCAAAATTCTGCACCTGGGAGGTAACAAACCCACACGACAATATACACTGGGGCCGCACAGCTGGAAAGGAGCTTCTCGGAACAGGGCCTGGGAGACCAAATTCATCATGATCTGAAGAAGTGTGCAGAGTAGAGTCAGGCCCTTTTCAGGGGTGTCCAGTGACAGGACCAGAATTAGTGGGCACAAACAGAAACACAGGATATTTCTTCTGAACAACATGAAACATTTGTAACTGGTGTGATGGGGTGCTGGAAAAGATTGTCCAGAGACACTGTGCCATGCTGGTCCCTGGAGATATTCAAAAGCCATCTGAATCTTGTCCTGGGAAATCATCTGCACATGACCCTGCTTGAGCAGGGAGGATTGTTGGACCAAATGAACTGCATTGATCTATTCCAACCTCAATCTTTCTATGATTCTGTGTTTCTAAATTTATATTTATGTGGGCAAGATAAGACTATATAAATGTTTGTATTAATTTATTGTTGTAAGAGGTACATCTAAAAATTCCTTAAAATAGCTGGATTGTACTCATCCTCATGGGTGAAATTTTTCCTTAAATCGTTTAAGAATATTCCTTTAGAGAACAAAGATTTATAATGGGAAGATGAAAAATTCTGAGGTACATTGCTATTTTTTGATCGTGTTCTGTGCTTCAGAGAAGGATTTTTCTCCTTTCTTTAAGTAATTACTATAACTTTGTTCTTTCACCCCTCCCAGGCACATGCTCTTGTCATTTACTGGAAAGTCTTTTACTTTACTTTTTTTTTACACATGCTTTTACTGGTACTTTACTCTCACAATATGGTACATTTTCTTCTGTTTTCTTCTCCAATTATATGGAGCAATATAAACTGAAAGCAGAATTTCAGTCTGCAGATTAGTGCATTATCTGTGCCTCACAACAAAACATCAATGATTAAACCTTGATAGCATGCTCTTGGCTGTAAGTGTCCTTAACTGAAACTTTATCAGTCATAGTGCAAATTAGATGCTAGATAACATGGATGCAATGTTCACTCATTCATTTTGCTCAAAACATTATTCAGACTCAATAAAATTTTACTAATAGGTGCAGTTAGATATATCTGCATGTGAATGAATTACTGCTTTGTCACTTAGCAGAGTCTTGAGCTGCATAGGAAAATAAAGATAAAACAAATCTCAAAGTGAAGAAATCCATCTTAGTCTCTAAGTGATGCTGATTTAATAAGGATTAACCTTGCTCATGCAAGTGAACTTGTTATTGACTACTGTCAGTAGCATGTATAGTGACTAAAATGGAAAATATTCATGTTTGTGCATATATATGTATCAAGTGTCTTGGTATTTTTTTTGCTATTTTGCTTTATTGAAATATATACAGGTCAGTTACAGCTCTTTCCTAGATTTTATTCTCTAAGTTTCCACATTCTCTATCACTTTTACTGTCTGTATTAATTCTTGTGTCATTGAAAAAGCAATATCCGAACGTAAATGCCAGAGGTCTCAGTGAAGAGAGAAAAGGTTGTGATTTTCTTTTCTTTTTTTCTTTCTTTGTTTCCTTTTTCTTTTCTTCTTTCTTCCTTTTTTTTTTTTTCCTTTTTGTCTTTATTTTTCCTTTTCCATGTTTTTTCCTATAATTTTCTGGTGCATTTTTTCACTTTCTTGTTGAAAATTTTCTCAAGGGCATGGGCTCTTAATCTCTCAAAATAGACCTAGTACTTTATAAATAAAAAATTCCATTCATTTATTGTTTCAAAAATCAGTATTTTTCATCTCTTAGTACCATTTGATGAGAGTAATCATTCAGTTCACTCCTCCATGTTTTTCCACCACACAATGACATGCCTTGAGTGACAGGCTGTCTGGCTCCTTTCCTTATCTATTCTCCATGGTTTTATTTTCTTTTTCAAACAATTGTGGAGGAAAAGAGTTGATAAATCACAAATATGATAATTTACCCATAATGACACATTTTTTCTTACTTATTTCTTATCTAAAAGGTTTTCAGGACGCTGTTCTATGGGGGACATATCATGGAATCTGATTTTCTTATGCAATCCATTCTACCCTGTCAAATAACTGATGGATGTTTCCATGATACTGAATAAAGTATGTGCTTCATAAGTACATAATTTACTCATGAAAACTATTAGTCCAAATTTTTGCTAGTTGTGAATTCCCTTGATTAAATTTTTAAATTTGTGCTATCTTTAAGTTCACTGACTAGTTCACTGACTTCATTAAAAATGAAAAAAACCTGAAACCTAGTTTTAAGTCTTCTTAGAAACTCAAATTATATGAAATTCTATAGCTTTGCAATTTCAGTACTTTCACTAAAAAGCTAGAGAAAGGTCTCTGAAACTTTCAGTGATGTGCTTCTTGCCATAAAGTGGAGTAAAATATGTGCATGTTTTATTGCAGTGCTTGAAACTTCACAACCCAACAAAAAAAGCTGGATAATTTATTACTGAGGAGATTCAGCTTAGAAACAGGTAGCGTAGTGTACCTACTTTGTGTGTACTTTTGCAATAAAATATAAAATTACCCCTGTGGTATTTTGTCCTTTGCTATTCTTTATTACTATTTTTTCCCAGGTCATTTCTTCAGCTTTAATTTATAACCACAGCAAAAATAATAAAACCAGTATCTTGTATTAAGTAACATTCAGGGTGTTCTGGTAATATACAGAATTCTTACAGCACGCCAGATATTACCCTGAATGTCTGGTGCATGTGTATATGCATGATCACATAGAACACATCAAATGATTAAAAGACAGGTACCATGTCTAGGTTTACACTTCTGCCTACATAAATCCTTTTATTCTTCCAAAATTTTTGTTCCTTTTAATTTTTTTAATTTCCATTTCCTCGTAGCATGGCTAAGACAATTGAACCTTTTCTCTCTTGGAGGTTCTATTTTGCTATTATCACTTGGCCGGAAAAGTGAATATGGGTAAGACTGATATGACTCTTCCACAATCAAAGTCCTGAGTACAGGTCTTAAAATGACTCAGCCATTTCAAATTGCATCAGCCTGAAGCTTGATAAATGAACTGTTAGTATAAAGTGCTTAAGAAAAAAAAAAAAACAAAACAAAAAGCTCCACAACAAAACAACAAAATCAAAACATCTAAAATTAATAAGCTGTATAAAAACATGAAAGAACAAACATCTAATTAGAGAATTTAAATTTACCCATAGTTTTGACAAGCTATAAAAGTATTTCAGATGGTTGTTTTTAAGCATCCTATTTTTTTAAGTACACATTGCTTTAATTATAAACAAAAATATATGTGAAATTTATAAATCTTTAAAATTCTGAATAGCTTTTAGGCATATCTGCTTGCATGACAATTGTATTTCCTTTTTTCTAGTTTTCCATCCATTTGATTGTTTTAACAGTGCAATTTATAACTTGAAAGGCAATGACAGATTAAAAATTCACTCTTCCATTTAACAGAGTTCAGAAAGGGCTATTGGACTCCTCAGGAGTCTCATAAATTTGAATTCTTTTTTCATGAACTCTATGAATAATGATCTGAAATATTTTAAACTCACTGTGTATAAAATGAACATGAATTGCAACAACTTAGAATTATTTCAGTATTACTGTTATCATGATTACCTTGCTAGGTATATAGTATTGATAAAATGCTTGTTTTTTGGATCATCAGAAGCTGCCCATGTCTGATGCCTCAGAGAACCAAGATCTGTATATTCTACCAATAAATTCATTGAATATGCCCAAATCAGTTTCCAACAATTTATGCAACTTTACACTTTTATTTTCTGTTTCAGTGTAGAGTAGTAGATGTCTGTTGTTGCCCGTAGTTTTATAATATCCCCTTAAGCAGTTGCTAGTATTTCCTAGAGGTGTGTTGAATTATGTTGTGCCTTGGACAGCTGGGAAATACTTTACAAAAGGAAGATCATAGACTTATTGAAATCCTGAATATGGCCTTGAAAATAGAAACCATGATCAGAATAATGGAAAGGCACTAATATACAAGAGGTAATAATTTCTTAAATAATATGGAATATTACATTGATATTTCAAATGGAAAAAAAAATCCAGCTGACTACAAAATATTTATTTATGTATTTGCTTATTCATCCATTTTTTTGTTATATAGTATAAGTGATTTCCTACACAGAACATTAAATGGTAAATTTTACCTATACCATGACTCTTCAGAGTGCCCTCTATATAGTCAGCGTTCTTCATCTCCCCTAAGATCTTTTTTTTTCCTCCCTAAGAAATTCCTTATTTTCCTTACGTTTTCAACTTTGTTGTTAGCTCTATTCAGCTGAAAAAAATGTTTCAAACTCCTTCCCTCAAATAGCCAATATATCCCTATAACATAACATAAAGTATGTCTGTGAAATTTAATTTGTTCACATTGCTCTTAATCTTATATTTTCTTACCAAACATTCATAAGCTAACTTGTTCAAGGTAAATTATATATAAAGAATTACCTTCGAAACATAAAAATGTAAGGCTGTTAATTTTCTGTCAAAGAGACTTCAAAATCAAAAGGTCAGAGCATTGTATAAAAAGATTTTGTTAAATGGCTGAATTTTCTTTTTAATGCCCAAATTTCAACCATTTTTGTGTGTTCCATGACAAAACTAAAGTTTGACCTCAATAAATTAATGTAATTAATGTAAACATAAGACATTTAAAGTGATCATTAAAGGTAATAGGGATTTGGGATATCCTTAAATATATCAAAGGCATTAATTTTATCCCTTTATTCTTCATGGTTGTTTCCATGTAATTTTACTTAGAAAATACTCCTTAAATACTAAAAGACATTGCAATAAAAAACAGGGTCCCAATCTCAAACTCCAGAGTTTATGGTATGAGTTACCAGTGTGATAGATTGATTGTCATACCCAGATCTCTGGGCCCATATATACTGATTTTCCAGTATGGACTGATTTGCAGGATCAGAGTTGTATCCATAATTCATAAATGAAGTAAGGTTGAAAGTATGTGACAAGAAAATAATTTAGTAATATAGATTCACAATCCCAGGTTTGATTGTTAATTTTCCTTTTTACTGACTTTCAAGAATATTTTGTTATCAACCCAGAGGAAGAATTGATAAGTTCATGGTAAAAAAAAAAAAAAATGTTGGCTTATAGTTCTCTGAGCAACTGGATGACACACATACTTTTGTTACCAGCCATATGTTCTATCCAAGGAAGAAAATATGTGTTGCCCTTATTTGAAGAACTGCATTGAATAACTTGTAAAATTAAACTTCAATATGCAGAACATAAAGGAAGACAAGTAGCAGACGTTGTAGATTGGGCAAATGCCTGTCATTTGAGGTGTTCAGAATAGCTGAAAACTGTGACAGAAGTGTTATTATTAACAAACAATAGTAATATATAGTATATTCACTTTATTATTGAATTAAAAATTTATGTCCCAGGTTTATCCAAGAATTTTTTGCAAAAGTTTATTTCATGCTACTGAATAAATAGCAAACAAAATTAATTTGATCTTCAGCCGTACCTAAATCAAATGTGTTTAAAACTAACCCATTTTGTACAACAAAAAACAACCTTAGAAAATTACAAATAGCATCAGTGATATCAAAAGGTTATATTCAGGAAGGCAAATGATAAAGCCCGATAGACTAATGATCCTTATGTTAACAATGCCATATCAATAATTGACACTAAATTTAAAAAATGAAGTTAGGAAAATTTAAAATCCACAAACCCTACAGGAATATTAGTATAGAGATAATTTCCACAGATGCAAATGTTTGTTACCATCTACATATAATTAAGTAGACCTGTGTACTGCATTAGAAATATTTGTCCATTTATCTATAATTACCTCTTCTATTACTCAACTTTTTTTTTTTATATTCTTCCCTTGATACTATTCTATAAGAACTAAAACTTTGCTGATTTTTAAGTATTGCTTCCCTTGAATTACATATTTCCTTTTTTTACATAGGATACATTTTGTGTGTGTTTGTGTGTGCTTACATTGATGACATATGACATATACATTGATGTGCATATGACACAAGGATTTGTCATACATGGTTTCTGACATCTCTGTTCAATTGTTTATAATAATATCCTTTCAGAGATTTAGGGCTGGTCCTCAGGGAAATATGACGACGCTTTACTGCAAAATACCCATCAAGAGATGCTGCCAAGATTCATCTTTTTTACCCAAAAATTTACTCATGAATCTGCATGTAGAAAGTCCGAGAGCAATGCCTTCCATCAGATAAAACCCAAATTTGTCCTTTTGATTTTCTAATTAAGTTCTCTATTCATTTTACTGTGATATGCAGATCCTGTACCTGATTTCTGACAGTACCCTGATTAAACATGGCCCATCAGCAATGTCTTTCTAAGTAACTACTGCAGTCATTCACATATGCTTCATTAACTTTAGTATCTGAGTATTTGAAATTTCAGGATGAAATGAAACCAGGCTAATCGTTTTGGTATAGTGCATTTTGCTTTAGCTCTTCTCTGTGCACGGTTTAATGACTAAATCAAAGGAAATAGAAGCAGAAATAGCAGTCTTCTGGGTCACTTCCTATCATTTCTTCTGTGATCTTCTTGAGAAAACCATTTCTTATCATATATAAGTACATTTTTAAGGTCAGATGAAGATAAAGATGTAGCCTCAGAAACAGGAACATAAGTTTTAAAACCAAGCCCTAAATAAGAGGGGAAATGAAGACAATAATTAAGAAGAATTATCAATAAGACTAAGGAATAAGCACAAGTAAACTGAGTATAAAAAAAATAGAAGAAAAAATACACAGAAGCTACTGAAGTGAAATAATGTAAAAATGGGAGATAAAATTTACAGGAAACCATAGTTGGAATGTTAAATTTATTTTAAAATATGGAAGAAATAAGAACAACTTCAGGTCCGATAATATATGGTGTCCAGGGCAGATGACATATGGCAACTGATAAAGAAGAACTAGATAATGATAATAAATAGGAAGCAAAGAAATTGTCATTATTTACTACTGTTCCATGCACATTCATATGGGATGTGTCTTTTAATTGGTAAACAAATAATAAGAAAGTATAATGAAGCAGCAATTCAATACCATTTGAAAGAAACATACAATATCCAGTTATGAAATTTCAGGGGAAATATTGCGCTTATTATCATTTTCAAAGTCAAAAAAAGATTGCCAGTGATTTCTCTGTCTTTTACATAAGTAGAAACAAATTGTAGGTGTTTAGTCCTGGCCTTAGTAGTTGATTTTTTTTTTTTTGTAGGAAAGTGTGTGCTTTTAAAAATTGTTACTCTGTTTTTTTGTTTGGCTTTTAACCCTGGATGACTAGTTGGGCCAAAAGGGACATTGACAAGAGTCCTAAATATGGGCTGTAGGTCACTGATCACACCAACTTGCTGTTTCTCCTGAGCTGGGATAATGGATTTTATTAATTTCATTGTTACCATGGAAACTAAAAGAAAATCTATGTTCATGCTTTCTTTAAAATCCTCTCCCTTGCCTTCTTCCTTCAGTTCACACACCTTCAGAAGTCTTTCCCCACACTAACTCATCTTTTTAGCTTTCTTCTTCAAGTAAATTTTTTAGTAGTTTTAGGAAAATGCCTACATTTTCCAGCCATCTTTACATTTGAGTATACCTATATGGTATACTCATATTCCTTATGAGAAATCAATGGACTTTGATCATGCAGATCATTTCATATGTTACAATGACCAGCCCTCAGGCTAAGGACTTTCACTACATACTAATATACTTTTCATCTGAAACGCCCAGCATGGTGGTCAAAATATAACCTAAATTGTTACTTCGATATATAGCTGTCCATACAAAGCTTCTGGACGTAACTATAATTTTGAGAATTTTCAAACAATTGATTTACTGTTACTGTTATATTGTCTTTAGTTTATTGTTTACAATGTATTAAAAAAGCAGCCTTTCAGGATATTTTACCCTACCAATTCATCCATTTATTCTAAAAAGACCCAAATGAAATATAAACTACATCCCCAGTAACAAAACATAGTTTTATGTCGTAAAGTGGGAGAATGTACTTGAAGTGTGGGTTATCTGAAGTAGGTATTTTTATCATATTAGTAAATTAAACTTCATTTTGTCTGAGTCGAAGCTGAGGAGAAATGAAAGAGCCAAACACATAAACCAAGGATTTACTGTCTTACATCTGCTTTATACCATGAGATACACCTTCCTTGGCTACTTTTCCATTACAAATTTAAGAGACTGAGGTGATGGACTATGAATCAGAATCACCTTGATGATTTCATTCCTGATGAATAAGCTCTCCTGAGAGCTCTGAAGAGTACAACAGAACAGTCGAATATGGCCAGGGCTAAGGTCACTCTGGGTAAATTTGTCTGTGAGCATCATGGCCTGCTCAGGATGTTGAGGCACGCTCAGGTTCTAGCCAGCATAATTCAAAACTGCTGTAGAGATTGCCTGGATGGTTGTTGTCTAGATAAGGCCACAGGACTCTAATGGGAAGCAGCAGTTAGATGTGAACGCAAATATTGCTGCAGTTGATGGTCTCAGGACAAGCCTCCAACAGAGATGTCCAAATTAAAAGAAAAAAAAAAAAAGAATAGAAATCACATAATTCAAATAATTATCGCATTGAGATCCAGCCTAAATATCAGTAGGCTGTCTCAGTCAAGACTGAAAGGCTTCAGACATGTCTGGGCAAGTGACAGCTGAATATAATTTTGCAAGGTAGTGACTTTAGATCACCAAATTTCATCAAAATTATGTGCCTTTTGGTTGGAAGAGTAGTACTTTTGAAGAATGAGATCAAAATTGCCTATTGGATCTAGATATCAGATAGCTGTACAGGGATATTAATCATTAAAACCCTCCAAGACAACTTCCAAATGGTCAGACAATACAAACACTTTGGATGCAAATGCAGACAAAAGATACCTACATGTGTCATTGAAAGTTGTATCACTTACTGATAAGGAAAATTTTCAGTTGCTTAAATTTGTTTTATTTACTTCAGGTTTACTAAATTTATTTCATTAAAAATATAGAGGCTGAAATATGTTGAAACGATTTCAGTACAAAAAGAAAAATGTACAAACACCACGACATACAAATCAGGTTTTATTAGCTACATGTTTAAGGAAAGAAAAAAAAATAAAATAGAAGAGGATATTCCAGGTTAATGCGAGTTATATTCATTTGACCTTCAGTTATACATGACATAGATTAGGTATCATGTATTTATATAAATAATCAAAGTAGAATATTTCTGTCTCATCTTGGAAAGATAGTAAGAATTTTTGCTGTTAATATATTTACTGAGAAAAAATACATAATTTAAATCCTGATTTACTAATGGAAATCTCTGGCAACACATGAGCAATAACAAGTAAAAGGAATTTTTGAATCAAATATTTTATCAATGATTTATTTGATAGAGGAATCCTGCAAGTGGAAGATGAGCTCTAGATGTTGTAGCCATAGATTAAAGAAATGATGAAGCAAGAGCATTTGAGATAAGGGAAGGGTAGGAAGAAGGCCCTTGGGAATGGGAGTGAAAACAGAGCCGAGCTGTAGTTCTGAATGTAAGAGATAAAGTCTTTTTTTTCCGGTTTTCCCTGCCTGTGCTTAGTCTTCTTAAAATGCAGAGTTTGAAGTCTTTTTACTTTTTTTAAGCTTCCTTAACCTTGCATGATGCAATGAAACTTCTGAACTAGCTTTTTTACCCCCTTTTTATCCTCCTCCCCCATTCTAAAATAAGCATTCATTGGGAACATTGAGGTCTTAGATTTCTGATCTTCAGAATTACATGAATATTGCATTACTACTGTAATCTTTGGATCACATTTCCAGACCAAAAAGAAAGAAAAAATTCAAGAGTCAATACAAAACAGAGAGCATACAGATGTGATGGCTCTGTGGGGGTGCAGCATGCCTTGTCTGAAACTGCCATCTACCAGACAAAATAAAACAGGGCAGCACAATTTCTGCAGTCAGTTCCAGGGAGGAAGCTGAGAAACTGACAACAGTAAATAAGGACATCCATGACACCTGGACATAATTAAATCAGTGGAGATTAATCTAAATTAAAATCATCCAAAGCATTAAAAGTAGATTGTAGAGTAAACATGATAGAGGGAAAATGGTTTTTCAAACTAATGATACTTTAATAGAGTAATCTAATCCAGTTAATGCCTAGAGGGTTTTTTCTGAGACAATTATAAAGGAAATCAACAAGAAAACAAAAATTCTAATGAATCATAAGTGACAGAACCAGGAAGGACTTCTCTCATTGCACATTTTGATCCTCAGCATTTTCTGGAGAACTCATTATTATTTAATGTAAGATAGTTTTGAGCAATCCTGATTGTCCCAAATTTCTTTGCAATCTGAGAGTCTTCTTGACTACATTTCCTGTTGATAAGTCTTTCTTTTTTTTTCTTTTTTTCTTTTATTTCTTTTTGTACAGTTTGGACTTCTTTTTTAGATATTGCCATAGTTTTATCACTTGTCGTATTCGAAGACTGTGAATAAGTTCTTTCTTTGATTAATATTGCTATGGTTTAGGATCTTACATTTCAAGCATTGATCATATCTTAATATTGCTTGAACCTTGCTGAAATACATCATGTTCTCATCCTTCACCCTCTTTATATTCACAGCAATTATATCTCTATTTCAAATCTTTAATTTTATTTCCCACTATAGTTGTCATATACCTCAAACCATGAAACAAAGAGCTCCATATATGAACACCAACTGTAAGCATTAAAACTATGTAATATATCATTATTACTTTACTGAAACACAGCATTGCTGTTTACTTCATGTCAGCATCACAGTGAACACTTGCTTTTTGTTGTTGTGGAATTGCTACTGGATATTTCAGACTTATTAGGTGTACATTTGGCTATGCTGTTTATTTCTTTCCCTCTTACCATGTGGTGATCTAGAAAAGAAAGATTATGTAGAAAATGCCTGTCTGTTTTGCATCAGGGCTTGTAGTGATTCCTGCTCTAAAAATAAAAAACTCTCACATCCTGGCTCTGGGACACATGGAATAGGTAGGAATCCTGCTACAGTCACCTGTCATTTTCATAGAAGCAATGGAATACATGCAAGAAGTTACTCCCATCTTCAGTTGAGGTTTGATTCAGAAGCAGGAGTAATGATGCTTTGATATGTTAATCAATTAACTTTGTTGGTTTTTCTCAGAAAAAATCAGGGGTTTAACAAAGAAAAAAATTCTACTTGAGAGGAAAAATTATTTGCTCTTCAGAGAAAAGGTTTGTTATTATTTAGTGCATAAAGTCTTCTGAATTCAATCATCAGCATAGTTATAATTTTTATAACATAGGAAAAAAAGAGAAAATATTAGAGGAGGATAATTATTCTTTTTATATTTATTCACCTGTTTCATTTCTTCAGCTCTGTACTGTGTTACTTTTCATGCTACCCAATTCAGATGATTCATTCCAGCTTTTGTATATAATTCTTTTTCTATATTGTTTTGCAATAAAATACAAATAGATGTTTAAATAATAGAAGTGCAGTTCAGAAAGTCTTTTGAGAATAAGTAAGGAAAGTATGCAGTAAGCAACACATGAAATAAAAATCCAACTTAAAATACCAAATATCAATTCTGTGCTGGAAGAGGTATAGAGTATTACTAACAGAAATTCAAACATATTTCAAATTCAAGCTGAACCTAGTGTTTTATATAATAGTATATGCTTGAAAATGTTATCAGATTTCCTAGAATCATAGAATCATAGAAATATTTGGGTTGAAAGGGACCTGAAAGATCATTTAGCTCCAAAGGCCTCCACCATGGGCAGGGACACTTTTCACTAGACAAGGTTAGTTAACTGCATAATCCGAATCTACAGAATATACAGTAAAAACTACAGTAAAAAATTCCTGGTTTTCTTTGCTAACATTATCAGTTTTTGAAGATCAGGGGAGAAAATTTATGTATGCTTTCATATTCCAAGGCTAGAAGAATATGTATGTCCTAAGTAGTTCCCTCCAGCTTAAAACTTTTGAGTTTGGGGAGTTATTCACAAAAGGGGATCCTAGAAATATGGGTTTGACTGTAGCAGGTCTGCCTATTTGTGCCTTGTAAAAGATGTGCTTCAACAGCAACCCAGTAGGCTTTTCATCCTCTAACATATTTGATTATTCAGCATAGATTTTACTTCAATCCAGGTATTATGAACTGGGATTTTAAAAAAGGGAGTGTGCACCTCTGTGTTTGTGTGTGGCTGTGTGTGGGTGTGTGTATCTGTGGCTGTGTGTGGGATTTAAGATTAGAGGAAGCCCAAAGTAGACTCTTGTTGATATGCTTAATGGTGTGAAGTGACATTTCAGAAGGCGTTATCCACTCTGTACTGCTCAAATTACTGGCCATAGGAAGAGACTATTCCTTGGGATTAATGCTTTTAGCAAAATAGATAAAGCCAAATAGCAACTCTATTATCATATATAATAATTTTCTTGAACATGAGCCTGCTCTTAGTGCTGAGAAATTATTATTTTCATCACACAGATTCTCTTGAAACTCTCCTATTTCACTTTCTATATTCAACCCTCTAAAAGATGAGATAGGAGCTGTATTTCCTTAGCACTTCTCTGTCTCTTTAAAAGTATCATTTTGATAGCTATCTTCTCAGTTTTTGGGTTATGAAATTTTAATTTGCCATGAAACTGAAGTATTTAGTGTCTAAGCAGTTTTTGAAACAGATTTTTTGCAAATATTAAGATTAGATTTATGCCTTTCATTAAAAGCCTGTCATCAAGATTTACAAAATATTATTTCTATATAGGAAGCTATTTACCTCTTTTTAATGACTTTGCTAATAATTGTGCTAATATATTCTGTATACAAGTAATGATTTTAATTTTTTTTAACTTTATTAAAAGTGTAAAAGACAAATAGTAAAGGAGTTTATGAAAGTTATTAGTAGTTGGTTTTAGGTGTAATAGACAAAAATAAATAATTTTGATGGTTGTTCACTTTGCCTCATGATAAACTGTTGTATCTCTTAGAGGGAAGTGTATCATATAAAGATTTTTTTTAATGTAATATTATACTACTGTACAATACTGTTGTTCTAAGATACTTAATGGCTCTTCCTCCAACACTTACAAGCATTTACAACCACTTCATCTTGATTTAAAAATTTCAATTGTTTTACAATTTGTTAAGATGTAAATGAGATATATTTTGTAGCTTTGATATGAGATCTCAGTTGGATTGTATTTAGCAGTGGCAGAACAGACTGAAAAGGGTCTAGTTTTCTGTCTTTCTGTTTTACTTTCATTTTTTTCCCCCCCTAAAAAAAGGAAGCACCAGGCCAATCAAAACCAATAAATTTAGTGTTACAACTAAAAGCAGAATCTATCTGACTAACTTTTTTTTCCTGGAAAAAAAAAGAAATTGACTGTCCTATCATGATTTTTGTTCATATTTCCCAAAAATTCTCTTTCACTCTTAGTGGGACTCCCATATTAAACAAGACCTTTTAAGTTTTAGTGGTACTCTCTAATTAAGCAAAACCATATATGCTCATTTGCATATCTGAAGATCTTATCAGTCCTGGCAGAATATGCCAGAACAGAAAATTAATTTCTAAATTAAAACTTTGATATTTTCTAAAATTTTTCTTAAATACCTTTTTTTTTTTTTACAATATTTGATACCTGGGAATCATTTTCATTGCAGCTATAGGAATGTGGATCACTGAAGGCACTTTTAATATTAAAGAGTAAGTGAGGAGACAGATAACTGATGCCTCATGTTCACATGCTGATTAAGACTTTCAATAATTTGGTGATTGCAGCAATTCCAAGCCAAAGCTATGGTTTGTAATACAGAGAATTTGGATTCTCCCTACTCATACTGAGATTTTTTGAAAGAGTTTGGAGACTTCCTTAAATGTAACAACAGTTGCAAGGAAACAAAATTGTCTTTTTAAAAGAAAATAAAATAAATATAGTTTATTTAAAAAATAAAATAAAATAATTGCTTCTACAGCTTGCAAATTAATTTCCAGCTTTTCTCACTCTATTTTTAAGAGTGTAGTCTCATATTTCAATAAATTATTTCTACATTGTATGGACTATGCAACTGAATTTAGCTCAGAATTCTTAGTTTTTAGATATTTTCTTCAATTAGTCTC
The DNA here is from genome assembly GCA_013400175.1 of Phainopepla nitens. Lineage (NCBI taxonomy): Eukaryota > Metazoa > Chordata > Aves > Passeriformes > Bombycillidae > Phainopepla > Phainopepla nitens. The sequence goes on from VXBQ01008401.1 coordinate 90,302, forward strand.
CAACCTAACTCTTAGAGTTTAAGGCTTCTTTGACTCTAATTGTAGAACTGTGAGTCAGAATACCTCTTTTTATTGATTGTTGCATTGAATCCCTCTAGAGGGATTTAAATTCACTCTGAATAAATTGGGAAGTTCAGCTGATCATCAATGATAATTTCTAAGAAATAGGTTTTTCCCCTTACACCAAATAATCACTAATTGTTTGGGGAATTACAGAATGGAATTTCTCAGAGCCAAAACCAACCTAAATCATATTTTTAAATTCATGGAGGATTTAAAAGTCTCCATGGCTTCTGGTATCTGCCTGCCTTTTCTCTTGCTTTTCTTCTTAAACATAGTCTACATGCTATTTTGAAATGCACTACAGGGAAGGTCAGTGTTAAAAGTTAATGTCCACTGGCTGAGGCTTCATACTCTTTCAGCAAAGACGACTCTCTAAAATACTTTGCCTATTCAATTCTAAAGTTTCTGGTTAGACAGACTCTATTTTCTTCTCTTTTTGCCCAAAGCAATACTTAAATCTGTTCTGTTCACATCAAATGCAATTTGGAAATTTGGAGAGAAAAACTGATTACATGCAGTAAATAAATATACTAAAATAATTTTTTTATTTCTTGTATTCTATATTTCTACATTTCCTACATTTATTCACAAGACATAAACAAATAATATATATATATCTACATATGGAAATATCTTTCATTGTGCCTTTTTTTTTGTTTATTCTTTGTACTTAAGCACAAAGGTATATATTCAAAAGAAAAAGAAGTAGTTGCATAAGATCATAGAATAATAGCCTGGGTTGGAAGGGACTGTAAGGATCATCCTTGAGGAAAGGACAGCTTTCATTAGACCAGATTACTCGGACACAACAGGAATCTCACACAAACTGTTCAATGTCTTCTACTCAAAGTGGCAAAGGTAAGATCTTTTTTAACATAGAGCAGATACACAGCTCCCTTTTCACTGGTCCCTGTAACAACATCTGTGCTGCTAAATGAAGTATGATGAGACATTTTCCGGTACACAAAGGCCAATGCATCCAGAGAACTGAACATATAATTTTATAAGATCTCTCAGCCTTCAAAATCAGCTAGGAATGTTACTGTCCTAAACTGTGACTGAGAAGCATTCGGGGAAGTGCTAGTTTGTGCAGTCCCAAAGTTCTAAATGTCAAGGACTATTTTAATCATTAATCAGTAAAGAAAAAAAAATTGCTATGCCCAGTAATTAAGCATGGCTGTGTTTGATTAATTAATCCAGAGATAGTTCAGGGACATAGCTGCGCCGCCTGTGTTACCCCAATGGGCATAACAATTCAAATTATGACTGGGCAGCTGAATCCAGCACAGGCACCACTTACTAAAGTAAGAACACCTTAGTAACGTTGAAGCCGGACTCTTTAGCCTGGATCAGCCACCTGAGTAACAAACTGCTGCAGCAATTCATCATATAGGCTGTCTTGAGTCTGATTTACAAGGGAAAGCCTCAGCAGGGATGCTGGTACTTGGTGCTACATAAAACAGAGTGAAGGTGAGCTTCCCTAAAACAAAACTTCAGTGTCTGAAACTATCCTTTCCGAGCCATTGTTCTCTTCATAATGGTAAATGACAGTATGCAGTTCCTTAACAGATTTGAGGGTTCACCTGAGCTCTCAATGAGTTTTTTTACTATTGTCATTTTTTTTTCAGTGTTATATCATAAGCTTTCCAAAGTCAGTATCTTGTGTCCAGATATACAGAAAGTATTTAGAAGTGACACTTCAGTATTTTATGTTTATATATCCCTTGTATAAAGGAACCAGATGTTATTAGTCTGCACATATGAAGACGTTAAGGGGGTCATTACAGTGTTATAAGAAATTAAAAAAAAAAAAAAAAGTAAGTGTATTTCATGATTCTTAAGATCACACTGGCATTAGTTGTATTTATTGAAGAACGTCCCCAGTCACTGAGGCTGACAGTCAATGAATAGCCGGAATTGATGCTCACAGAACATGGGCTGCACCAGGGGCTGGCTGCATGCAGCCTAGCAGGAATGAATCTTGGAATGGTTTGTCTCCTAACCTGTTCTCAGGAAGCTACTCTCAGAAATGTAAAGCAGTTGAATATTTCTCATGTTACAACACAAAGGAAGAGAATGAGATGTATGTATATACCAACATCATGTATGTATATGTATATAAATGTATATATATGTATGTATGCATGTATGTATGTTTGTATATGTATACACATCTTTACCTCCTGCTACAACTATTAATCACACAGCAACATCACATTGGTCTAAAACAAAGTAATTTCTCAAGAATCTGAACATGATATACAGTAGCCTTATGGCTAAAGGCAAAACTCGTTGAGTAACTCAGATATTATACTTCATGCATACATTACAATGCATTTTAATGTCTGTAAACTGAAAAAAATCTCTGCTTTGTTTGTGAGTATACTTTTGGGTGCAAAATAATGAGCTAATATAATTGTCTAGTAATAAAATATTAGTCTTTTGCATCTACATTATCTAAAACAAAAAATTCCAGAAGGAAACAGATTTTAGAAAGGCTAAAACTGATGCATTTGCTGATATCTGCAAACATTTACTTTGTATCAATATATATCTGGGGTTTTTTTCTATGTAGAAATATTAGCTCTGTCAAATTGAATTCAAGGATTCTAAAATGTATTTTAAAACATATCATTTGATTATTCTGAAATACAAAAACTAAAACTTAAAATGTAAAATAGTCCAGGTTCTTAATCTCACAGGCTTTAAACTGCAAGCATTACACTTATGTAGATCTTCAAAAAGAAAATCTGATTCATCCAACTGAGCCAATGTGCTCAGCTAAACTTCTTATGTTAATGGACTCATCTTCACAGCCAATACAGAAAAATAAGCTTTTTCTAGAAGTCATTGTAGATTTCCTGCTCTTTCAATGTGCTGAACAGCAATTCACAGGTAAAGTTACCAGTTAAAACCAAACTTCAAGAGAAACCCTCCAGTTATCTTCCTTTATTTTGTCAGAAGAATCTTTTTTCGGGAGAAGGTTGTCCCCAAAGAAGATTGTCCACCGCCTGTCTGTAGCAGTGTCTTCTGTAGTGTGACTCAGTTGATTCTTTTTGTTCCCACCTCTCCTGTTTCTCACAGCTCAGTCCAACTCCATTCTTTTACCTGTGATCACTGCTGAAAAAGATTAACTGGATACAGATTAGCAGACCAGAATCATTTCTCAGGAACACCATAATAGTTCTGGTCAACATCATCCTAACATGGTATCTTGACCATCTAAACAGTTGTCAGTTTGGGGGCACTCATACCCTCTGTGAAGAAAGTAGAACTTCGAAAAGTTTATCATGTGAGTTTTGTTCAGCTGTGTATCTCATTCTGCTCACTTCCTATTGACCCCCCCCAAGATCTTCTTCTATATAACATCTCAAAAATTCTATAAGAGTGAAATAAACACTAGATATACTTATCTGATTTCTCTGTAGCATTGACAAAGACTACCAGTTGCACAGTAAAAAGCTCTCTTTGGTTATGCATAAAATCCCATTTTTTTTCCACAGAGATTGTACTATCTAAGAATTTCGGAATTTCCAGAAGATAATATTCCTTGGAACCTTGTCAAATCTTAAGTTGAACCCTAAATTTTCAGTTACATTGTTAAGCCAATGATTTTGTAAGTGTGTAGGATATTTGATCTAAAATATTACGCACAAGGTAAGAGATTAATTTAAAAAAATAATCCAAAAATATATGATAGGAAAAAAGAAGTAGATCAAGAATAGCAAAAATTAAGAAGTGCATTTTCAGAATTTGGGAGTTGAGATCAATGGTAAAAAGGAAACCTCACCTCCAAACTTGCTTTACAAGTAGCTGGTGTCTCAAGCCAAATAATACAACAGACTGAAGCACTGGTGTAACCCCTTCAGATTTCGTAACAAACATGAAACTCAGCCAGTTTCATATTCCTTCAAATCCCCTGAAGTCTGAAGTGTTATTTCCAATATAGGAACAATACAAGACTATTCATAATAATTCTCCTTATCTTCATAATGATGAAAAATAACTGTTCTGATATTTAACACCTTCCCTATCAGCTGAAAATTTTCAAGAAGCAAGCACTCAATTCAAAAACTGGAGCAGACAATAAATCAAACTAGTACTGGCAATCTTGCTGCAGAGCTGGGAAAATGGAAAATGAATCACCTTAGTTGTCCCACAAGGTCAAAGCCAAAGCACATTTGGAATATTTACAGAAAAAGTATCTGAGTATACATTTCCAAAGTCAGATATTATACAAAGCATTGTTTTCCAGGCCAACAGGTCTCCCCAAAAAATGTATAACTCAAAATAAGCTACCCTGAACTTTGTACAGAGTTCTATATGCACAATCTTTTTTCAAGTCAAGAGATATGCCTGAAGAAATTACCCCCAAAAAACAAGTTACGTATGAATTCTTTGAATAAAATTACAAAATGGCCTGTTGATTATCCTAGTTATTAGACATTAAATTTCTGAATAAGTCACTGTTTTCCCTAATGAACATAAAGCAAATTGGCAGTGAAAACAAATCCATACTTATGGTAAAAAAATAAGTTTTCAAAACTAATAAGAGTTGTAAAGGTAAATAAAGGCCAGTAGGTGAAGTGAGACTTTTTAGAATGCAAAGTTCAGTCCTTTTCACTTTGTCCCAGAGAAGATATAATAGAAGTAGAAATGTTTTGTATCCAAGTAGTGAATCTGATCAGGATTTAATTCTTTCATATTTTACTGAAATAGGTTTGAAATACAAAATGAGAGTTCCTCATTTTTCTTCCATAACGTGTGCAGAGAAGAGCACACAGAATGAGCAGAAAATGGATACATATTTTAATTTCTGAGAATAGCTATTCATGGTATGCCTTAATAAGTAACAGAATGTACGGCAACAGAATATTAACAATGTGAAGAGACTAACCAAATAATTTATTACCAGAAAGGACTCCAGCTTCCCAGGATTAGGAAAAACCAAATGAACTAAAAATCTTGTATTGAGGCCTTCTAAATATTCATCTGTCTCTAAATATTTAATATTGGCAATATTGAGGGAGTGGACCAGTGTGAAGAAGTATGGCGATTTGAATATTTTTAGGCCAGAATAGATTTTCTTCAGTATCTGTCAATTTCTGTAGTACTCATACATGTTTCTCCAAATACATTTTCCTAATATTTTTATCCAAGTTGGAATGTTAACTGTACTGTATTTAGAAGACAGATTTTTTTTTCTCAAAAAATATGTAATAGCAATAAAATCAGAAGAAACAAGTCTTAAAATAGAGCTAAAAAATGCGGTTTCCTTAGCAACAAAAATTCTCAGATATCCTCTAAATTCAAAAACCTTGCAAAAACTGGAAAAAGTATCTACTGTGTTCACATTCGCCCCTGCCTGTACTCAGAAGCCTTGCTTTGCAATTATGGATATTCATACAGACAAGCGAAATGCTGTCTGAAATGAAGACTTCAAGTCCTAACAATTTTTCCTTACTTATATTTTTGAGATGTCCTATAAAAGTCTGTAGATTGACTATTTTTGCACAATGGCTGGGAAAAATGTGAGGGGGAAACTAAAGAAGATGTCATTTTATATACATACGTACACACAAACACACACATATATTTAATACATATACATACATTATATCTATATATATGAAATAAAGGGGAAAAAAACCACACACAAACAAGTAAACAAACCAGAAAAAATAACCCCAAACTCAAAGAAATTAAAAGAGAAATGAAGACTGATTATCAGAGGGTGATATAGGGGATGGAATGGCAGTAAGGGGCTGTTTCATGGTAAGTTTTGTGAGAAAGGACTAAATGTAGCTCACAAGAAACCATACAGAAAAAATGAGAGAATTAGCACTGAAAAAAATAGGAAAAACAATGCTAATAACTCACAGGTAAAGGAAGTAGGATTTTAAAAATATGAAAGGTAAATGTGTTTAATATAAAGGTTGATAAGAAAATTCAAGGAAGTATTGCTTTTCTATTGTGCTTTCCTTTCTGTTTTCTGTAGAGCTTGGCCACAAGCACATGCTGTATTACAGGCATCATATGAGCTTTGAGGGAAGACAATATGAAGTTTTCTTCTGGTATTATCCAGTGTTATCCTTACCTCCAGTACAGTGGACAAGAGATACTCTGTAAGACCAGGTTTCCTCCAGAAGGAAGCTCTCTGTACACACAGGCAAAGAAATTTTCTAGGCAGCTGCCCGTGTATTACCTGGGTACTGCTAGCACAAGCATCCCCAAGGATTAGATAATGAGCCAGAGCTGAGGTCACTGAGCTCAGCCAGGTGAGAGTGGGACCAAAATTCCACTTCTTGGGTTAGCTGTCAAAGTAGGTTTTTTTGAAAGTGATCTTTAGTTTAGTGCTAGATGATTAGATCTCAAAATTTTGTGTATAATGAAAACTAAGTGATTAGATTAAATTTTTCTGACTCAATTTAAGATAGAAAATCCCTACTAATATCACAGATGTAATTGATAAAGATGTGGAATGCCTCTTGCTTTCAAACCCTAGAATGTCTAATGTTTTCCTGCTGTAGTCAAAATTAATTTGGAATATTGAAACAATTGACTTGGATAAGAGATTTATTCCCTTTCTTTTTTATCACTTATCAAAATCTAAATGCTTCGGGCAGCCAGCTGGATGTTTCTTTTCTTCTTTTTTTTCCCCTCTGAATTCTTCTTTGAAATACCATTAATATTCATCAAAATATTTAATTAGAGACAATTAGGTTTTCTGTATGTGTATTTATCCGTTCAGCAATTAGTAACCCTTTGTCACTTTTTCCCTTTAGTCACTGCATGGGGGCTAATTCATGACAAATCATACTAAGGAATGAAAACCAAATTGTCATATTTTCTAGGAATTTTAATTCTGCCCATTACCCAGATAATCCTCTTTCCTTTTCCAGCCTGATTTTTAAAATTTATGTACAAGGTGTAGATTATTCAGACTGAAGCAAATTTTTAGGTGGAAATTCTATTGTTTATTGTTTTCTGCCTGCTCTCCCCTTTCCCTTGTTGACACCATTTTTTGCAGAAATATGTTTTCAGTAAACAGTCAGAATTCCATTACATTGTTATTGCACAGTTAAAAAGAAATATTTTCCTAACTTTTTAAGCATTTCCTAACATTTAAGCATGTCAACTTGGAAAACTTTCAGCATATTCAATCAAGATTCCTTAAAATTAAACAAAATTCATTTCTTTGTAGTCACCACTAAGTTAGTGACTCTTGATATTGCAATGGACAAAGGATGTGTCTGTACTTAAATAAAATGGTTTAGATTAAATCTGCGCTGTGCAATCTCTGTGACTATTGTAGGAAATTGTTTAAGCGCTTCTATCATTTTTTCAGTGACACTATGAAATGCAATTCAGGGCAGTTTATCCTGTTCTGTACTAAAAAACAACCTCTGAGTCAGGAGACATTGGCTTAATCCTTGACTGCATGGTATATTTCTTACATTATTTTAGGTGAGTTATTTAAGGTCAGCTCAACAAAATTTCAGGTTATAATTTACATTCCCGAGGTCAAATTGCTATTGCTATTGATGAGAAACTAAGAATCTGTAGGGAACTTTTCAACCACATACTTCACTGTTGAAAATATTTGTTTTATCACAAGTTAATTGAATTTTTATGATGGACTTTCTTCCAAGTCCAGTTTCCAGTCAGAGGAAAAACTGGAGGCAAAACCAAACCAATTTTTACTCATAACAGTTTCTCACATATTTGAGCAAAATACAGGTCTTTCTTCCTCCTATATTGATCTCTTGCCATGTGAATACTTAGCAGTGTCAAAATCTGGAAAAGTTTTTAGAAACTATATTCTTCATTTCCAGATAACACTAGTAATCAGCATATTTATTTTCCCTCATTTTGCTGCTTCTGTTTATTTGGACAAAGCACTTGAGGAGCTTAAAACGGGGCTTTTCTCCACTTGGTATTTAAACTTATTCTCATAGAAACAATTGTCGCTTCTACTGCTTGCTGTTTCCCTTTGATATGTCCCAGCTTTGTTCCTTGAAAGAAAAAGACATTTTAAGCTATATGTTATTTGATGAAACTGTGTGGCTTTACGAAACAAAGGCACAATCTGATAAATTCACCAGATGCTTCCTCCAAGTCAGAGGAATGAATCATATATTTGACTTGTTATTTCTAGTAGGAAGAATTTTCCTGCACCATTTTGTAAGACCTTGACATGCTTTTAAATCAAAGCAAATCTACTGAGAAAAAATGATGATTGTTTTGCTGCGGTTTTTGCATGAGTTTTACTTTACTACAGGTATCTTTTCCTTTTTTTTTTTTTATTTCCTAAGCACTCCTGTGCCTAGACAGCAGTTTATTTTATACCAGACCAGGTAAATCAAAAATTAAATTAAAAATCATTAGCCTTAAAATTTTATAGGATTTGCATTAAGTTTTTACGAATAATATTGGAATGAGTGAAGCCTATATTAATTAATGACTCCTTTTAGACCTAATTGCTTCACTATTCCTCTCTGGCTTTTGATTTCAATAGAACTTCTGATGTAATCTACTCTTCAGTGTGAGGAAAACAAATTCTATTCATAGAGAACTTTAAATATTTTCATTGTTACTTTTGTTATTGTCCTTTTCACATTTAGCCAATAGAATATATGTAAAAAGCCCCTCAAATATACCTAACCCTATAATAGCATACAATAAATACACTGTGTGCTGTGCATAACTGAAATCTGTGTCATGGGTACCATCTTTGATATTAACAATGAAGAATATTCTAAGAGAAGAAAAGCCTAATCGCCTGTGCTGGTTTTCTCTTGGATAGAGTAAATTTTCTTCATAGTACTTTCCATTGGACTGTGTTTTGGATTTGTGATGGAAACAGATTTTATAACATCAAAATGTTATTTCTGAGCCTGTTCTTACAAAGAGGCTTTCTGCCTCTCATCCTGCCCCAGTGAGGAGGCTGGGGATGCACAGCGAGGACAGCCAATACCAGTGATATTCCATACCATACAGTGTCATGCTTATGAATTCCTTATTTTATTTTGCTTATGTGCACAAATTTTGCTTTACTTATTAAACAATCTCATTCCATAAGTTTTCTCATTTTTTCTCTCCCAATTCTCTTCCCCATCCCACTAATGGGAGTGAAGGAGTGGCTGTGGATCTCAGTTGATGGCTGGGATTAAACCATGATATTGTCTGAATTGCGTAAACTTGAAATCACAGACTCACACAATGGCTGACATTGGAAGTGACCTATGGAAGTGACTGTCCAACTCCTTGCTAAAGTGGGGCTATCAAGAGCTAGTCACACAGGACTATCCCAGACTACTTTTGGGTTTTCCTCCTCCAAGGAGGAAATATCACAACCCCTCCAAGCAATTTGTGCCAATGTGTTTTTTACTCTCACAGTAAAAAAGTGTTTCCTGATGTTCAAAGGGAATCTCCTATGCTTCAGTTTGTGCCTTTTGTCTTGTTTTCTGTCACCAAAACCATTAAGAGCCTGGGTATGACTTCTTTGCACATTCTCTTCAGATATTTATAAACAATGCTAAGTACTCCCCTGAGCCTTCTGTACTTGAAGCTGAACAATGCCAGCTACCTCCGCCCTCCTTATCTGAGAGATGCTGCAATCCCCTAATTATCCTTGTTGGATCCTCTTCCATTTTTTCATGTCTCCATTATGGGCCATGAAACTTATTTGTGTATTTAAAGGATACATCAAAGACTGATTTTTCTTTTCCACATTTCCATAATATTAACTAAGATTCTCCCTTTTATCAACATCCAAATATTTTTTATGTAGGCACAGATTCTTAAGCATGACTTAGAAGTTGCAATGCCATTACATAAACCTTTTCAGATGTCTTTCAAAATCAGATGCAATACTTGGTACTCTCAGGAATTGCAGAAATCTCTGAAAACTTCTTAATGGAAAAGAAGGGAAAGAACTGCTTGTTCTCTTACACTCTCAATAACCACTTTCTTTACTCACCAAATGAACAAAAAAAGGGAAGTAACTGCAGCAATTGGATTTTCCCTTAAATTGGAAAAAAGTAAATAAACATTGACAGAATTATAAAGAAACAATTTATAAAAGTAAGATTTCTTTCTGAGTCTTTGAACTCAAGTGTCTGAATTTTCAGACAACTCCCAAAGTCTCTATATCTTTCTTTGTTTATTTCACTTTCTCTTTGAAACAAGTGAGGAGAAAGAGAAATCTATAAGTAAGAAAGAAGAAAGATAAACTTCAAAAGATTTTGACTTCAGAATATCTGAGTAAAAAAAGAAATCTGAGGAGGAATCTGAAGGAGTTTTGTGATGATGGGGTTTTTGTATGTTCTCTTGTTGAAATTCTAAAATACATACTTTTATGTTTAAAATATGAAGATGAATGGAAAAAAGTTTTATGACACATGATGCCAATAAATATAGCTATATATATATAATGACAATAGTTCTATTTATGACATTTTGAAAGATTTACATTTCTCACATTTGAAAAAACAAATAGAAGAAATGCTTACATTTTCTTGTCTTTGTCTGTGAAATATATAGTATTTCTATTGAGAAATTATGTTTACTAAAGTTCACCATCTGTATAACTTCTTTTACAACATCTAATATTTCATCTAACTTTTACAACATCTAACTCTTTTTTTAACATTTTAACTTTTTAAAATGAACTTTATGACAAACATCTTCCAATTGGTTTTATAGTCTGGACAAATAAGAACAAAGAAAAATTTTTCCATAGCTTCTTTTTTCTGTGCTGTACTGATCAACAAATCTAATCTTCTCCTTTAATTTAAAAACATTTTATTCTACAAATAATACCAGCTATTGATCAGCTACTATGCCCCTGAGAAAGTTCTGTCACTCAGGATAGGACAACATATACATCCAGCTGCATTATATAAACAGCTAATGGTTATTCTAGAGTAAATACTGGAGGAAACAGATTTTATGATTAATTTATACCATTTCTACATAGTAGATGAAAACACTTTTCCATTCTAAATAGCAGATCAGGTAATTTTCAGAGTTTCCTTCTAAAACATGCTGTGGCTAACAGTAACATTTTACATAAAAGTTTTATGAAATATATTTTTTCTGAACTTTTGAAGCATTAAAAATCTTTAAGCAAACCTTGGTAATGGACAGTATGGACAGTAACAATTTTGAACTAAATTGTGCAGAGAATGAGGGAGAGGTAATCCTTTTCTATGGCTTGTGAGACAAGAGTATATATACTATAAATATATATATATATGGATGCTAAAGAAAAAGGGTCAAGTGGTTCTAAAGCCCTCTGTTACATTCCCCTCAAATCTCACAAGCTGAATAAAGATTCATACTCTAACTTTTTTTCCCCTTAACATTTCCCTGCTATTTCAATTATGTTCAATGTATATTGTCACTGTGTAACTTGAAATATGGGTATCTCTACAGAGGAGGAGAAGGATCTCTCTTAAACAAAGATCTCATTGTCTGGATAAAGAGAGAAAACAATTTATTTCAAAAGTATTGATCTCCTGAGGAGGCTGCAATTTAACTGACAAACCTAAATTTCTTGCATTTTTTGTAGTAAAAAAAAAAAAAAGTGTGAGATTCAAAGCTTTTATTATTTCTAAAATCTTTTTTAAGAAAGAAACCAAAATGAAGAGCTCTTTCATTTTGTTTCTGGTCTAATCTACAGGTCAGCTATAGAACCCATTAAGCGAGAACTACTTTCACTGTCTGCTTAAAAAAGATGTTACTTTTTCACTTTTTCACTGACTAAAGTATTTGACAGAACAAAATGCTAAATAAGCTTATTTAATTTCTGAGAAGGAGAAAATAAGACAAACAGGAATTTTTCTAGTTATCTCTTCAGGGAATCCAGGACCTCAGAGTCTACTTAACAAGCTCTGAGCAGACAGAACAAAGGAACAGGTTTAATAACAAATATCAACCAATTTCTCTCACAAGCAATATTTTTTAAACCTTGATATTTTTATATAAGGGAACAATGGCAAACTGGTGACTTCTACCCTTTATTCATAGTGCAGATAGAAATATATTCCTTTAATGTGTGAAAAGCTGGAGGAAGTAATTTATTTTCCGGTCAAAGATAGTCCTACCAATTCTTATATGATTAGCTACATTAATTGTTAAAAGATAATATGAAGATCGAGGGAAGCATATTAATTTCCTAAGATAAATGGGGGAATAGAAATATAGCTATGCTATCTGAAAACATACCACTGTCTAGTTTATGAAAGCATACTTGTATTTTATTTGGGGATTTTCTTTTTATTTGATTGGGGTTTTTTTGTGTGTGTGAGTTTGATTAAGATACAAGGGTCTTTGCTGAATATATGATTGCATAAGGCATCTAATATAATTTTTTTCTGTTTCATAGGATCATTTCAAACAAAAATCTGGTTTTCAAAGTTTTGCATTTTAAATGAAAAAGTCTGCTTGCTAGAATATTTGCTCTCAAACCAACATACAAATAATACAAAATGATACAAAACTTGAGAAACAAATATTTCGATGACTGAGTTACTATATTTTTGTTTCTTATTAGCTATCTTATACTGGTAATTAAAAATAATAATAAAAAAAGGATATGCCAGGAAGCACATTAGCTGTATGCAAAAGAAAATACACATATGCAAAAAGAGAACAAAAACAACATAACTGATTCTTCTCACTTGTCATGACACAAATGGTATAATGAAAATATAAAGGCTATTATACTATTCTATATTGCCTAGTAAGAAACATGATTCATTGATCAATTAAAATAAAATAAGCACTAAACAATAAATTTGGGAAACTTAAAATATTACTTTTTCTGATATGTAGACAATATTTTTAAAACTTAGACATGTAGTAAATTACCCTATTCTGGCTATTTTACACACTCAGTTCCCTTAATCTCTTCCATGGAGATGTTAGACAATATATTGCTCTTTGTTCTTTATGACATCTATTTATGGACCTATCTCTCATAATTTAACCAATCTTCAAAACCTCCTGATACATCTCTGTCCCCAAACTTCTGCACTAATAAATTACAGAAGTTTCCATTTGCTTACAAAGAATTTATTTCTTTCATTCTTTAACTGACCCCAAGTTAACATAAACAAATGCCTTTTTTATTCTCATATTGCAGGATTTAATGAATAACAGTTCTGCGCCACCTACTCACCACCTTATACTAGTTGATCAAGATAGAATTTTCTTCATTGCAGCACATATGGTGTTGTGTTTGGGACTGGTGACCAAAACAGTCACAGAGACACACCAATGTTTCAGCTATTGCTGGACGGTGCTTGCATCAAGGCCTGCTCTGTTTCTCTTGCTGCTCCATGAGCAAGAGGACTAAAAGTGAAAAATAAGTTGGGAGAGAACACAGCTGGACCAGCTGACTCCAACTGCTTCAAGAGATATTCCCTACCATATCCCACCATGTTCAGCATACAAAGCTGGAGGAAGAAGAAGGAAGGGGGTCACAATTGGAGTGATGACATTTGTCTTCCTAAGTCACGGTAACTCATAATGCAGCCCTGCTCTCCTGGGCGTGCTGAACACCTGCCTTCTTGTGGGAAACTGTTAATTAATTCCTTGTTTCACTTTGCTTTCCCTGTTATACTGTCTTTGACTTGAACCACTAGTTTCCTTGTACTCTTCTGATTCTTCTCTTCTGCAAGGGACAGAGTTTCCAGGTGAGATTAACCCATAACACAAGGAAACAACTGAACACCAAGCAAAGTATGAAGGCAAGCAGCAGAAACAGAATTCAGGAGCAAGTCTAGATCTGGACAGTTCAAGTAAAAAGACTCAGAAGCTGATCCCACATCAGATGAAAAAATATATTATAGAGCAACACCTAAAATCAGGTTGAAAGGCTATGAGGTGCCCTGAGTTCTTGGGAGGAGTCAGTAGCTTCTGCTTTGTCGAAATCGGCTGTGCGTGGTAACAGTATCAGTGGCTATCTTGTTGGGGGTACAGCTAAATTCTGTATTCATGGCGACACTAATAACCATGCTAGCACAAGAAAGAAAAGACTCCCAGATCCTTCTTCTAAACATAGTGAAGAAATATGCAATTTTGAAGACAAAACAGGGTGATTCCTTTACTAAGTCTGTTAATGGAGCCAATTTCTATTGCATTGCTTTCCTAATCAAACAATAGTCAAGAAAAAGTTAGTTTCATTTTCAATTGTTGTTACTCTGTCTAAAGAATTCTAAAATAATATTTATGCCAAGTGTTTTCTAAATACAAAATGTTAAATATCTATTTATAAAACCATTATACATGCTAGAAACTCTTACAGAAATTTTAAAAAATACAATTCTTTTGACAGATGGGAAAACTGTATGAAACAAAAAGATGATTCTGAGTTAGAAATACAGGATTACACCAAAACAAATTAATTCCTGGCAGAAAGAAGATGACTGAGAAGAAAGCCCTGGAACTGGGAGAACATCCAAGTACTTCTGACTAGGCTCACAAAAAAAGAGATTTTTTTATTCAAAAACTCCATAAAGTAAAAACTTATTTTATTGTTATTCTTTCATATAATCTAGAGGAAATTTTTGTGTCCTGTATGTTGCTATTTTCTGGCAAATTATGTTAATTTATTCTTCACCCATCTACTGATGGGTAACTTGCAAGTATCCTGATTTGATCCTGAAGACATACTGGTCCCGTTTCTCAGTCCCAAATCTTAAACCATATTCAGTATTAGTGACATGACAGCTAGAACAATGTCACAGTTTAGTTTCACAGTCTGTGGATGGGGGAGGGTTTTGGAGCTATTCATCAGGGAATTCACCCGAACAGGAGTTCAGTATCAAGTCCCAGTCATTTAAATTAGTGTTCAAAATGCAATTATAGGACCAACTCTATAGTATATGTGTAATATTAATAAAGCAAGGAAACTTTGGGAAGGTTATTCAGGCCATGAGCTTAAAAAAAGTGATGTGGTTTCATTGCTACAGGTGAATTTCTTCCCCAAGCAACTGACCTGTAAGTAGGTGTGTTTCACTGCATCCAGGGTTTCAGGTTCCCTCAGTTTCCAGATCCAAGGGCTGAGTGCAGTATGCTGTTCCTCTCTGGTCTGCACAGATGAGTTTCTTCTCAGTTTGCAAAAGACTGATGTAAATACAGAGTTGGGAAATGGGGAGGAATTTCTCTTGGCTCTTTTGGTTTCTACCCAAACACAGAAACTAGTTACACAATGTGCGTTCTTAACTCCTATGGCTCGAGTCAGCTAGTGAGAGTACTTCCCTCTCCCTTTGTCATTCTATACATAAGGATCTACCTTACAAAAGTACAGTCAGGAATGGGAGAGAAGAGAGAACAGAAAAAGCAAAAGTGAAAAACTTCTAGGCTGATATAAAAGTTTAATAAGTGAAAGGGGGAAAAAATGGTTGTATAAAAGAATCACTCAGCATGTTCCAGCTGATGCCCAGCTAGTGATGGGGAAAATAGCTACTTTTATTTTTGATTGTGACATTACACTATATGGAGTATCCCTTTTCTTCAATTTTTACATATAAGACTCAAGAGCGGAATCCAGTAGAATTATGAAGGAAGTCTGAGTTCAGAAGCTCTGTGTTCTGATAAGATTTTTTTGTTTTCTTAGTTCAATTTCTTCGTATTGGTATAACAAAAATGGGGAAACCTTTATACATACTTACAATGAAAAGTCAGGAATTCAAAGATGGAAGAACATAAAGCAGTACAGAAATTAGAAATATAACAGACAAGCAAGCAAACAAAGAACAAAGTCAGGACAAGTTTTGGGGAGTTATAAGCATCCTGGATTTTGGAAATTAAAACTAAACTCATGTAGAAGTACTTAAATCCTTAAAAATTAAGAAATGCAGAAAACAAGGTACTCAAAAGCTAAATATCTTCCTTAGTTGTTTTTTTTTCTCCTAAAAACTGACAAGTGAACAAAACAAAATTTATTCCTATATATTTCTTCATATATTGTTCAGGATCTAAATAAGTGACTTGTGGAATTTTGGCTCTATCCTTTGAGGTCACAAACTATTTCCCCCCAAAAACAAGTTTATAATAATCTTTTACAATGTTAGGAAAACCAGGTATAACAGATATATTATTATAAAATTTGTCTTTACAAATCATGCATTATAAGTATTGATTTGCTATTACTACATTTACTTTTTAGTAAAAAATACTAGAAATATTAATTCTCCTTTTCAAGCTGGACTCTTTACAAGACCATTTTCCATGTATTTAACCAGGGCTTCTGGAACAAAAACACATTGAAATTTGACAAAATGAATATAAACAAACTTTATGATACCACTATATTTCCACTTACATAATACTGAAACAAGAACAATCTCGTTCAATAAAACAAATTTTGATTTTTATATTTGCTGTAAATCCAAAGTACCTGGGAATGTACTACAGTAGTGTCACCTGAGCTCCAGTGAGCATAAAAAAATTTCTAACACTCCTTAATTTCCAGGGGTAGATGTAGATGACAATGACAAGCTGGAAATATTATCTATAAACATATTTTAAAATAATTTTGCCCTTAATGAACTCCATGCATCAGGGGTTAATTTTCCATTCTGCAACTGTACACTGCTTAGCACTGTGATAATTTTATGACTCACAACTGTGGTTCCTTAATGTTATCAAAAATATAGTTAAGGACTACAATCATTTTAAGATGATACGTGGTTACCCACTGAACTTTAGTGTGGCTTAATAATAAATACATGGATTAATGATTTCCTATCCATACTTAATATAATTCGACATTTTTAGCATTCTAAAATACTGGTGTGTGGTATTTACAAAAACAGTGATACCAGTTTAATTCAGTAATATGAAATAATGCTGACAACTTTCTCATCGTGTAATTACACTACCTGCATTGTCATTACACAGTAATTCCAATTAGTACACATTTGAAGTGTAACTAAAAGTCTTTGTTTGCATTTGTCCTGATCCTTACTGAATCCTAACTAAGCCCCACAGAAACACTAATTTCCTTCCAGTGGGATGAGGTTAGAATAGGAAGGGCAAAAGTGAGAAGAATTGTTGACTGAGAAGACAGTTTAGTAGGTAAGCAAAAGCTGCATATGCAAGCAAAGCCACCTCCAGGATATCATGGCTTCATCACATAAAATGGTGACTTGGGAAGACAAACTCCACCACTCCAAAAGCAGCCCCCATACACAGACTCTTTTCTTCTCCTTCCTGCAGCTTCCTATGCTGATCATAATGACATAAGGCATTCCTGGGGTCAGCTGTCCCAGCTGTGTCCCTTCTCAACTTCTTCTGCCCCCAGATTGACCTCACTGGTGGGGGTGGGTGAGAAGTAGGGAAAACCTTGCACAGCTCAGCAAGAACAAGAACATCCCTGAATCATCAAGAGTGTTTTCAGCACAAATCCAAAATGCAGCCCTCTGTGAGATACTGAACTTTATCCCAGCCAAATCTAGCACAACTAGAAAGTCTGTAAATTTAATAGGTTTGGGTGTGCTAACGGGTGATAGACTGGGAGCTGTATTCAACCTGGCACCCAAAACAGCTGAGCCTGAGCCCCACAGCAGCACCCAGAGTAAGTGATAAGTAATAGCAGTGGGAAACTCCCTGATGCAAGGGATAGAACCCCCCATCTGTTGACGTGACTGTTATCTAGAGAAGATTTTTCTTGTCCAGTCTCGGATTCAAGGTGCTCTGAAGAGATTGATGAGACTTTTCTAGCCCTGTATTTATTCTTCCTTGCCGCTCTTCCATATAGGCATTGTGAGGAACCAATTTAACTTTTATTTATGCCTCAATTATATGGATTTTAGTTACTATAAGGGCCTTACACATGGTGGGAGACTAAACATGTGCCACGTGAAGGAGGCAGCTAAGGCACGTGAGCGGAGAGGAGACTGCCAAAGCAGACAAGCCATTTAGAAAATGGAGGGAGGCTCTGTCTCTGGGGGAACTTTACCTGACAGGCAATCAGGGGAGTATTATGTTAGGGAACATTCAAACTAATTGAATCATAGAAGCATACAATGGTTTGGGTTGGAAGGAGCCTTAAATATCAATTAGTTCCAACTACCTGCCACGGGCGGGGACACCAGCCTGGTCCTGAGCATACACAGGTCCATGAAGCCTGATGGGAGGCACTCACAATCTTGGGGAAGTTGACTGACATTTTGAGGTCTGTCTCTGTTATTCTTTAAATATCACTCAGATTATGGGAGATTCCAAAGGACTGGAAGAAAGTACCTGTCATTCTTGTCTTCAAGATGAACAAGAAGGAAGGTCTGATCAGTTACATCTTAATTCCTTAATCCATTAAGTAATGCAGTTAGTAATCCTAGAAATCATGTCCAAGCCTACCAAAGACAAGAAGGTTACTGGGAGCATTAGGCATGGATTTGCAAAGGAGAAATCATGCCTGACCAACCTCACAACCTTCTTCAAAGGAATGGTTAAGGGAGCGAGAGAAATGGAGGATATAGCTTATTTTGAATTTTCCAAGGCTTTTGACATTGAGTTTCGCAGCATTCTACTTATTAAAATTATGAATAATAACCTGATGAATAAACATAATAGTTAAAAATAGGTGAAAATAGATTATAAACTGTCTGAAATGCATGCTTACAAGAATCTAACTAGCAGCATAAAGCCAACTTGTCGACCAGTCACTAGTGGTGTATCCCCAGGCTTATTCTTGCACTATTACTATTTAATTTCTTCCTTAATTACCCTCAAAAAATTTGCTCATGATAACACGTGGGAGTTTGATGGCTGATGATAAAAAACTAGGAGTCTGATGGCTGATCCACCAGCATACTGGCCTGTCATTCAGAGGGGCCTCAACAGAGTGGAGAAATGGGCTAACAGGAACCTCACGAAATTCAGCAAAGGAAGTGAAAAGTCCTGCACCTGCACAGTACAGACTAAGTGTCAACAAGCAGAAAAAGAACTTGTCAGGAATAGGCCTGAACATGAGCCAGACCAGACTTTGACACAAAGGTCAGCAGCCTCCTGGGCCACAGTAGAAGTGTTACTAGCAGGTCAAGGCAGATGATTCATCCTCTCTACTCAGCATGAGTGAGATATATCTGGAGTGCTGTGTCCAGTGCTGAGCTCCCCAGTATAAGCAAGACATGCTCATGCAAGTCCAGTGAAGGGACAGAAAGATGACAAAGGGACTGGAGTAACTTATATTCAAGGAAAGGCTGAGGTGCCTTTCCTTAGCCTGGAAAAGACTCAGGGGGACTCCATCAGTATGTATAAGCTGACTTCATCAGCTAGTGAGAGGGAATGAAGGAGAATGAACCAGAATCTTCCCAGCAGTGCCCAGTGACAGGACAAGAGGCAATTGAAACTGATTGAAACAGAAGAAATTTTATTTAGAGTTAAGGCCCAAATTTGTACCGTGTGGATGGTCAAATCCTGAAACAGGCTACCTGAAGAAGTTGTGGACTATCCATCTTTTTATTGTTATTGAAAACCTGATTGGACAAAGACATAAATTCATCCTGTTTGAAAAGGGAAGTTGGATTTCCAGAGGTGCCTCCCAGCTTCAAAGATTCTGTGATTTTATGAAAATTCATAGGAAAGTTTTGAAATTATTGGTTTTTTGTATTTTATGCACTTCCATTTTTTTTCATGAAATTTAGGCTGTTCATAGTAGGACTGCAGTGGCAATTCATTTAACGTGCCAAGCCAATGCATTCCAAATTCAGAAACATTAAAAGCTGCACTGCAAAGTAATAAGGGCTTATTCTGCCTGACCTCCCTCAAGATCTCTAACATAGAACCAGATCATAAATATGCACAGCATAGCAGATGTCAAGCCTCATGAATACATATAAATATTCATCAACTTATGGAATTTTTAGCTATCTGCTCAGAGTTTTTACGTTTGAATAACACCAAGTTGGGCAGAAGTGTTCATCTGTCCAACAGTAGGAAGGCTCTACAGAAGAATCTGGAGGCTGAATCTATGGGCCAAGGCCAATTGTATGAGGCTCAACAAGGCAAAGTGCCGGGTCCTGCTCTTGGGTCACAACAATTCCATGCAGCACTATGGGCTAGGGAATGAGTGTCTGGAAAGCTGCCTAGCAGTACAGGACCTGGGAATGCTGGGCAACAGCAGCTGAACGTGAACCATCAGTGTGCCCAGGTGGCCAAGAGCACCAATGTCGTGGCCATGTGGCCAGCAGGACTAGGGAAGTGATAATCCTTCTGTACTGGGCACTGGTGAGGCTGGACGTTAAATCTTGTGATCAGCTCTGAGTTCCCCTGTACAAGAAGGACACAGAGGTCCTGGAGTGTGTCCAAAGAAGGGCAAAAAAGGTGCAGAAGGGTCTGGAGCACAAGTCTTATGAGGAGTGTCTGAAGGATCTGTTGTTGTTTAGCCTGCAGAAAAGGAGGCCCAGGGGAGACCCCACAGAATACCCCAACCCTGAAAGTGTTTAAAGTGAGGCTGGATAGAATTCTGAGCAACCTGGTTTAGTGAAATGTGTCCTGTTCCATGGCAGGGGGCTGGAACTAGATGATGTTTAATGTCCCTTCCAACCCAGGCCATTCTATGATTCTATGAGATCACTCTCCATAGCTACTTAAAAGGAGGTTGTAGCCAGTTGGGTGCTGATCCCTTCTGCCAGTTAACAAACAATTCCTCTGCAGTCTCCATTGAAGACCATGGTGAGGAAGCTGTGCCTTTGCAGCCAGTGGAGGTCCGTGGTGGAGAACAGATCTGCCTGCAGCCTCTGGAGGATCCCACACACAGGTGGAGGCCCAAAGGAGGTTGTGACCTCATGGGCAGCCTGCCCTGGAACAGGCTCATGGCAGGGCCTGTGAATTTATGGGGAGGAGAGGCCATGCTGGAGCAGGTTTGCTGGCAGAGCTTGTGATCCTGTGGGGGACCTATGCTGAAGCAGCCTGTTCCTGAAGGATCCTATGGAAAGGGATCCCTGCTGGAGCAGTTTGTGAAGAACTGCAGCCTGTGGGAAGGAAGTTGCATAAGTTCATGACGAACTGTCTCTCATATAAGGGACTCCATGTTGGAGTAGAGAAGTGTGAGGCGTCCTCTCTGTGATGAGGAAGGAGCACCAGAGACAATGTGTAACAAAGTGACAATAACTCCTATTCCCCATCCCCCTGCACAGCTGATGAATTATGAGTACAGTTAAGCTTGATATATAAAGGAGGGTTGGGGGGATTTGGTTTTAAGATTTTCTTTTACTTGTCATCCTACTCTGATTTGATTGGTAATAAATTCATTTAATTTTCCCAAATCAAGTCTGTTTTGGCCATGATATTAATTTCTGAATGATCTCTCCTTGTCCTTATCTCATTTCACANATGTATTTTTATTGCTCTGTCTAGCTGAGGAGAGAGAGAGATAGAGTGAAAACTGTATCTGTATACTTGGAAGCCATGACACGCCTCCCAAACTACCTTTTTTTCAGGTTCTAAGGTATATATGGAAAATATTTTAATTTAGCCTGTCCAGAGTCTGATGTCCGGGGAAATTAAAGGCCAATTATTTTCTTTCCTATTCAGGCAGCTGGCTGACTGTGTCTCTGTGTGCATTAACAAATTCACATTAAATATTGCATGAAACATTAGGTAACCCTAATATATTTCATGGTCTCTGGCCTGCACAAGCCTTCTACAGAAACCAATAGGAGATGTGATTACACATTCATCAGTAAGAAACTCTCTTTCTCAGTCCTCAGTAAATTTTAAGGGATTTTCTGTCACAGCAGTTCCATTTAATATAACTTGTGCTGTGAGTTCTCAAGCTTCTGAAGGACTGACCTCATAGCCAATGTGTACTTTGTTAGCTACAGGATTGTTGTCCAGCCCTGTCCAGACATCAGACCGCGTCTTAGAACACTCAGATATGCATCACCATTGCATCAATATAAATAAATTGTATCTCTCAACTGATTTAGGTACTCTTTTCCAAATATTTTGTTTTGGACACTTTCTCACAGTTCTGTGCGCAAAGTAATCAATACCTTTATGAGAAATGCCCCAAAGAAATGGAATGTGTTCTTATGTGTGTAGTATTGAAAAACCCCTTCCACTTCTAGACAACAGCTAATAGATGAGGCTCTACAGGAAATAAATTTTACTTAAACTTACCCTGCAACCTGAAGCAATCCTCTAATAACAAATTTAGTGCTTTCTCAGAATGAAAAAACTTCTAGATCACAATTACTTTAGGAGATGTCCAGCAGTATTTAATCTCATTCTTCCAAAAGGTTTGGAAATATGCTTATTCTTCAAAAAACAGATATTCTTAGAGAAAAAAAAAATCCATTTATTCATCCTGAAGCAATGAAATGTCTGAGCACAAAGAAATGTATCATTGCTGCTCTATGACCGGCATGTTAAAAAGATTTTGGAGGGGAATATGTCAGAGCATATCATATTTTTAAGTGATATATGTCAGCTGCAGAATATATTTAAGGGTTCAGTGGCACCAACAGAACCAAATCTAATCCTGCAGGACAGAGAAGGGACACAGATTTTCACCTGTAGGCAACATTATGAAGATGACAATTTTAGATTAGACTTAAAAATGACCCATTTAGCAGAAGATTTTTGCATAAGGAAACTCATGCTGTGTTTAAACCAAGGAATAACTTAGACACACACGAGATCTGTTTCATTAGGGATCTGAAAACCATTCCCACCACTGAAAAATTAATCAAGACACTTTTTTTTTCTCTGAAATATGTACTATGTACTGACACCCACTTGTGTGCTATCAGTACAGTAAGCAGAGTTGATGTTCATCTGGCATACATTCGACTCACAGGCCTCTACCTCACCTTGTAAATGGAGTTCTTATTATATGGTTAGCTACTTTCCCGTAACCTAGTGAGTCTGATTCTTTTAAGAGGTGCTTGACACAAGACAAAACAACTTCTTGATCATATTCAGACTGGAATATATGATTATAGACTATTTCTGCAAAATTATTAAATATCTTCCTGATTTTAATATAAAAAACTCTAAAGAATGACAAATACACTGTATAATCAGTATTTTCAGGTGATTTCCAAATTGCTTAAAATGCTCATATATATTTTGTAGATAAATTTTAAATGTAAAACAAAAACTTGAAAATAGAAAAAATGGTACATACCTGAGAATATACTGAGGTTATTTTATTTTACTTTGCATTTTCTAATCTTTTATACCACGTATATGTGTGTATATGTATAAGATATTTTATTCTATGTTAATAGTGAAAATTTGTGAATAAACAAAATGTGAATTTCTGGAGGCTCTTTAAGAATCCAGAGAAGAGATCTTTAAGAAATCCTGAGAATAATGACGGAAATAGGAAATACCCCCCAGAATGTAAATTAGGAAAATCTCTATTTGTTTCTATTGTTCATCTGCAGCTCAAAGCCCCCCCCCCCCCCAAAAAAAAAAAAAAAGTATTTTATTCAGATCATTAGAGTTACACAGCAAATCTGGTACCCCATGAACCATGAATTTAATAATGATTATTTGACCTCCAAGGATGAAAAAACCTTGCCATCTTTAGACAGAGATTTGCCTGTTGGAAATATCATGAAGCAAAGAAAAACAACTCCTTAGTCTCTTATCCAGTTTCTTGAATGTTCACTCTTTAACTTAAAACCAGAATTTTATGGACATGCTAGCAATACCTGTAACAACCAGATTGAATTAAGATTTGATTTAAGATTGTAATTAAGTACTGGCATTCTAAAATATTTCTGTAGATGTTGATCATGTTGTTTTAGCTTTGAACAGAGATGGTAAAACATTCTCCTTGTGACTTTGTTATAGAGGTTCTCAGATAAAAACACAATTTTTTTTCTGCCTTTGTTGAAATTGTCTTGATGTATTCTTTTATTCTTAGCAGCATGGGCAGCATGGGAAAAGAAATATGAAAGAGTTTTTCTGAAGTCATATGCTGATATTAAGTTTGGAAAATTATCTGCTCTATATATGTCTGTCGGTTAATGTACTGATTCATTCCTATCCATTATTACTATCTACACAGCACAATTTCAAGAAACATGAGGGCTTTTAGTGTCAACAAACTTGTGTTTTAAAATATGGTACACATTATGGTATTTATACACTGGAACAAAAGTTTATCCACTATCAGTGGTTAGTGATATCACATAAGCCCCAATATTTTTTATACCAAATTAACATTTAAGGGAAAATGGTTTACTATGCATTACAAAAATCCTTAAGGCATTTTCAGCAACAGTTCTACTTACAGAATTCATCAAATAAAATTTTGCTGCCATGAAACATACAGATTTGCTCAGATGTAGTGAAACACTGAAGAAGACAAATTGTTGAGATATAGGAGCCATTTAAAATCACAGAATTTAAAAAACCAACCAAACAAACAAACAAAAAAAAAAATCACCCCAAATTCATGAGCTGGAAGGGATTAATTCAAGCCCCTCAAAAAAAGGACCACTTTAAAGGTAGATCCCATTTCCAAGTTAAAACTGCCTGGGGTTAAATTCAGTATCATTTTGAATATCTGCAAGAATAGGGATTTCACAGGGTCTCTGGGTGACCTATTCTAGTGTTTAAACACCCTCATTGTAAGTACATTTTCCTAATATCTAATCAAATTCTCTTTTGCTGCACCTAATCCCCGTAGATTTCATTTCTTTTCTTTTATCCTGAAGAAGAATAGAGAGAGTATATATCTCTACTATCCTTCTACTGAAAACCACAGTAAAATCTTCCATCAGTTTTTCCTTCCAAAACTGAGGAAACAAAATTTTCATTCACTTTCTGTATATCACATATTTCAAGCCTCTAATCATCTTTGCAGCCCTCTACTAAGCCTGCCTTGTTTCTTTTATTTCATATGTGTTTTCTACTGGGAAATAAAAACTATGTAGGACTCTGAATTTACTCTCAGAATGGTCAAAGGCAGGTTATCTGCTGTCTCTACTATTGTGAATACAGTTTATTATGCCATTGCCTTCCAAGGTGAAAGCTCTCATTGACAACTCATATTCACCCTGTTGTCCACAGGAAGCCCAGCTCCTTTTCTGCAGAGACAGTTCTGAGCCATTCATATATTTGCCTTTGCTGGACTTCACACAGCTTCTTTCAGCCCATTTTTGAAACCAGCCCAGGTACTTTGTATTGATCCTATCCTCTTCTCACAGGCTTTGTTGTCAACAACAACACTTTCTATAGGTGCATCAATACAGATCATTAATGAAGATATTGTTTAGCACTGGCCCTGATCTTCATTTCTGAGGAGCACCATTGTTAATAGTATCCAGGTGGATTTTACATAGCTGACCACAGTCCAGCCAGGCCAGCCCTCCTGCCACTTTTCCATACTGTAGTACACCTTTCCAATTTGGCTACAAGAATATATGTGAAACACCTGATTAGTCAGGATAAACAGATTCTGCTGTTGTTCACAGAATCAGTTACTACAGAAAGCAGTCAGGTCCTTCAGGTATAATTTGCCCTTGGTAAATCTATGCTGGCTCTTCCAATCAACCAATCAATCTTTGGTTTTGTCCAGTTATGAGGAATGCATTTCACTCAAAAGAGAGAAGCAACAACATGTTTCATTTAGGGAAAATAATATAGTTCAGTAAATTTGATTGAATTTAAGACAGTTTAACAGCAGTTTATCAAGATTCCATAAGTTTGGTAGCAAGATTCACTTTATTAATTACTGCTTCAAAGAATGATACAAAGGAAAATTGAGTTAGGTTTGAGTTAGAAAGATTTGTACAGAGACCCTTCCACTAAGTCCCAATGCAGCAAGGTCTAGTCTTCATCTCAAACTCGGATGATGTTTTATGATGAAGGGAATTGTCTGTACAAAGTTTATAATAATATTAAGTAGCTACATGGATTAGCAATGTTTCATTAATTCAGCATGGTATCAGTCACTTACCACGGATATATCACAGCTGAGAGATCTCCCTGCCTTGCACTAAGAGCCTCATAGCCTCAACTAAAGGACCTCAAACCTCTAGAGACACCCCTGCTCGAGGACAAATATACCCGGTGCGCAGTACAGATGCAATTCAGGGGGAGCTCAAATGAATAAATATTGCCACCAGGAAGACTTCATCCTGATAGTAATATTTATAGAATGAAGGAGTTTACTGTTAAACAATAGTATAGACAGATATCTTTATTTTAGCTTTTGTATCTTATTCTGTACTTTAGTTATCTTACATTTTTGGGCTTTGAAACCAGCTTTTCAAAATCTTTTTCCGAAATATCTTCACTTCCTTGTATGTGAGCCAGGATCTCTCCAGCCCATATATTTATCCCAGTGCATGAGTCCTTTTGCTCATTAATTAATCCAATCCAAAGTATTGCCATGGGTCAGCCGTACCATCACAAGCCTCTAGTGACCCTATTTTAAAATCCTTCTTCATAGTTAAGAAGTCTGTTAGCAATTGCAATATTTCTCCTCCCAACAGACGCATCCTATTTCTCCTCAGTAATCTGAATTCTTCAGAGAGAGAGCTATAGTCAGAAAAACCAAAGTGTGATTTGAAATATCACGTAACCAACCAGGCACTGACTCACTGCATCCATCAGCTCATAAGTAAGCCCTTCCCTTTGACGGAACTGAGATGTTTCTTGATGTTGCATGCTTTACAACCTATAAACTCTCTTGAGAGTATCACTGATATCAATGTAGATGAACAACAAGACATAAGACAGAATTCAGATGAACCTCAGCAATTTCTCTTCATTGTCCCAGACTGAGCTCCTGACAAGCCATAAACTTCACAATACAGAAAATCTGGGAGACAAATGTTGATGTCTCCTGCTACTATCATTTGCTGCTTTCATTTGGCGTTTGGACATGGATCAAGCTGAGCTGGTCCAAATGTCTTCTCTGAAATTTCTTCCCTATAAAACATCATAGCCTTATACCTTTTTTAAAAGTGCACATCAAGAAGTGAAGAGAGAAATATCTTTTTTTTTTTTGCCAGAAATCACAACATTCTGTTATGCCCATTTTAGGAGACTGAATCCACGACTTTAGTGTAGCAATGAGATGTCCATCCTTCTGTACAGTGTGACACATTCTCACTGGGAGAAGCACATAACCTGAGACCAGGGCAGTTGCTGCAGCCAGGCCTGGGTCTGTCTACTGTAACACAGAACTGCTTTAGTGGCCGTGCCCTCTCTATCAGTGCCCTGGCACCTCAGGTACCACCTCCTCTCTGTTCCCTTTCTCACAAGCCATTCAGGGCTTAGTCTCTCTTTGGCATCCCTGTTTGCTGAATTCAGTATATCTGACTAATTCAAGAACTACTTTAAAATTTTATGGGATGCTTCATTTTTGGCCTTCAGATGTGCTTGTGGTGAGTTGACCTTGGCTGGCTGCCAGTTACTCACCAAGTTGCATTCAGTCTCCCTCCAACAAAAGACAGAGGGAAAAAATACGACAAAAGGCTTGTGGATATAAACAAGGACAGAGAGATTATTTCCAAGTATTACCACAGGCAGCACAATCTCTGCTTGTGGAAACTAATTTAATTTATTCACATTTACTTGTAAGAAAGTAAGTAAGTGAGAAATAAAACAACAAAAAAAAAATACTGAAAGATTTTCCCATCAACTCTCCCTTCCTCTCAACTTCCCTCTTAACTGTTCAACCTCCCCACCTGAGCAGTGCATGGATATGGAGAATAGAGACGCTTTGTCTCTGCTGCTCCTTTCTTTTCACATTCTTTCCCCACCCCAGTGTAGGGTATTTCCCATTGAATGCAGATACTCACAAACCTCCAAAATGGGCTCTTCCCATGGCCTACAGATCTTCAGGACCTGCTCCAGTGTGGGTCCTTTTCACAAGGTATAATTCTTCAGGAACAGACTGCTCCAGCATGGGTTCCCCACAGGACAGGTCTCCTGACAAAAATCTGCTGTTTACGGCCTACTTTCCAGGGGCAACCGTTCCTACCTGGAGCCTTCTCCAGGGCAGACCCTCCATGAGGTCACAAGGAGCAAATGCCTGGTGTTGTGTGGGGTCCTTCATGGAATTCAGAGTAGGTATCTGCTCCTCCTCAGTTCTCCATGCTCTGCAGGGCAATCTCTGTTCTGGCATCTGGAGCACCTTCTCCCTCTCCCCTCCCTCCCACGTTCTTCACTGCCATTTGTGTCTGCAGGGCTGTGTGCTGTCATACATTCTTACCCCTCTCTCACAGATGTTGCAGTATTTTCTTACCCTTTCTTAAATATGTTGTCACGGGGGCACTACCAACACTACTGATTTCTTCAGCTTTGGACAACAATGGGTCTGTCTAGGAGTCAACTGAAACAAGCTTTGTCCAGCATGGGAGCAGCTTCTGTTATCTTCTTATAGAAACCACCTCTGTAGCCCTTCTACTACCAAACCCTGCCGGGTAAATCCAATACAGTGTCAAGTGCTCTGGTATCTCAGATACCACAAATGAACTAGTGCTATCCTGTTCACCTACAAGGAGTTCAAACCAGGAAAACAGATGAAAACTAAAATAAGAATCTTACCTGCAATGAAATAAGCCCACTGTACAAGACAATGAATGTGTCAGCTATTGGTGAATTTTATTAGCTGTGGATTCTAATCACACTGCCTTACTGTACCAAGGAGAAACACCAGCACTGTGAGATGTTCTCTAAAGTTACAAAAGTTGCAAACGCAAAAATAAAATTCTGCAAGCAACACTAAAATTTCCAGATGTAGGGCAGATGAGAAACAAGATGCATAAACTAGCAAAAACTTGAAAGGCTCAGTATTAATATTTTTAAAGGAGCTTGGCATTCAGTACCAGAATTTTACAACTTCACACACACTCCTATAGAAAAATATGTCAAAATGAATTTGTTTTTAATTTCTTTTTTTTTTCCCTATGGACAGGAAAAAAACACTTTGCCTAAGACATTGTTATCAGGCATAATAAAACAGTTCCTCTCCAAAACAGTTGGAGAAGATGAAAGGCTTGAAGAATAACTTTTGCTGTGTATTTTTAAAAGTTACAGAAGGGTAGGGAGGGAAAGTTCACAGTTGTGAAATTAGTCTTCCCAAATAACTGTTATGCATCATGGAGCCCTGATTTTGTGGAGACAGCTTAATATGTGCTTACTGATAGGATGTTGTGGAGGAATTCTATTTTGCTTTCCTTGTACACAGAATTTTTTGTAATTTACTAAATTGTTTTTACCCCAAACCACAAGTTTTCTCATTTCTCCTCTTCCAACTGTCTCCTCCAACTCACAGATATGGGAGCAAGTAAACTGCTCTGTGGAGCTTAGCTGCCTGCCAGGGTTG
Source organism: Phainopepla nitens (assembly GCA_013400175.1). Classification (NCBI taxonomy): domain Eukaryota; kingdom Metazoa; phylum Chordata; class Aves; order Passeriformes; family Bombycillidae; genus Phainopepla; species Phainopepla nitens. The sequence continues at coordinate 119,682 of VXBQ01008401.1, forward strand.
ATCCACAAATTTTTAGTTGGCTGCATTTAGCTTTGAAAATTTGAAATGCTCATATCTTGCACAGACAAGAGCAGAGACTTACTTTCCTCCAGGTTCTTGGTGGGATAAGATACAAACAGCTACCTACATTGCACACAAAGAAAACAATGTTATATTCATCATCACAAATTTTCTGCATTCAAAGATGAGAATATCCCATATAAATGTAGTTATCACAGTGATTCCTATTATGAATGAGCAACTTAAATTATTAGGCAGCAAAATGTACTTTTCCTTATGACTATGATTTCACGGAACAACATATTGTTGCATATTAGGAACTCTTGCAAAACCTTGCAGAGCAGGTTCCTTCTCTCCCTATTATTTTTTTGTTCTGTTTCAAAATGCTACAAGAGGTACATTCCCAGTTTTATGGCATTAGCTTCTGAAATAGAGTAATACATGTGGAGGTTACAGAGTAAAAATGTGCCCAGACCATGAGACCTTAACAAAATAGGAATCTATACTTTCTTGGACTTCTAAAGCATTTCGAATAATTATTTTGATTTGTTCTATTTCTTATGCAACAACATTTTTCTTAATTACAGCCTATTATATTCTCTATTTTGCTACTAGAGGAACTCTGATAAGGAACACGTTAAAATCTAACCTTGTATAGTAACAAGGAATTGATAATTTACATCAAGTTTAGATAATTTATGGTTTTAAAATCAACATATAAACTAGAGTTTCAATAACGAGGGAAAAAAAATCAATTCAAGTACTACAAAAAATTTTTATGTACAAATGGAAGTCACCTACCCATTTAATAATTAGGTAATGTATAAACAACACTGTCATTTTAAATAAAGGGAGAGAGTAAAAGTATAGAAACTTCATATTACAAAGAGCTAAATAATTGTTATTTAGTAAGGAAGGTTTAAGTTTTTGATTCAGCAATTAAATTGCATTTTTAAATTAACTCTATACTTTAAAATGTATATCAGAAATCAATGCAGGATTACTGAAATTTTCAGATATTTTTCAGATTACAGATTCTTCAGCTCTACTTTGCTGTGGTACAAACAGGACTTCTCTAGAATTAAGCAAAGCACCATTCTCTGAATGATTTTCCACAGAAGGATAGTGAGGTTCTGTCCCTATTTAACAAAAATGCCTGCTACGCAGAATTAGCATATTATTTACACCAGAGCTTGCTAACTGACATTTCCTTGTACACCTTTTTTTAAAATAAAGGCTTCCTTATTAAAAAAGCATTTCAGTGCAACACTGTTATAGTATGATTTCTATTCTTGTTGCATCACATGCTTCTTGTGAAAGAAGAATGTGTTAAATGGGTTCTGAAACGTGAATTTTTTTCCACTAACCATTTTATTACTTCTCATATCTCTATGCATATTTTCATTTTACAAACTTAATTCACTCTGAAACTGACACTCAATGACGGGATTTCTAGATAAAACTAATCTGTAATGATAAATTACATGCCAGAATCAAAAGCTTTTGGAGAAAGAGATTCAAATAGATATTTCACTGAAGTAAGAAAGAACCAGAAGAGAATTTTAGACTATTTTGTTATCAAAGACTGCTAATTATTAGGATCAATCTTATTCAGATTTAAGTATGAACTTTGTGAACTTCTGAGTTTTAGGAAGTCACACTTATCTTTATGAAGGAGTCACTCTGCTAAGAGAAGAGAAAAAGGAAGTTCTGTGTCCAGATAAGTCCCAGCTGACTAGAAACAGGAAAATGACGTCCTAATTTTCAAGAAGGACAAGAAGGAGGACCCCAAAAACTACAAGCCTGTCAGTCCCATTTCACTACCTGGCAAATTTATGGAGAAGATAATCCTGTGAGGTATTGAAAAACACCTGAAAGACAATGCAGTCAATGGTCACAGCCAGCACATCTTCATGACAAAGAAGTCCTGCTTATCACACCTGATTTCCTTTTATGACAAGGTAACCACTAAGTTGATCAAGGGAAGCCAGTTCATGCAATCTTTTTGGATTTCAGTCAAGCTTTCGATACTGTTTCTCACAGTCTCCTTCTGGACAAAATGTCCAGCATACAGCTGGATAAATATATCACGCCATGGGTGAGCAATTGGCTTATGGGTCAGGCACAATGAGTGAATGGGAAAACCTCAGACTGTACTGTCACTTGTGGGGTTCTCAGGGCTCCATCCTTTGATCAGTTCTTTTCAACATCTTCATTAACCGCCTGGATGCAGGACTCAAAAGAATTCTAAGTTTTTTGAAGACACCAAAAACAGTGGAGCCGTTGACTCACTTAAGGGCCAAGAGGCCCTGCAAAGAGACCTCAGCAAATCAGAGGCCTGGGCAATCACCAACCACATGAAGTTTAACAAGAGAAAGCGCCGGATTCTGCACCTGGAATGGGCAACCTTGGATGTATGGACAGATTGGGGAGTGAGAGATTAGAGAGCAGCAAAATGGAAAGGGACTGGGGGTCCTGATCAATGGCAAGTTGAACATGGGTCAGCAGTGCCCTGGCAGCCAAAAGGGCCAAGTGTGTCCTGGGGCCATCAGGCACAGCATCATAGCCAAGTGAGGGAGGGGATTGTCCTGCTCTGCTCCGCACTGGGGCAGCTGCACCTCAAATATTGTGTGCAGCTTTGGGTGCCACAATACGAGCAAGGTATTAAACTACTAGAGAGTATCCAAAGGAGAACAACAAAGATGGTGAAGAGCCTTGAGGGGAAGCCTTATGAGGAGCAGCTGAGATGAACTGGTCTGTTCAGCCTGGAGAAGAGAAGATTGAGGGGAGACCTCATCGCAGTTACAACTTCTCATGAGGGGAAGAGGAGGGGTAGGCATTGATCTCTTATCTGTCTGGTGAGCAGTGACAGGACCAGAGGGATGGTCTGAAGTTGTGTCAGAGGAGGTCTCAGCTGGATATTAGAAAGACGTTCCTCACACATGCAAAACAACAAGAAAATGTGGTCGTATTTTGTGTAGAATGGAACATTTTTTGATCTGGACTTGGCTGTAAAAGGGAAATAAAAAGTCCATACCTTCAGAAGATACATTATTTCTCAAATGATTAGTTTTTGTAGAAGACAGGAAAATTCAAAATTAAACACTGTTGTTCCTGTATAAAACATGCGGCTTTTTTTCCCTCAAGTTAAAAATTGGTCAAGGCAAGCAATACGGAGAGTTTAATGCCTTAAAGAAATTTACTGATCTGGTTTGGGCTCTTCTCTGAGAAGAGCCTTTTAGATTTAGAATAGTTTATGACTTCACAATGGGACATGATGTAAAAATTCTCAACTTGTGACTTCTCTCAGGGATGCTAATAGGTCAAGTTTTGGCCTGCCTTTTATTTTGGAGAGAAAATGTTCTAGAAAAGACAGATATGTAATTTTATATCTTAAGTAAAACATACTATCTAACTTATACCATCAACAATGAAATTATAAAATGAGAAGCAAGTCTAATGACTAGATATAGGTTATTGTTTTAATCATTTAATTCACAGAAAAATATCCTAATTTTGATGATGATGTGATTCTGTTGCGTACATTATATTTGAAATAAGACAGTTCCTTAAAAATGAAGTGTTTCAGAACAAAAAATGTGATCTCTACAAATGAAAAAAAATCTTTAATTTTTTTAAAAACCTGACAAATGTAACTTTAAATTACTTGTAAAAGGTTGCAGAAGAAAAAGATAAGATCAGAGTACAAATCATTGTTCCAAGCTCTCAAACTATAACGTCTACATATAATGCTTTTTCTCTTTGATCTGAAAGAAAAAACAGGAAATCATGAAAGGCAGGTCAGCTCTGTTAAAGACAGAAAGGGAAATAAATTTTATCAAATGGGCATTTCCATTGAAAAAGGAGTTTCTCTCTGAGAAATATACTCAAAAATGTCCATGAGAAATCGATATGTAGCCAGAAGTAATAAGCACTACAAAAATGTAATTAACATGGGGAAAGAGAATCTGCAAGTCTGGAGGTGAATGGCAATAAACAAAAAGAACTAATAATAATTTTGTATTATATATTTATATTTAGATATCTATTAATTAAAAAATACAGAACAATTGCAAAATAAATAATAAATAAATAAAAGAATAAAGAATAAATAATCCAAAAAACTTCTTTTTAAGATGGAGATCACCAAATACAATAATTAACATAAATGCAAATACTGCAAAATCAGGTTAAATTATGGTACAGTGTTATCAAAAATTTTTTTATAACACGGTTAAAAAATATGACAATTTTTTTAAAAAATGCCTGCAAGGATAGGCAAAATGAAAACTGAGTCAGGAAAAGAAGACTTAAAATAATTGAAGATTGCTTGATGAAGCTCAAATTAAAAAGAGGTTTAATGTAGTGATCATAATTTGAAATATTTTGCTTAAATTGATTGCTTATTGTAAAGAGAAATCTTATGTCCACATTTCATATTGAAATTTAGCAGAATTTTTAATAAAAATAACTAGTTAAGAAAGTTAGTTTGATCAGTTCAAATCAGTAATCAAGTATGAACTGTAAATTAAATCAGAAATAATTTTTAAAATAAGAAAATAGCATATCTGTTACATGTGTGTTGTATGTAAATATCAGTATATAATGGAATTCAAACCTATTCTGACTTGTTCCTTAAAAATAAAAGACAGGTAGAAATTCAAAATTTGACAAATGATACTGAATAATAATCTAGCAGAAAAATACTTTTTTCTCACCTGACTCCTGTTATAATCAGATTATTGAGAGATGCCTCTGCCTGAATCAAGGTGAAAATGAGGCCATATGCCAGTCAATAATATGGATTTTATTTATCAGTAAATGTCAGGTAGAGAGATAGAAATAAATAGGAAAGAGTTGGATAGAGGGAAGGGAGAGATAGAGAGAGAGAAAGAGGGAGAGAGGGAGAGACAGAGAGGAGATTAAGCAGAAGATAGCTCCCACACACAGATCCAGAGGCATGCCCTTGGTTCTCCTCCACCCTGAGCTTCTCAGTGGTGCGGGTCTGGGTCGATCTCCTGGGGGAACCACCTTTATACAGTCCACACTCCAGATATCCATGGGGTGGTCACAGATGCAGTTCCCATAATTTTGGGTCATCTTTTTTTGACTGGAGATATGTGTATTAGCAGTTGCTTTCTTTCCCACAGTGGGAATTTTTTGTCCAGATACGCTAACCAGGATGTACCAACCAGATCTTACATTCACCAGGTTTGAAGTAAGCTCCTTCCTGGCATAAATTTCTCTTGTCTACACTTATTTTAAGTTGCTGCTGTGGTGTCTTGTCTTATGGCAAGTTCCTTCTGTGGCCTTCACTGTGCTTTAAGATAGGCAGCTGTATTTTTTAAGTCCTTATAGCTCCACACAGAACATTTATGCCTATTTACACCAAAATCTACACTATAAACAGTCAAAAAAAAAAAAAAGAGACAGAGAGAGATGAAAGAAAGTAGGACTTTTAGAAAAGATAATACACCTGTGACTGAAGAGCTTTGTAATTTTTTTTAACTTGCCTATTAATTAATAAAGCAAGAACTTACAATGGAATTTAATTTAGAAGAAAGATCTCAGAAATTAATGTCACATTTTAATTTCTTGATAATGAATTTTTAATAAAAGGAACTGTTATGAAAAATAGTAAGTTACTGGTTTTGTTTTGCAAGGATGTGGTGATGAGGAATAAGGAGACCTTATCTTAGGCACAGCCTTATTTAATATGCTCATTTGTGTTCTGGAACATTTACAGGACACTGCATGAATATGATTCATAGGTGATGATATAAGAAAAGGCGGAACACTTACAAGAAAGATAAATTAAGAGTTCCAAAGAGGTCAGACATATGACCACAGATTTCTTATGTAAGTATAACCAAGTATAAAGCATCAAACTAACACACTTCATACCCCACAAAATTAAAGAAACTATAACTTATTTGAGAAATTGTTCAAGAATGTAGAAGGATATTCTGGCAGTAATTTTAAGGATTTAAGAAAAAAAGACATTAACAAAAAAATATCAACAATGAGATCTACATTCCCTGGTGACGTGATAGAAATTCTGTCGCTTGAAACATTTCGGAATAGCCTAGGAAGAACAGTAATGAATGTACAATAAAGCAAAATCAGTAATTGCGAGGTAAAATTACTTAAAAATACCTTTTTAAAGCTCAGATTGAAGTTACCATGTATTACTGATATGAAAACCAATTAACTGAATAATTTCTAGGTACTTCCTTTTTATTCCCATCTACATCTGTTATACCAGTAGTCACTATAATGCTTACTTTGGTAGACATATATTTTATTGGTATATATAGTGTAAAAATAAAAGGCACTTATCCAGTCAGTAATTCATTGAAATCTTAGTTTCTTCCTTCTGTCAACTAACTATATGACATTTACTACTTTTAAATAAGATGGCTCAAAATTTTCAATCTACAGATATGCAAGATTTCAAATCTCAATATAGCATCATTAAAATGTGAACTTTTTTTTTTAATATGAAAGCTACTATTGCATAACATCTTGAAAGCTTGGAGTTTTGTTAAACATACAGAATCACAGCTTGTCAGAATCACCAACTACCACCTGGAACAAAAAGAAGAAAAAAAAGAAAAGAAAATATAAAATATGTAAATTTTACTTCTACTCAGAAGTTCTTTTCTGATAATACCTTGATAGTTTTAACTTTGGATTATAAAATGTGCTTAGCACTGTCAATTGAAAATAAAAGTTCTTTTTAAATACACTGAGTTTACATGACCATGAAAAGTTTCTGTTGGGCTGAATAATTAATATTTTGTCTATCTTAAGATTGCAAATACATCAGGAAAGTTTTTCCCCATATCAGAAAATCAATCAACTTGCCAAACTTAAACCATAATAGACTTAAAGTCAAAAAGTTTTAGGAATAATTTTTTGACAGGACAGAAACATATCACAACAATATTAGCACAAGAAGGTGAAGTGAAAACAAAAGATCAAAACACTAGGACTGCCCCCAGTTACTGCTATGCAACATGAAAACAGCATCAAAAATCTCACCAAAAGGTTGCCAAATACGTCTTTGTTGTCACTGAACAACAGGGAAAAAAGTACATCTGATGTGCAATCTCTGAGTGTGAAGTAATGCTTATTTATTGTGTAAAATGGAAGCATCACATTATTTGGAAAAGTAAATTATTATTTAAAATATTTTACATGTAGCAAGTATCATATGATTTAACATTTTAGTGAGCTAAGTGATGAATCGGATTGTCAAGTGAGGACTTTATGCTGCATAAACTCAGGACATTGGCTGGCAGTAATACTGTTAGCCCTTTGTTCATGATGTAGAAAATTTGGAATCACACTGAAGAACAGATTTTTTAGCAGGTACAGTATATTGTGGTTTTGTTCTGAAAAATATTTCGAAAAGTACGTACATGCATTTGATATCAAAATCATTAACTATTGAGATCTAGTAAGTGTTCAGTAAAACAAAGAGTTATTCTTTTTTTTCCATTTCATAATGAAGAAAACTCTCACAAAACCCCTTTACTTGTCTGAGATATTTCATTATTGAAAGTCAGCCAATATAAACAGGTTGCTCAGCATATTATAGCTCTCTTTTTGTTTTAACAGTGACATCCAAAGGAAGGTGAAGAAGAAAATACACAGTTTAAAATTCTGATGTAGATTTAGAGTCACTACCCCTGCTGTCTGCATGTATGGGAGCAGAAGAATGGCTCAAGACAGTCAGGTGGGAAATGGGTGAGGGAACAGGTGGGATGGAGCACCTTCTCACTCTCTGTTGTGTAGTGAAATGTGACACAGGCCCACACTCTACTGGGGGCAATCAACTGAGCAGGACCACCGTAGGCCCCAAAATGGTGCCAGGAACATTCTGGCATCGTGTGAAGTGCAGGCTCGAGACTTTGGCTCCACAATTAGCATAGGCCAGCCCAGGGGGCCTGGAACTGATAAAAGGTCAGCAAGATGTGTGCAGCATGATGCGCTCCACTACCCTGGAGTGAAATCTGCTGAGACCACACTGGTTCCTAGGATAGTGGTTACCTACCCTCTCTTTTTCTTTCTCCTTCTCTTCTTCTGCATTCTTCTTCTTGAAATATATTATAATCCTGACTAAAAAATCTAGTCAAAGCAATGCCAAATGTATTATTAAATCTGGATATTCTAAAGTTTGCAAGCGGAAGCTGTTCATTATTGAACCTGTTTTGTTTCTCCCATGCACCTCTCAGAGTATATCCAGCTACCTTTCCCTAAACCTGTTGAGTGGGATGATCCGTTACAGTAAATAATCATTAACTGCAACGAATTTTAGGAAACACAATGTTCAGGCAGCGAAAGATATTCAAAAGAGATCCATAGTTAGAAATAAAGAGGAGTTACGGTGTTCCATAAACCAATGAAACTTCTTGGTATTGCCTCTTTGAGATAACCTTCTATCTCTGCCCAGGACCCAGTGTCAGCGCCATGAGACCCCTAAGTCCTGTCTCAGAGATGTCACAGCAGGGCAAGCTTCTATCTCCCTACACTCCTGACATGCCTGGCCATGAGACCTGGTGATCATCATGCTCCTGGGAGCTTGGTATCGACTCAGCAGAAAGTTGTGTCTTCTGCCCTCCCCAGAATAAATGGCAACCCAAAGCTCACACCGAATTATGCAGCCATCCAAGCCTCTGTGGGACATAGCCTTTAACTATTAATGGATGGCAGGAGTGAGAAAGCTATGTGAGTTGTGACCAAGTGAATGATCTGATCAGCCTGGTGACAGAGCTACAGAAGTAGAAATGTTAAGGAGCAGTAAGGAATCTAAGAAAAAGATTGACTGATAAAATAATTTTCTGCCTCCCCTGAGTCAGAAACAGGAATAACCACCAGAAAAAAAGGCCAAGATAAAGGGGATCCTATATCATCTCTCCAATAAGCAGAAGGCTCTACCTTAAAGGATAGGAATAAATGGAAGCAAGTCCATTCTTAGGGCAACTGGCAAATCCTAAGTCAAACTCAAAGTCAAAGTATCAATAAATAACATGTTTAAATGTATCCATGAAAAAAATAGCCCCATTCATGTAAAACATCCATAGAAAGACCTTATATCAGAAGAGAATCTTTCAAAAAGTTCCTTTGTCTTGACAAGTGACTGAATTCAGGTGAATGAGACAAGATGTATGTTGCTAATAACCTTGCAAATGAAATCTGACAGTTCATTTATCTGTCACTTCTGATCATTTTATAAGTTTATTGTGAATATTCAGTGTTTCAGTTGCAATTTATAACAATCACAGACAACGCATAGAACCAAAACAAAAAATACTTTACTTCCCAGATATCTGAATGAGACTAAAATACTGAAAAAAATCAAACCAAAATGAAACAAAAGGTTTTTCTTAGAGCATGTGTTCCAAGCTAGTGCTCTTGTCACTTAGAAAAACACATCTTTTAACTAGATTGATGAGCAGTTTAAGAGTGATCAATCTTTACAAACAGGGAGTTATGTCAATATTGAAGAGCATTAAGTATCATTTAACAGTCATTCATAGCATCCAGCCATATAGCAGTTATATTTTTAGAATAGAGGGACAAATGCAAAAAATGCATATATTTTCTATGACACAATCTAATCAAAGATGATTTGATAATTGTTAAAGGGCTCTCAGTTAATCATCTGGTTTATATATCTTACATCTAGTATCAGTGATTTCTAATAACAGTGGGGATTTTTTTAATATTCCACAGCAGAAAATAAAAAAAAGGAGTGGTATACTTGTACATCACAAAATATCAGAGAGCTTATTTGGATAAACATTGTGCTCTGTTAAAAGCTCTATTTAAAGAGTCACTTCAGCTCTGATGCTGGAGTAATGCTGCTCTTTCTTATACTGTGGTGCCCAAAACTGCCCCCAGCACTCGAGGTGAGCCTGCCCCAGTGCCGAGCAGAGCAGGACAATCCCCTCCCTCGCCTGGCTGTGATGCTGGGCCTGATGGCCCCTAGGACACGCTTGGCACTCCTGGCTGCCAGGGCACTGCTGACTCAGGGTCAACTTGCCATTGACCAGGACCCCCAGATATCTTTCCACAGCACTGCTTTACAGCATCTCATTCTCCAGTTTATAGACACAACTGGTGCCCTATTCCAGGTGCAGAATCTGGCACTTTCTCCTGTTAAACTTCATGTGGTTGGTGATTGCCCAGGCCTCTGATTTGTTGAGGTCTCTTTGCAGGGCCTCTCGGCCCTTAAGTGAGTCAACGGCTCCACTGTTTTTGGTGTCTTCAAAAAACTTAGAATTCTTTTGAGTCCTGCATCCAGGTGGTTAATGAAGATGTAGAAGAGAACTGGCCCAAAGATGGAGCCCTGAGAACCCCAACTGACCAGCCAGCCTGACGTTATCCCATTTACTATAGTTGTTTGTGCACAACCCGTGATCCAGTTGCTCACCCATCACATAATATGTGACATTTTGTCCAGAAGGAGATGGTGAGAGACAGTGTCAAAAGCTTTGCTGAGTTCCAAAAAGATTGCATCAATTTGCTTTCCTAGATCAGCTAGGTGGGTTAACCTATTATACACAAAAATCAGATTTCATAAGCACAGTGAAGAAAGAAAAATAATTAAGAAATTTCTGATCTTTATCTGAGATACAAGTTTCTTCTCTCAACTATGGTCCTTAAGATTCCCTGGCTTCCTAAAAGTACTAATTCAAACTATCCCTAGAGTCTACATTACAACTCAGTGTCAAATCCTTGAGTGAACCAGTAGCTCCTACAGCTCCTGAGAGAGGCTTCATCTCCAAAACTTCACATGAACAAAGACATTACAATGGAATTAAACCAACTCAGAGAAGAGTCAAGCCAAATGAGTTTAAAGCTGACAAAGATCTGAGGTCAAGCCAGGGTGTCAAGTTTGCTAAGCAAGGTCTGAATTTAGGATCAGGGAGATGTATGACCAGTCATAGGCACCCTGAAATGAAGTTCAAGTAGTGGTCAGGGCCTGAAGATAAGGGCCTGAGGAGGGAGGAAGCCTCAGATGAACCTTCTCACACCTTCGAAAAGAAGAAATGCAATAGGACTGGCTTTGAGCACAGGTAGCAAAACAGCTCAGACGATGCTTTAAAGATGCTGCAGAGCCTCCTGCATGCAGAGTCACACTGTTGTCAAAAATCCTGCAGGTTCTTGTAAGAAGAATCTTATTAGTTTCTTGAAAACAAATGTTCTGTCTCACTGGTGAGCCGAATCTTCTTTCATCTCACACTAAGCCATCAGAAAAATTTCACAAAAACACAGAATATTCTAAATTGGAAGAGAACCATAAGGATCATTGAGATAAATTCTTGTCTTTGCCCCAAGAGTCACACAATGTTCCCAAGAGTATTTTTGAACTCTGTCAGACTTGGTGCTGTGACACTTCCCTGGGAAGCCTGTTGCTATGCCCAACCAATCTCTGGATGAAGAATCTTCTTCTAATATCGAAACTAAATCTCTCTGACACATCTTCATGTAATTTCCACAAGTTCTGTCACTTGTCACCAGAGACATCAGTACCTGGTCCTTTGTTTCCTCTCCCAAGGAAGTTTTAGACGGCAATGAAGTTGCCCCTCAGCCTCCTGGAGACACCGAGTGACCTCAGCCACTCCTCATATGGCTTCCCCTCAAAGTCCTTCACCATCTTTGTTGCCCTCCTTTGTACATTTTCTAATAGTTTAATATTTTCCTTATATTGTGGTGCCCAAAACTGCACACAATATTCAAGATGAGGCTGCACCATTTCTATCCCTTCTAACCTCTCTCATCTCTGCAGACTGAGCATTTGCTAACAGCAAATTTGTGAGACAGAAAGAGTTTTGGAAATTCCTAACATGTAATCAGATTCTTATAGAAGGATGTCTACAGGAATAGGCAACTACTATGAAATAATCTTGAGAATAATGCAGTTTTGGTGGTTTGCAAAAGCAATATCTTATGAGTAACTACCCTGGAATTACAGTTAATTTCTGAATGAATAAAAACATTTTAATTTATAACCATTTTTAAAAATTCTGAGATGTGCATTAATAAAGCAAAGGGCTTTCAGGAAAAAAAGTTTTGGTGACAGTAATTTTAAAAATATAAAATAAGATATTGTAAGTAATCAATATGCATAGTAATTTTGGAAGAATATGATACAATATAGAGATATTGTATATTGATATAGCAATATAGAGATATTGCTATTATTTCCCCAAAAAAAAAAAAAAGATTTTGCGATTACTTAAATATATGGTAAACCAATCTTCTTTTGTCATAGTTTAATCCCAGATGGTATCTAAGTAGAACACAGTGATTTCCTCATTTCCCACTCAGGTGGGGTCAGGGAGAGAATCCAAAGGGTAAAAGTGAGAAACTTCATGGATTGAGATAAAGACAGTTCCCTAGGTAAAGCAAAAGCCCAACACAAGCAAATAGAAACAAATAATTCATTCACCACATTCCTTGGGCAGGCAGGTGTTCAGCCATCCCCAAAAAAAGCAGGGCTCTGTCACATGTAGTGGTGACTTGGGAAGACAAACATCATTAACTGAATGTCCCCCCACCTTCTTTTTCCTTCCCCTAGCTTTATGTATTGAGCATGACACCATATGGCATGGTACCTGCCTTGGATCTTTTGGAATCAGCTGTCCCAGCTGTGTCCCCTCCCAACTTCCTGTGCACCTCCAGCCTTCTCACCAGTGGTACAAGAAGAAGAAAAGGCCTGGATTCTATTCTATTCTGCTATTGCTCAGCAATAGCAGAAACATTCCTATGTTAGCAACACTATTTTTAGCACAAATTCAAGACACAGCCCCATACCAGCTATGGTGAAAAAAACTAACTCCACCCAAAGCTATCACAACTTTGTTTTTACCAATTAATGAAAAATGCTTCCTTTAAAAAAAAAAAAAAATATCCTCTTCTCTTCTTGTTTTTTTTTTTTTTTTTTTAACCTAACATGTTTAACAGTCTTTTTTTTTTTTCATGTGTTCTTATTTGCGACTTTCTATTCAGGCATCGTAGCAATGAGACTGCTATATTTAAATATCTAATATGAGCTAAAGGCTCCCTGTGATTTTTTTTTTTGTCCTGATTCTCATTATCTCATGTTTTCAAATATGTATTATAAACAAGCAAATTGCAAGGGCATATCTTTGGTAATGCTGACTTCTCTTTAATAACTATCTGTTGTTGTCATTGCATAAAGATATGTTCAGTTGTTATAGTGTAGCAATATGAGGAATTATAAGAAGTGAAGATAAAACATTTCATTTTGTACAGTTTTGACAATCTTTTCCCTACTGTGGAAAATTTTCCTCTCCAGCTTGAAAATAAACCTCATCCCAGTCCATAAGCATATATACGTAGATAAATATTTTTCACTTACTCCTCTGCTTTTGCCTTTGACAGAAATATAAGGATAGAATATGGTCTAGAGTAAGAGACACAGAAATTATTTTTAAAATATATTTGTTTCAAGAGTAGATAAATAGACTAAATAAGACACGAATTTTTGTGTTCCAAACAAAATCTGTGTCTGTCTTAAAAGGTCAGATCCTTTTTAAATGTGGCATTTTAAAGAAAGATATGAAGAAATACATCCTGTACAAATTCCTCATTCTTTTTTACTGCATTTAAATGAACTAGATATTTTGTTAGAATGCCATTTTTAAAAAAAATCTAGTGCACAAGAAAGGAATCAAAGCTACTCTGCTGAAACAGTTGGTCAATTAGCTCAAATCCAAAACTACCCAGCACTATATACTAAGGCTCATTTGCACCCAAGGTTCATGCCAATATTCACAGCGCCTCACATATATACACCTTCATGCTTTTCTGTCTTTTCTCTCTAAACATCCAAGGATTTTTCTTCATAAATCACTGAAAGTTTCCTTCAATGGCTCCAGATTATATTGCAGACTAGATGCCTCTTTCTGGATGTATGGTATGTTAATTGTTGGTGTCTCAGTTCAGCTAATAATCTTATTTGTCCAAGTGTCTGTTTACACCGGAAATTAGGGATTATGATCTATATATGTTAACATAGCTACATCTTCAACTAAAACTAAGAAACACGATACTCATTAACACATTTTTAGCTGGAAACACAATCTCTCAAATGAACTGAACATCAGATCTGTTTTGTGAGTGATTTAACATATTGCATTGAAATGTTTTTATTGAGCTGATTAGTATCTCAAAGATTTCTCAAGTGAATGTTATTTAAGCTTTTCAGTGACAAGCTGAAAGCTTTCAGCTCATATTTTATCACAAAAATGACACAAATTAAGGTAAAATGCAATGACTGAACGCAGCACAAAAGTTTATTTCTGAAACTTTGGTGTCACATACACAGAAGCACCATTTGCTTTAAATAAATTATTGCCTTTGCAAAGTGCTGGAGGAGGACATTCACAGAGACGGGCATTGCTTAACATAGCATAGAATCTGCATGATGTTGAAACAGTCAATAATTTTTACTTACTCGTGCAAGTTTTATACAAATTTAAAAGATTTGGAACAATCTGTATACTTTCCCTCTGACAGTGACTTTATGCAGCTGAAAAAAAACAGAGTTCCAGTCCAAGCACAGTCAAATTCTTCATGAGCACAGCTTTCAGTAGAATTATATTTTATTCCAAATTAAATTGACTAAAAAAATGTTTTATTCCCAAGGTCTTTCTATTCAATGATAAGTTATGCAACAGCTAAGATCCCAAATGAAGATTTAGGTTGTCATAAATAACAATGATCTATCAAATTGAATATCTTCATTGTTACTGATATATTACTCAGCAAGTTCTAAACAATGAAGCATTCTGACTAAGGAAATCTGTTATCTAATTAATAATTGCATGGAAAGCAAACATTTCTATAGCACAACAAAACTGTAAGTTGTAATAGCAAACTGAACCTCCAGTTTCATTAGGATCAGTCAGGTTGTTCACAGTCAGAAATTAAGTCAGGTACAACTATCATTTGGGTGTTTTTTTACGAAAGTGAGAGCTTACAGATTCATTGATGTGTACAAACATTCACATATAAATATAGACATACACACAAGTAGAGTGCAGTAGATAATTAAAGCTGAGGTTAAAAACACACAATCAAATACATATAATTTTATTTCCATAACAATTTTACTGTATTGACCTGAAGCAATCAAGAAGCCAATTTATTTTATTCTACTTAGCTTTAAGCTGAATTTTTTTTTCTTTCAAACTATTCGAAGGACAAATAATATTATATTTTCCAGCATAGTCAAAATAATTTCTTTAAACGCAGTTTCAAATGACTTATGGATTTTTAAAGTTTTCTAGATATCTTTAGAAAGACATTTTATCTAAACAAAATAGAATATTAAAAAAAAATCTGAAGCCACTAGGTGAAAATTTCTTTGTTAAATTTGAATTTTTGCGGTAAATATGACCCTTTTCATTCACTTTCAATGGTCATATTACTTCTCAAGGTAAGGTTTGTTTTACTTATACTTCAGTACAAAATATGCTGTTAGGAAAGCCAGAAGAAAACCATTTTTTAATCTGTTTGTATGTATGAATATTCTTTTTCCATACCAGATTATTACAAAAGAAAATTTAAGACAGACAGACAGACAGACATAATTTTGTATAAATATTAGTGAGATTTAAGGACTAAGCTGTGTTTGAAAAACTTCTGAAAGAGCTAAAATTTTGAACAGATGTGGAAAACTCTGTACAGGATGTTTACAAATGAAAAGAAACCCAAACAGTCCCCAACCTCAAATCTATTCATATGCAGATGTCAAAAGTTGTAATATTAGAAACTGAAGTAATAAAGCATTGCACAAACGATATCTATATAAGAGATTATAGGAATCGTGGTTTCAAAAATATATATAATTTACAGTTTTTACTTTTTTTGAATGTTTGTGTTTTTCAAACGTGAATATTGCTGTAAATTATGCCATAATTGCACATAGTTATCCTTATAAAGAATTATCATTCTCTACATGAAGAAACTCTTTCATCAAGAAAAATATAATGCAGGAACATTATTTTAATGTACATAATTTTGGGAAAAAGAATACAGCATGAAGGCTCTCAATGTTTCCTGTAATTTTCCTGTAATGTTTGTGAAACAGCTCATTGGAATTTAATTCATGCCACTTTTGTGTGACAGATTATTTATAATGAGAACTGGGAATCCTGAATCACTAAGTGGCTAGTCAATTTTTAAATTTAAAAGCAAAGCTGAATTAAATGGATTTATTTTTTTTTTATAATCTACCGGGTACTCCCGTAGCTTAATCTACTACCACTGAGACTGTGAATCTCATATATCTCCCCACCATGAATCTCTCTGCCTAGACTAGGATCTCACAGGTGTCCTGCTGTTTCCCCAAATGAAAAGTGTTAGACTTAATTTCATGAACTTGCTCCACTCTGTGGACACTGATGTAGTACGTGGTACTGTAATTCACAGCCCTTGACTTCTCAGCTTGACTTCTCTCTACACAAAGCTCTGTTATATCTCGTGTCTGCCAAATTCCTCCCTCTCTGATCTGTGATCTGGCAGCCCTCACCCCATGGATGTTATGCTTGTGAATACAACTGCCTTCTCAACTGACACACATGCCTGATCTGAAAACATGGGCAGGTTGGACCTTCAAATGCTTCTGTCTAAAAATAAAATGGGATATTTGTGCGCCTCTACAGATAGAGGAGTGCAAATTTACTTGAGCAAGATAACAGGAAGAGATGAGAAAAACCCTTCTACAACTTTTGTCTGTCTTGCAGTCTTGGCCACCAAGGAGTCAGTGGCAGGTATCTCTGAGGTTGGGATTTGAAAGCCACTAGAAATCCTGCACTAGAAATTAATGCTGTCCGATCACGATGGTGGAGCAGCTGCTACAAATCTGTATTATATAGCAACATGGAAAAAACTCAAATCAACAGTTTGACTCAACCATACAGTTCACATACTGTATGTTAATGTGTGATCACTGAACAGTATGGATTACGATATTCATTTTTAAAAACCCTTAAAAAAGAGTAATTTTTCGTTTGTTTCGATTCATGACTGAGTTAAGCTTGTTCACCATTATAAATCTAACATGTTGACACCCAGGACATTTAGTTTGATTGTATGCTCAGAAACTGGAGTAAATCCACTACTTTAGTAACAGATGATAAAAGGTAAGCTGTTTTTTTCAATAATTACAATTAATTAATTGCTTCTGAAAGCATTAAAACTGAGGAAAAGAAAACAGTAGACAAGGACAAAAAAGGAATTGCCAGTATACTCACAAAATTTTTTATTTCTCTGTAACTTAGGGATCAAATTGACCATATTCAACACATTAAATAGATTAATACCATATAAAAGTGATGTACTAACATAGAACTGCCCAAAATTTTGTTCTAAATTATCATTACAAGTGAAAACCTAAACAAAACAGAAATTAAACTTACAAGGACTGAAAATATTTTAATGCTTTGTAGAAGTTTAGTCAGAAAAGAGCCATCCAATGAATACTACAAACAGTTAGCTATACGGGAAATAAAAAAAACTTTCAAAATTAATATTTAATGAAAGAAAAATATTAATATTTAAAACACCAAAGACTAAGAGGGAAAAAAAAGTGAGGAAATTATAGTCCATTTAGAATACAACTTGAGACCTGAAATGGAAACAAAAGATGAGAGCACCATAATGTGAAAGTCCTGTAATATCTAAGACGTGAGAAAATTCTATGTCAAAACACATGGCACTAGTAACAAAATATTAAATAACAGGCTGATGATATAATCAAGGTTTTTAAGGCTGAAATTTAGAGTGATTAAAAACATTTCCATGAACTTGATTCTGCAAAGGTAATGGAAGTAAGGAATATGTTGCCACATAAGAATTTCATGTGATGTTACACTATGTGGGAAACAATGCCAAAAAATGCACTTAAAAATAAAAGAAAATTAGCAGACTCAAAATGGCTGACTTTGGTCTTCCCAAAGTCCCCATATCCCTTTAAGACATTTTTGTTTTCACAGAAAGTAAAAATATGCTTCATGAGGAGAAATTTGTAAAAATTTACAATCTAAGATAAACTGCTTGAAGGGCATATTGCTATGCTCTGTTTTGGTAATCTGAAGAAAAACTTTAAACTGATTAGTTAAAGGGGCTAAAGAACACCCAAACTTGGAACCTCAGACATCACAGAGATGACAAGCATTATGGGAATGTTTCTTTGTTAACAATTCTGTTCTTGTCCATAACAGGAAGTTGCAAGCTACAAGCAAAATTTGCAGAGGAAAATGCTGTGATTTTCAATGAACATGTAAAATACATCTTGTCCATCCCAGCTGGCCATATTTAAAGAAATTATATATCCCTGTAAGGTTGTGATAATTTTTTTGTACATATTAATTATTGAATATTTTCCCACAATTTTCCTTTGTTTTCAAAAAATGTGAAAAATGGTGAATATGTGTTTGTAGCTATCAAATTGAAAATGAGAGCAACTGTTGTTTAAATGATAATTCTAGTAGGGAAAACCACTGGCCCTATGCAGCTGGTTAGAAGAAGGATATTGTTACACACGATACTTCTATTCCAGAGTCCTAGTTCAGATTAGAACTGAATTTATTTCATATGTAACTAAACTAAAAGGGCAAGTAAAGTGTTCCAAATGGTCGTGACCTTCAGTTTCAATTGGAGCTAAGGCTACTCTGGAGGAATTGCTCCACCTATGTATATGTACATATTTATATACACATACATGCATGCATATTATATATACACAGACAGTACATACAGAGAGAGGGTTTGGATGTTGGTCTTCAGTCCCTGTTTCACTCCACAAGTTCATTCCTAGTGGGCATGGCACTCGTCATTAAAGTAGCTACAGACAGAAGTATTCAAATAGTTCTCTGGAGCCCTGTTACTGAGCACACTTCATCAGTCTGAACTTCCTTTTTCGCAAGTTTTAACGCCTGGAAGTGAAAGGCTGTTGAATATTTTTTCCCATTATTTTTGCATCAAAATTATTTACTATATAGCATTTGAGTGAAAATAGTGCCGAGCCTCTGGATGCTTGAAAAATATAATATGCTAGTACTGATATTTCATATATAATATAAATAGCCAGTACAACTTTAAAGGAATATTGCAGTAGATTAATCAAATAAATATAATAATGAAATTATGGGGAGTTTCTTTGACTCTTCTTATAAAGTCTTAATTCAACCTTAAATTTCTTGAAACACTTGTTTTTTTTTGTTTGAATTCAAGTTGGACTATTTCAGGATGATTAAAATGTTGCGGTCTTCTGCATTTAAGAAGTCTGCTACTATATCTTCATGTTCCTGTTAAATTTATGTTCTAGTCCATCTGGACTATTTCTAATACAGAGTGATTATTACTACTGAAATATAATTCTCCAAAACATGGATATGTTTCCAGTTATTTCTCAAGATTTTATAAACTGTCTTTCACCTGCATTCTAAACAGGCCCTGCCAGTCTTCCATCTTCCCTGTGGATGATTGTGTTTTCTCACTAATGCAAGAAAAAAAGTATGGGTAGTTTGTAACTTCTTTCTTTAGACAATAAATTAGCCTCAATGAAAAGTGTGTGGTAACTCTAAGAAAACAAAGTAACACAGAATTCTATTTCAATCCAAAAGGCACCTCAAAGTTTTTTTAAGAGACCAAGAAGATGAAACTTGCCACTTTTTCACTTGTAACAAAATGTTAGACAGGGGAAATATTTTCATGCATCATACTAAAGATTTGATTTTTAAAGCAAAATAAATATATAATTGAATTCATCAATGGTGAAATTGGCAGTGATCCAGACATCCTGGGACCCAAGATTAGAGAAATCCTTCAGATCAGTCTCTGTAATAAATATGGGAAAACTACTTAGTTGGAGAATAAAGTTGGAAAAGGTCTTTTCCTAGGTGTTACAGAGAGGCTAAAAGCTTTGGAGGACAATCAAAAGTAGGAAGACAAGATTATAGTCTGTAGTTCTGTTTGTGGAAAAACAATTTATCAATCTGAATAACAGATTACAATAACATTTTACTCAAACAGAAAAATCACAATTATGCAATTTAGTAAAAGATAAAAATTCAGAAGTGAGAAAGTGTGACGTTTTTATTCAAGAATAAATTACAGAATTACATTTAGCTCTAACGGAAATGTACTAATTTCTAATAGACTAATATATTGTTATTTTCCAGGCTTAAAAAATCCTCTAGAACTTACAAATATGTCACAAAGTAGAGAGATTTAGAAATAATTAATAGTAACTTCACCATATTGTTCTGTATCTGACTCCTTAAGTATCTGGAAACAGGTTAGAGCAAAATGGTCATCATGCTCGATTCTATAAGGTCCTCCTGCCTCTTGAAACATTTTTTCAGGGGAACCCTACAGAAACACATCTGATCTTTAGAAGTTTTGCAGTGTTACCCAGTTTTTTGCCAGTCTGTAGACAGGAATCCTGTGTTTTCTCTCATGCAGGTTTTTTTTACTTATGCAGTTCCATAGATCTTATATGATTATAACAGTAAAATATGGGACTGAATTAAAATTAAAATCTTGCTTGAAGATTGAAACAATTACACTCTACATTAGAGAAAAGAAATTAAACCTCACTGGAATGACAGTGAATTTATTCTGTTTTTTCCTCTTAGAAATTTGAGTTCTGGTTTAATGTTGATTGGTGCCATATCATGGGGCATCAATACTGAAATGTAAACAGCATCAACATCAATTAGTCTAAATATATTTGCTTTTGTTATAGGAAACAAATCACACATTCCACTTTAAACTGCACACTTTGGGGATGACAATTTTATGTTCTTAAAACAGTTACAAAATAACAAAAGCTGTGAAGCAGAGAAATAGTCCAGTCAACAGTTATAGTTAAATAATATTGACAAAAACACCAGTGCAACAGAGCTGTCAAAAATCACTGTTGTAAGCAGATGTATTAGGGTTTGAGAAGATATGGAATATGTTCCAAATAGAAACACCAATTTATCAGATTCTGACAACACTGAATCTGCAGAAAACACTAAAAGGGAGGGCAGCTAAGGCTCAAAATAAATGACAATAAAAATAAAATAAGAAGCCAAAGAAAGCACTGAGTGGGAGGACAAAACCAGGACAATTCTTTGCATTGATGTAAAGTCCAGTCAAATACTAGTCAGTATAGAAAAGCATAAGGAAAGAATCATTAATACAGAAAAATATAAGTAAAGGAATATTCTTTTCTGTCATGTAGTAAATGTTTCCCTTAAAGGATATTAGATGTTAAAGCAAAGCAAATTACATACCTTGTTGGTTTGTGGCTGGTTGGTTGGTTGGTTTTTTGGGGGAAGGGAGGATTGTTGGGTTTGGGTTTTTGTTTGTTTGCTTATGATTTTTGTTGGTTTGTTTGGTTTTTTCTTGCTCTGTTTTGTTTTTTAACCAGCTCTGTGTGAATGCTACCATGAACTGGAAATTTAATCTCTTAAAAACTACTTGGTGTGTTTTTAAAAATAATTTCAAATCACTTTCAATGTGCTTGAAATACATTCAGTGAACTGGGCCTATTTTACCTTTAAACTAATTTTTTTTACAAGAATTAATTTTGTAAGCATGTTTTTAAGGCATATAAACCAAGATAAAGTAAAGGCATTGAAACCAGGATAAAGTGAAGGAATCTACAAAAGAAGTCTGTCTAGTCTTGTAACTGATGGATGAGAAGAAGGGAAAGGAAAAATAGTGTTATGGAAA
This sequence comes from Phainopepla nitens, assembly GCA_013400175.1. Lineage (NCBI taxonomy): Eukaryota > Metazoa > Chordata > Aves > Passeriformes > Bombycillidae > Phainopepla > Phainopepla nitens. The sequence continues at coordinate 141,453 of VXBQ01008401.1, forward strand.
AGGGGGTTAGTGATGAGCATCTGTGCATATATCATCAATTGGACTGCAGGTGTTTCTGAAAGGCAGACACCCACTCATAGCCTGTGTTTGTGAGCACTAAATTATGCAGTTCTCATTCCAAATCCATTAAGGGTACTCTAAGGCTTCAAGTAATATCAGTAATCCAAGTCAATGCTTACATAATTTTACATCAATTGTTAGGAGTTTGCACTTAAAAAGGGCAAAATCAGAACCTAAAATTACAGTTAAATGGATAAGGAAAAAATGAGGGTTCAGCCGATCAAAACCACTAAGCAAATTAAAAAAGCAGATCTAAAAAATCTGCCTTCCTGGCCAGTGTCAGGTAGTCAAGAAAGTTGAAAGCAAAATGCTTGCCATAAAGAAGAAGACTCAAAAAAGGTAAAAATTTTTAATGGTTTACACTTTTCAGAAAAAAAGTGGGTACCAATATCCCCTGAAACTCAGACCTGAAATAGTGATTGTGGTTGGTGATTTGGTGCTAAAAAGGAAAAAATTAAAAATACAGAGGATAAATTAATAGAATTATCAATATTGACAGTGACATTACATTTCATATTTTAAAAAATTATTTAGATTAAACCTTTTGAGCGAGCTTCATGGAAAATGAAGTCAGTGCTGCAAATTCCTGCTGATTTTTTTTTTTTTTTTTTTGAGCACTGTACACTACAGGTATTCTAGTTTTCTAATAAAGGGTATACATGGTCCTACCATGTGCCTTTCTTTCTTTACTCACTCCTTTCACGAAGCTGTTAAACCCTGAAGTGCTAAGAGGCAGCTGACCAGGCTAATAAAATCGACTTCAGTATTGGGAGCTCTGTGTTATGCAGTCTGTCCTCTCTGACAAATGCAAGGAGGATTCTGACTGTCTGACAAGCAACTCACCAGCTCTCTTTAATATTCTGAAACCTTCCTTGAAAGTTCTGAAGCAAAAGAGCTTTTAAAAATATTTCCTGCTCCAGTCTCTGGAGTATTAGGCTGATACTTTACGTAAGTATATATCTGTAGGGAATTTTTTTCTACATTGCACCCTTTCATTTAAAAAGAAATTGACTGTTTTCCAAAATAACTGTCTCTTATTTCTCATAAGGAAGGGCTATATAAAGGAAGATGATCTAGAATTGGGACACTTTCTTCATCTAGCAGTACCTAGAAACTGGAAAGCCCAAAGGAACTTATCTTGCATAAAAATACCTAATTTCTCTAAAAGATTTGGGTTGAATTGGGCTTTTTAAGGTGGGAATTTTTTTTTTTGGGGGGTGGGGGGACAAGGATGTAGAGGAGCTCTGTTAGTTTGATTTGTTTGTTTGTTTGTTTGTTTGTTTGTTTGTTTGTTTGTTTGTTTGTTTTTCCCAATAATTTTACTTAGGGTTTTGGCTGTTGGCAGGTGGGGGTAGGGTGTCCTACAGAAATACATATTCATCTTTCCGCTTTGTTAGTTAAATTACCTTTTTGACATCCATAGCTTTGACTACTTCAGAAATGCAGATAACAAAAGAAAGGAAATAACTAAAATTAAATTCCAGTGGACAAAATTATGGGAAAAAACTTTGAAGATTTTGTGCATTTGGTCTGTAAGATGTCCTTGTGAGATTCCCTTTATTTATTTTTTGGAATTAAAGATAAATAAAGCTTTCACTACTGAAGAACACTTTCATTAAAAAAAACTTCCATGTGAATGTCTTCCCTTCTTCCTCACCACGTGCAGAATGGGTAATATGTTTGAACAACTAAGAAGACATACCAACTAAATCAAAACCAGGTATATTTTATATCTGTAAACACATAAAAGAATCAAAACATATGGAAAAAAGATTATTTTAGAAATTTAGCAAAAGCACAGAAAATATCCATTTGTAAAGTGTCAGATGATAATTGGACTAAGTTTTTTACAGTTCAACAGATATTTCATTGAACATCTGTTCTTCTCCAATCTGCTTTGTTTTTTCTGCAGCTGCAACAATGAAAGAGGAGTCCTTATTAATTATTGAATTGAATGCCAGCAGCTCTTAGAATTTAACCTCAAGGTTAGTGAGGAACTAATATATCACTTATATTGGCTGGCTTCTTTGTAGCATCCTCTGTTAATCGGACCCAAGAGACAACTGAATAGGCATAATCATATCAGTAAAACATGCTACAATACTGCATAAATGTGACTACAAACTGATCACCCTTATGAACATATCCAAAGGGGCTTCATAGCCCTTGCAGCATTTTCAGAATTACTCATAAGTTAAGGGGGAGCATAATTCTCCCTAAGACAGCATGTCTCCTGCTATCCTCATGCACAACTGCTTGAGAAGCCAGAGTTTTAATTGTTTTAGAGTTTTGTGGTAAGGTCTGGCACATTTAATGGAATGTATTCAAAAGCAAAGCTCAGGGAAGTCCAATACAAGCAGAAACTCATGACAAAAATGTCCCTGATTTTTTTAAAAACCTTGCTCTTTTGCTCCACAAAAAGTCTCTTGTGACCTTAGAGTAAGGCTTGCTTCTGGAATTAAGAAGGAAAAATTATAGAGAAAGTATAAGGTGGTCAAATAGACTGAGAAAAAATCTCAGAGGCATAGGTAACATTGATGTACTCCTCTCCAAGTCCTGGTAGGTCATCTTCATGCTGGCATCAGTGAAATTTGAAAAGCAAGTTACTGTTTATGCTCAAGAGAGATACAGTGATGAGGTGGGTTTTATGAGGAAAAAAGTAATTATTATTAAACCAAAGGAACTTCAGCACATAGCAAGGTTACTAAATCTTCCTCATGAGAAAATATGTCAATGGGCCTGAATTCTTAAAAAAAGCATACCATTAGAGTTACCTTTCATTATGTTTCTTTTCTTCCCTTAATAAACAATAGTGAGTCATATCTGGACAGCTGGTGAAGTTACAAGATTCAGATAAAGGCTTCCCAGGTTGCAACTTGGCTACAACGGAAGAACATGACATGAAAAATAAATGAGCATACAAAAATGCGTAACACTACTTCTGTGAAATCTAGCATACTTTTTCTTCAAAACTGCTTTTTCTTCAAAATAAAATCTGAACTTAAAACATAAATTTAGAGGATATGAAGTTTATTTTATAGATTTTTTTTAATTAAGAAATATGAACACTTATACTTTGGGTAGGTCTTTTTACAAATTGAAAATCAATAGGAATATATTGGTGTCATACCATTATTCAAGCCATGGTCTTCTGATTTAATGAATTAGATTGATTGTTGACTCATGAAAGTGGACCAATCCCATTAGAACTAAATGAAACACAGTAAAAGTAGAGCTACTGCTGAGTTAGATTGAGAGTTCTTTGTTGCTACTTGACACTACGAAGTATCTTTTTTCTCAATTGGCCTTGTGAGGACCTCACAGTAGAAAGACATCGCTTAGAACTAAGAGTTAGAGAACAGATGAGTTTAAGCATATAAAAATAAAAAAAGATATTCCTGAATCAATACTACGCATGCTGCATCAAAGAATCTGGATTCAAAAAAGAATGTTTGGAGCTTAATACCACAATCAGAAATCACAGTTGGAAGTTCAGTCACTGCTAGATTATTTTACTGTCTGGATTGTGTTTCAGACCTCAGAATGCAATGGGTACAAATGGATATAACATTTATTTAATATATGGCTAAGTATTTTCTTGCATATTTTAACAAAAGAAGTACATTCAGTTAATGCAGTAATGAATTTTTCATGACAAATTATGCAGAACAAAATAATTTCTCAGTTATCATTGTTGTATTTTTTTGGTTCATTCTTAAAAATCTTTAAGTGATATTTCTTATATGTATATATATATATTTTAGATAGTATCCCATTTATTTATCAAAAATATAATCCCTTCCATCAAAATATTGAAGACACTAGTATTATATTATGCAAAAAATAATTTGAATTGAGGTCAACCTGCATTCTATTTTAAAAGTTTAAAAGAATTCAGAATCTAAAGAAAGCAGTTTTATATAAAACAAATGGGTTTTGGTTACTTGTTTTTCTTTTACTTTTTCTTTCACCCTAATTTTAGAGAAAAAAAATCACTTAAAATGCTGCTGGAAAAATTTTGTTGATCTTTTGAGACCCTCCAGTGAACTGAAAATCCATTATCTACTCAGCACTTCTCTTCAGGTTTGTTTTTTTTGCACAGATATTTGGCTGCCTGGGTTGCAGTGACCATGAAATGGTGGAGTTCAAAATCCTTACGCAGGAAGGAGGATGTACAGTGAGGTCACTACCCTGTATTTTAGGAGAGCAGACTTTGACCTCTTCAGGGATCTGCTTGATAGAGTGCTATGGGATAAACACCTGGAGGGAAAAGGTAAACCAGAAGGTTGGTTGATATTCAAGGATCGCCTGCTCGAAGTTCAGGAGCAATGCATCCCAACAAAGAGGAAATCAGGCAAAAATGCCAAGAGGCCTGTGTGAATGAGCAAGAAGTTCCTGGACAAACTCACACACACAAAAATATAAAAAAAAAGCCTACAGAGGGTGGAAGCAAGGATAGGCAGCCTGGGTGGAATACAGAAACATTGTCAGAGCAGTTAGGACCCAGTTAGGAAAGCTAAAGCCTTGACAGAATTAAGCCTACCCAGAGCTATCACAAGCAACATAAAACACTTCTGCAGGTACATCAGTTATAAACAGAAGACTGAGGAGAACATGAGCACTCTACAGAAGGAAAAAGGAGACCTGGTTACCTGGACACAGAGAAGGCTGCACTACTCAATGACTTTTATACCTCAGTCTTCACTGGCAAGTGTAGTCACACTGCCTTAATCACAGAAGGCAAAGACAGGTACTGGGAAAATTAATAGAAACGCACTGCAGGAGAAAATCAAGTTTGAGAACATCTAAGGAATGTGAAGGTACACAAGTCTATGAGACTTGATGAGATGCATCCTGATGATCCTGTGGATCCTGAGGGCTAAACAGTATATCCATAGTATTTGAGAAGTCAGGGCAGTACAGTGAAGTTCTCCCTCACTGGAAAGGGGAAAATCTAAGTATCGTTTTTAAAAAAGGAAAAAAGGACGACCTCCCCATTTTCCTATTTCTATCTCTCCCTCTCTACCTCACTTTTACAATATCCACACTCCTGTCTTTGGCATATGGTCTCATTTGCACCCCGAATCAGCCAAAGGCACATCTCTAATAATTTTAATGTTGTATCAGCTGTTAAATAGAGACCACAGGAAGGCAGAAAGTTAGGATTCCTTTCATGTTGCTCTTATGGTAGCTTTAAATCAGCTAATACTTGAGATGGAGTCATGACTGATGTATTGAAGAATTAAAAAAACTGACAATATGCCCAATTATTTGCACTAGTTAAGGCTCTCTGACATTTTTATGCTGTTAGTCTCAAACCAGAACTTGTTTATTCTCTCAAAAGTTACATGTCAGTAAAGATTTTGAGTACTGACACATAATATTGACAAGAAACTACAAACTCTATCTCATAATAACTTTTAAAACAAATTGTATGTTTCACTGTCTTGTTTCATATATCATTATTTCAGTAGTCTACCAGGAAGGAAAGAAAAGAGAGAATATTAAATACAATCTTAAGGCACAGACTTTCAGGGGGAAAAAAAAGCAAAAATGAAGGAAATACAATGAGATGGAATTAGATGACATAGTGTTACAGAATGCCAGGAAATACCTCAAGTATTGTATCCTGTTTCCCCAACACAGGAAAGACATTAATTGGTTGGAGTGAATCTAGAGAAGAGCCACCAAGTTGATCAGAGGAATGCAGACCCCCTCCTATGTGGAAAGGCTGAGAGAATTGGGATTGCTCAGCCTGGAAAAGAAAGCAGTTCAGGGTGACCTAATTGCAGCCTTCCAGTTCCTGAAGGGACCTTACAGGAGTGATGGGGCAAAACTATTTACAAAAGCATTTGCAATGGGTTTAAATTGAAACAGAAAATGTTTCAATTAGATATTAGGAAAAAAAATTCTTTACTGTCAGGGTGGTGGGGCACTGGAACAGGCTGTCCAAGGAAGTAGCACACATCTCATCCCTGGAGGTGTTCAAGGCCTGGTCCAGATGACATTGTCCCCACCCACATCAGGGGGTTTGGAACTAGATAATCTTCAAGGCCTCTGTCCGGGTAACCCAAAATGTTATTGTATTCCATATCTACCTGTGCTCAAAATTATTACTGTCCCTTTAAGAGCTGGTGCTATGGCTGGGTATGGAACTTTTAGGGCCCAGGTTTGCTGGTCCCATTCCAAATTTTAAATACTCAAACCAAGTTCTCTTTTGCCTGGCAGCTTTACCTCAAGGCAGAGACTTCATGTATTTTGGGTTTTTTTTCTTCATTTCTTCCTTGCATCTTGGACTGACTCAAGGCAGATTTCAGAAGTAGCTGCCTGAAGTAGTTTCCCCATATCCAGAAGAATGGACCATCTGCTCCAAGTCCAAGTGCCCATAGTTCTCCAGCAAGGAGAGATGACACCAAGTCTTCCTAGCCCAGCTGCTTTGCCTTGCCTTACCTTTGATTGTGTTGTCATCTCCTGCCGAGAGAAAGGTAAAGTCTCTTCATGAGTTCCAGCCCTTGCTTGAGTACCAGCCACCAGAGAGTTCCAGCCACCTTTTCAACAGCACTGCTGCTGCCAGAGAGATAAATGAGGGGGCAAGGCTGATGCCCTTTTCCCTTTGTCTCCCTACATATGCTTGACCAGGGCAGCCACCATCTTCAGAGGGGTCACCGTTATTTTAAGTCTCTCTTTGTTTCTGTGGGGAGGGGTTTGTGAGATCTAGCAGTTTTGTATCTAGTGATTATGTACTGTCGGGTTTTTTTTTGCCTGTTGCTGGTTTGCTTCTTAGTAATAACTATAACTCACTCGCTAAACATTCATTGCCCCGATAATGTCTTGTTTTAATTTAAAATTCTGGATACAGAATAAATGCCTCTTTCTAAAATAAGTCTAACACCTTTTGCTGCTAAACTTCTATAATTTTTATTTCTACCAGACCTCTTGATTGAATACTGGAAAAGAACAGGAGAAAGCAAATTATTTAGTATATAATGCCACATATCTGTGGATGTGCTTAATTACAAAGCAAACAAACCAGGAGTGATATGACAATGATATTTTAGTATGTTTAGTTGTTAGTACTTTCCCAATACAGCAAATCTTTTCTATATACAAACTGACACTTTTCTTTTCATCCTGCAGTCTAGTTATAATCTGAATGTCTGACAATATAAGTATCCAGATTGTCAATAGATTTGGCAAAAACCAGACAGATACAAAGAAACCTTCCATTTCTCAAAAACATGCTCATGTTTCTCAGCTGGGAATGAGAAAATGCTTATGTCATTTGAACAGATACAACTCAAAAAGTACACTTTTAGAAAAGAAATCTGTCACTGTGTAGGAATTATCACATATGAATATCTATTTCAATCTGCATTGTGATACACATGTGCCTGCCATCAAATATGATCTATAGCATAAGAATTTGCAAATAACATATTGAAATGGTCCTTCTGTGTCTAGGACCCGAAATTCATGTCTTACTTTGATCTTCTACTGAAATACCTAATTAATTTGGCCTATTTTAATAACTCTCAGTGAATTTAGTTGAAATTCTAAGATAAAAAAAGAAATAAAAAGCATTTTCACATGTAGAAGAATAATCATAGAATGGTTTCGATTGGAAAATATATTTAAGATCATTGCATCCAGCCATTAACCCAGTATTGCCAAGTCCACAGCTAAACCGTGTCCCTAACCGCCACTTCTACAGATTTTCTAAGTATCCCCAGGGATGGTGACTGAACCACTCTCCTGATCAGCTTGTTCCAGAGACTGACAATCCTTTCAGTGCAGAATTTTTTTCCTAATATTCAATATAAACCTCCCTTTATATTGAGTATTATACTGAACATATTGAACAAGAAGCCATTTCTTCTTGTCTTGTCAATTGCTACTTGATAGAAAAGCCCGATCCTCATGTGGCTACACCCTTTTTCAGGGTGTTGAGGAGAGTGATAAGGTCCTCTCTGAGCCTCCTTTTCTCCAGACTGAAAAACACTAGCTCCCTCGGCAACTCCTTGTAATTCTTGTTCCCCAGACCCTTCATGAGCTTTGCTGTCCTTCACTGGACACGCTCCAGCACCTCACTGTCTTTCTTGTAGTGAGGGGCCTAAATGAGCACAAGATTCAAGGTGTGGCCTCACCAGGGCCAAGTACAGGCACAAAATAATTTCCCTGGTCCTGCTGGATGCTCTTTTCTCACACAGACCATGATACCATTGGCCTTTTTGACCACCCAGGCTGGCTCATGTTCAACTGTGTGTCTGTTGTGGTTTAACTCTAGCCAGCAACCAAGCACCACTCCTAGCAGGATGGGCAAGACAATTGGAAGGGCAAAAGTTAGAAAACTCATGGTTCGATGTTGGGGTGTGTTTCTCAGTTAATGGTTCATTCTGTTATCCCTCCATGTTTATGATTTAGCCCAAGTTGTTCCCTCCTACCCTCTTGTCACTCTTCCTGAAAGCCCACCTTTCGTTGTTCCACCCACCCCTTCTGTCCATCTATCCTAATCCCTGTCCTTTGTTCCAGCACCTTCTGTGTCAATCCTTCCCTATGCCAAACCTCTTTTCTGGAAATCCCCTAATCCCCAAAGCCCCATTGGTTTATTTGAATTGCTCTCCTCCCACAGCTTCCCTCATTGGTTTGTACATTGTAAAACTCCACCCTGCTTTCCCCCAATTGGTTGGAGACTTGTATCCTCCCCCTGAGCCCTCTCTCTATATAAATTGCTGTACCCCTATTATTTTGCTTCTTCATCTTTGGAACTTCCTTGGAAATAGGCTGTTTCTGGAAAACTGCCCGAAGAGCCTCCTCCTCATACCCTACCTCCGCTTTGTGCGCCTGACTGCCACTTTAGTGCCATAGAGCAGCAGCTCTAAGCTGTGCCTCAGATCACTCTGCTTCCGAGGCGTGTCCCACTCTCGGCATGGAGCTGTGGTGGCTGAGCAAGCCCAATAGAGACTCCAGGACCACGCTGGGTCAACACGAAGACAGTTAATTAGGTAAAGCTAAATCCGCATGCACAAGAAAAGCTAAACAAGGCCCTCATTCACCACTTCCCATCAGCTGGCATGGTGTTCAGCCAGCTCTAGGACGGAGGGCTCTGTCATGCATGATTGCAAACATCCCCACCTTTTTCCTTTTTCACCCCTCTCTATATACTGAGCATGATATCACAGAGCCTGGAATATGCCTTTGGCCTGTTGGGGGTCTATTTTCTTGGCAATGTCCCCACCCAACTTCCACTTTCTCCCTTTCTTCTTGCCAGTGTGGCAGTATAAAAAGCAGAAAAGTCTTTGACACTGCAAATGCTACTCATCAATAACAAAAACACTATTTACACTGGTTTTGGTCCTTTTAAGATTTAGTTATTAAAATTGTTAGAGATACTTCTACCTGAAATTCAAGTGTAAACAAGACCATATGTTGAAGTCAATAGTATGGATTTTTATTTAATGGTAGATGTGAGGTAGAGAGAAATCAAAAGAAATAGGGAAAATAGGAATGAGTAGAAAGGTGTATGATCTCCCCAACAGGATGTGATTGCTGCAATTTCAATGTCTGTTGGTCAAAGTTGGTCCCTGTGTCAATCTATCAGGGTGGAGAAAAGGCAACAAAACAGCAAAGTTCCCTGGGTTATATTTATTCAGGTTCAGGTCTCTCACCTGGGGCGGGGAGTTTCACACTAAAGGATGTAACACTGTGGATCACAGGTCATTGCAGTTGGGTCAATTTTGGCCCATCATGGCCCATCAGCAGAGGTGACTACCTTCAAGCTACAGTGTGAATGTCCTAGTACTTCCTGGCAAAGGAGTTACCACAGCAGAGGTCACTTGTGGAAGGACAGAGGCAGTACAGGGCTTGCCTCTTTCCTTATCACTTTTCTTATCTCATTCAACACCCAGCTGTAGCCCGAGGTGATGAGTGTGCTCATCCTCTGCACCTGAGCAGTTAAGAGGTGAATTGTTTGAGTCATTAACCAGTCCCCAAGCCCAAACCCAAAACATAGCCCTATATTAGAAGAATCTGTAGTTCCACTGTGAAGAAAATTATCTCAGCCAAAACAAACTCACTGTCTATCAGCACCACCAAGTCCATCAATGGGCAGCTGCCTCTCTTCCCCCAATGTGTAGCACTCCACAGGATTGTTATGGTCAAATGCAAGACACAGCACTTCACTTTGTTGAACCTCACACCGTGGGCTTGGGCTCAGCAATCCAGCTGGTCTGGATCCCTTTGAAGAGCCTTCCTGTCCTCCAGTATATTAATACTCTGCTCTCAATTTGGTGTAGTCTACAAATTGACTGAGGATGCACTCAATCCCCTTGTCTAGATCATTGATAAAGACACTAAACAGGATTGGCCCCAGTACTGAGCCAGTACTGTGAGACATCTGCTGTGATCAGCCATGAGTTGGGTGTAACTTCCTTCCCCGCCTGTCTCTGGGCCCAGTTATCCAGCCAGTTTTTTAGCCAATGAACAGTGCATGCGTCCAAGCCATGAGCAGCCACTTTGTCCCAAAGGATGCTGTGCAAAATGTTGTCAGAGGCTTCACTAAAGTCCAGGTAGACACATCCACAGCCTTTCCCTCATCTACGAAGTGAGTCACCTTCATATAGAAGGAGGTCAGGTTAGTTAAGCAAGACAATAACGCTAGATAGATGATTTTTCTCTCTGTCAGCAAAGCTCATTAAAGCTTTGAAGGGAGACCATACTAGCAGTCTATACAGATCCACAGTAGTCTACTTGCTAGCAAATTTTATGGGCTCTCTTTCAATGATAATTTTCACTCTACAAGAGTAAGCTATTGTCAATATGGTAGAAGATCCAATAACCACTCCTTCATTTTTCTTGATATATCGTAATCAGAAGCAGGCTGAAATGGTTGTTGGACTTACCAATAAATCAAAAAGACATGATTTATAACTGAAGTATTTTTTTATTTCAAAGGTTTTCTAAAAAATGTAGCTAAAGTGATTCCACTGTCACGCATTCATAAACTGTTCTGATGACACTCAGAAAACTATAAACATGACCCATTATTTTTAAACCTGTGATAATTTTGAATTAGTGATGACTATATTAGTGGTAGAGATTACTTTCTACCCATTAGTGCTTACTTTATACTGAACATCTGGATTCTTGCAGATTGTATCCAGAACACTAGTGTCTGAGTATAACACCTGTTAATAAGAAGAAAACCAAAAGAATTTAAAATGGAAAACTGTATTTTAAAACACCTGATTTGTTCAAAGCCTTAAAAAAAGACAGCAATCTAGCAGCCAAAAATGAGTTTATAGCATGATGCAGTGGCTTAAAAGAAAGTCAATCCATACGAGTGGAAATTCAAGTGGGACAGCACAACTGAGACAGCATACCCTTTTGTGACACCAGTTTCTAAACCAGTGGTGGAACAATTGAGAAGTATGCAAAAAATAATACACTACATCTACAATTTGTCTCATGATGAAAGTCTGTGGAGGTTGAATTGGAGCCTAATGTTTTACTGCTCTGCAGTGACAGCACTAAATAGATTACGTTCTTGTTAATTCAGCACTCCAGCACAATTTTGTCATTAGATTGAGCTGCTTTTGGCAAGAAGTTTTAGCTTCCACCTGGGATATTTCATATGCACATCACAAATAACACATCTTTTTCTCTCATCATACTGCTCACTGTGGCTTTTTACCATTAATCACTATGATCAACAAAAATGGGAAGACTAAATTGGTAATAAAAATGTTTATACCAGTACAATCAATTTTACAAGTAAATACGCAGCCTTGCACTCAGTAGGAAGCTAGGGAAATACCTGGAATGTGGTCAAGAAATTTGGTAAAACTATGGTTTATGCATTCCTAATAGCTAAGAACTTTCTTTTTTCCCAACAAATGTGAATTTTTACTCTGAAAGGGGATCAAGCATTACTAAATTACAATTTTCTTTTACTTTGGGGGTTATTAAACACCGGAATATATCACCCAGGTCATGCTGAGGAATTTACACTGGTAAACATTTAAACCACAGATTAGATATAGCACAAAAAGTAAGGGGATATTGCTGTAATTATTAACATCTGTGGCTGACTGTTCTGCAATAGATGTGGATAATTTTCCTTTTTGGCCTTAAAGTTTGTGAATCTATCAAAATGTAGTCAGGAAGGCTTCTGTAAAGTAATTGTTGTAAGCTATTTAACCAGAGAAATCTGCACATCCAGAGAAATCAAGTATACCTGTGATATACACATAAGAAATGATGTAAGAATATTATCCTAGAATAAAAGATCTGATTCAAATGGGGGAGGTTGTACAGTACAGTACAAAGAGCACGAACTATAACAAAATCTGTGGGAAAGGAATTTAAGTGATGATTAATCAAGGCCACACACCAGGGTATTTCACACTTTATAATCTTGTTCTGTTCCATTTAGGAAAGACAGTGAAAACATCTATCAGGTAATGCTAATTACAAGAGTATTAGCTTTGAAATTTATGGAAAAAAGGAATGGGAAAAAAAATTGCATTTAACTCCTGTTCATTTTGCTTCACTTGGTGTGCACCTACATAGCAGACTGCCATGAAATTACTCCAGTGTAGTTTTAAATGAGGACACATGGGTTCCACAGAAATCTATTTCTTATTTGATCTTGAGTTAATTTACCATCAAGAGATAGTTACTTATCATCAAGACAGTAAGCACTTCCATTAAACACATTTCTACCTGTCAGATCCCTTTGAAGGCACAGGGAGGCTATTCAAAGACTGAATTGATACACTGAAGACTTGAACTTTTAATACTGAGAGTACAGATAGTAGAATAATGAATCTACCTTACTAAAGTTAATTTTCTAAACCTTCCTTGGTCAGTAAGGTTCCAGGATCAATGTCTATGTATTTTTACTTGAAAATCTCAATTTTCAGAAATTTGGACTCTGTAAACCCCATCAAAGCTAATGAAAAACAGTTTTAAAAGGAAAAACTGATTAGAAATATTTCAAGAACATTTGCTCTATATAGACTTGCATCATTATATAAAATATCTACTTTGAAGGAACAGCATCAAGAGATTATCTTGTGAATTTTCTGAGAAAGCACAGGGTTTGCAGCCTTTATGGCAAACATTTATAATTTAAGTGAGCATTTGATGTGTACAAACAAATGCATATTATTTATTCACATTCTAATATCAAAATTAATTTGATAGTTTTTAATGAGTTATAGAAGCTCTTCTAAATAATGAGGGTAAAATTCTAGTCACTTTACCATATATTTTACAGTCTGATCTGCTGGATAGATAATTTGGTCTCTTTAGTTCTTTCAGTCTGTTGTGAAGCATAGAAAATAACATGCTAAATTAAGCTAAAAAGAAAGTTGTTAGTTCTAAACTCAGGAAGATGATTCAGAGATTTCCTAACATGAAATTAGTTCTGTAATTCAAAGCTAAAATGAAAAGGGTTTAGTCATCTTTAAATTTAGTAAAAAAAAGTTGCTATTGCAATTTACCATATATATATAAACCAAATATTGTTATCACTCTAAAATTATTAGAGTATTGTTTCATATGCAGTGTTTTGTTAAAGTTATTCTAAAAGCATACATTTTCATTTACATAAAAAACATGACTGAAGGTAGTAGAAAAAAACTAGTGCATTTCTGCTACAACTTTTATTGTACTCTGTAAACCTGCACTTTTCAAAAAAGCAATTTAATCCTTAGTTGAGTGCTTTTCCTTATTACAGTTTTATATCTGCAGTTCCTCTGGGACGAAAAACAAACGTTGCTTACAAGGAAAAAGCTGCAGGTCAAGAGACAGCATCACCAGCATGTTCGGAGTGTTAATCTTAGCATTTCAGGAAAAGCTTTGTTAATTCTGGCAGCCAGTCATTAAAAGCAGATCTGCATAATGCTCAAGATAACCATATGCCTTATTTTCTGTGAAGGGAACATAATGTCATAGGTTTCTTCTTTCCAGTTGTGTGAGAATTTTTATTTCTTTTTTTGTAGAAATGGTTGTATTTACAACATCACATTGGGCATCTTCTAATGCCAGTTTTCATTCATAACAATGTCCCAGAAGATCTGTCTCTTCCATTGTTTTTTCTCTGCATAACCATTTTGTTAAATACCACTCTAGTGAACTTTCCCTTTCTAGAAACATCTATGCTTTCTCCAGATTCTTTGGACACTCTCCCATTTGTTTTCCTTCCAACTCAAATTGAAATTGTAAGTACTATAGCACATGTAATTTTGACTTTGAAAAAAATAACTCATTATGGTTTTTATCTCTCTTTATTTTTTCCCTCACTTTCCTGTCCTAAAGTATAAAAATCAGGGAAGTTATTCATTTCACTGAAAAAATTGAGGTTTTGTTATTCCACTTCACCTCTTTTTGATATATATATTCAAAGAGGTACACATATTTGACTATTATTAACTCATTGAATGTGTGTATATATATACATGAGTACCTTGAATAACTATATACATCTTTGAGGAATGAACTGCATTAAGCTGTATGATGTAGATATCTTGGGCTGGATATCTTACTGATTTTCACTTGTAGTCAATTCCATCTGTGTGCACTGGCTGCAAACTGGTGAAAATTACTACTTTTCTGAATTAATGAATCTTTATATCCTCTTTGTTCTGATGTAAAGAAATAAAATTACAATGAAAAATAGGACATCTGATGTGGAACCTAGCTTACAGTAGAGTTCATAATGGAAAAACATGACACAGGCTAAACTGAGGCATGGAAAGTGGGAGGAAGAGATGTTCCATATAGTATGAGAAGTACCACAACAACTGTCATGAAAAACTCTTTTGAACTATTTCTGAACGGCTGAATTTTTAGAATGATATCTCCATAGCATTCTGCTCTTAAAATGTCACATTTTATTATACTCTGACTGGCTTATTCATTTACACTGGTGTGGAGTGCCCTTGGGGCTCACCTGTGGCCTGAATAACAACAGATGTTAAGACAGAAATGTGAATATACACAATGTCTGTCATAGGACTCCCAGAGTTCTTTGTGAGGGTGTTTACCCTCATCATGTGAAAGAAGATGACAACCATCAATCAGATTAAAAAGTAGTTAGGGATTCACAGAATCATTTGAAACAAAGGCTTCAGCTTGAAAAGAGTCATAAAGAAACATGAATATTTTTTAACAGTGGGGAGAGACCTTAGGCTGAAAGCACCAGCACCTGCTGCTCCCTACCAACCCTGCAGACTATCAACTGAGGTGAAGTGCCTGCCTCCGATACTGCAGTACCAAAATGGGGTATGACACACAGAGACCCACACTCAGAGAATGCGAACCTGAGCTTGTGGAGTGCTTTCTCACTGGCATGGAGATCAATAAGATGTTTGGATATGCATAGCTTTGCCTGAAGCTGGAGCACTCTCAGAAGGGGTGTGCAAGTAAGGACAGTAACTGTGTGTGTGCCTCTGAGAAAAACTTTTCAGCATTAGCAACACAAAAATGTTGAGAAAATTATGGGTAAATATTCCAGAAGAGCCTAGTAAGTGATTTTCCTTTTGAATTGCAGTCTTGAATCTGTAGTTCACTGATTGCTGATTAATTATATGTCATTAGTAAACCAATAAACCGCTTGCTATAGTTTAACTATGGAGCGGCTCTGTTAAGAGGGGGGAAGAGAGAGAAGGGGGAATATTTTGGGTAATGGCAGTTTTCTTAATTCACTGTTATGCATGATGGAGCCCTGCTTTCCTGAAGATGACTGAATACTTGCTTGCTCATGGGAAGCGGTGAATGAATTTGCAGTGGACGTTGTTTAACTTGACTTCAGCAAGGCTTTTGCCACTATCTCTCATGAAATCCTCATAGGCAAATTCAGGAAGTATGGGTTGGATGAGTGACGAGTGGAATGGATGGGACAGGCAATGGGCTGAATGGCAAATCCCAGGGGGTTGCCATCAGTAGTACAGAGACTAGTTTGAGGCCTGTCACTAGTGATGTCCCCCAGAATTCTGTACTGGGCTCAGTATTACTTCTTTTGATCATCAATGATTTTGATGAAGGGGTAGGGTGCCTCCTCAGCAAGTACAGGGATGACAAATTTATGAGGAGTAGCTGATATCTGAGAGATCTGTGCAGCCCTTCAGAGGTACCTTGATATGTTGGAGAGACGAGCAAAGAAGAACCTTCTGAAATTCAACAAAGGCAAATGCAGGGTCCTGCTCCAGGGTAAGAATAACCCCATGGACCAGTGCAGACTGAGGTCTGACCTGCTGGGAAGCAGCTCTGTGGAGAAGAACCTGGGAGTCTTAGTGGAAAACACATTGTCCATAAGCCAGCAGCATGGCCAAGAAGGTCAAAGTAGTCCTGGGATCCATGAGGAGGAATTTTGCCAGCGTGCTGAGGTGGGTTATCCTGCCCCTCTGCCCAGCCATGGTGAGGTATGTCTGGAGTGCTGTGTCCGGTTCTGGGCTCCACAATGAAAAAGAGGGTCCTGGAGCTCCTGGACCAGGTCCAGCAGAGAGCTACTAAGTTGGCCAAGAGTCTGGAGAATCTCTCTTATGAGGACAGGCTAAGGGAGCTGGGCCTGTTCAGTCTTGAGGCAGTGGAGAGGGGCTCTCATCAGTGTCTATAAGTGCCTGAAGTGGGGGTGTCAAGAGAATGGAGACAGGCTGTTCTCAGTGGTGCCAACCAATAAAACAAGAGGTAATGGGCAGAAACTGAAGCACAGGAAGTTCCACCTAAACCTGAGAAGGAATTTTACATTGAAGATGACATGAACTAGAACAGATATCTCAGAGTGGCTTTACTCCCTCCCTGGAGGTATTCAAGAACCTTCTAGATGCAATCCTGTGCCATGTGCTCTAAGATGACACTGTTTGAGCAGGGAGCTTGAACCAGATGAGCCACTGTGGTCCCTGACTGATTCTATGATTCTGTGAATTACTAATTTTTCTTTGCTTGTGTATAGGGCTTTTGCTTCCCTATTCAATTGTCCTTATTGACCAATGAGTTTTCTCACTTTTACTCTTCTGATACTCTCCCCAGTCCTGCTAGTGGGGGTAGTGAGTGAACTGAAACATTTATGATGGTACATGCTAACAGAATGAGTGAAAAACTAAGGTTTTAGTCTGAAGTATTAAAAAAAGACTGCAGTTTTTCTACTCTTTGCTGTTCAAATCTATCAGCTTACTCATCACTCCTTCCAATCAGTATCTGATCACTTACCCTCAAAATGGGCAAAAATGACCAGAGAGCAAGTGATTATAAAAGAATGCCAGATGTAATGCTTAAAAGGAATAGCTATCACTTTATTCTAACTTCAAAGAAACATCTAATATTTGTGACCATGACTGAAGCCCCAAATAGCCCTAAGATTTGAAATTTCAATATGAGGTTTATATGTCATATAGGATAGACTGTTGTTCTACATTAGCTTTGTTAAACCATGATATGTTAACGTACCATGATAAGTTGCTTAACAAGAAGGTTGCTTTAAAAATACCATAAAAATCAAATGTGAGCAAGAAGAACATATGGGAAGTATAATGCCAACATTTAATACCTTATTACTCTACAGCTACCTTAAAGGAGATTGTAGCAAGGTAGGGGGCAGTCTCTTCTCTGAGGTAACAAGTGACAGGACTAGAAAAAATGGTCTCAAGTGCCAGGGGAGGTTTAGATTGGATATAAGGAAGTTTTTCTTCACTGAAGTTCTGGTCAGACAATGGAACAGGCTGCCCATCCCTGGAAGTGTTCCAAAGACGTGTGTATCACTAGGGGATGTGGTTAGTGATGAATGGAGTGGTGCTGGATTAATGGTTGGACTCAGTAATCTTGGAGGTATTTTCCAGTCTTAAAGATTCTATGAGCCTGTGTTTGATCCTCCAAATGGAGAGTGCAAACCTTTAGATGGGTTATGTTCCTTTTGGATTGACAATTACTACAGTCAGTACAAGACTGCGTTCCTTCGTTGCCTCTCCACAGTGCCTGACAGACAGAATGCAGAGATCTGTGGAGCCTTCCCTACCCATGACCAAGACTGAAAATAGTTTTCCTGTATTGACTCCACATAAAATACTGGATCTTACAAGCAGGATCATCATATTTTCAGCTACTTTTTTTTTTTCAGACCCCAATGTTCTGCTGAGGAACATAAGAGTCCATTGAGTATTAACTGCATACTTATTTCTAAAAGCTTAAGCATTTGTTAAATAGACATGAGTTCTGTCTGCATTTTAGCCTCTACTCAAGTTTTTTTAAAGAGAGGGAAAAATGCCTAAGACCTTCAGGAAAAGACTAGCAAGAAAGAAGACCAGTCAGTGGGCTATGATCCCTGAACCTTCCTAGCAAAATTCAGGCTGAAAAACCTCTTTGTCAAAATCATAATGTTTCCCACGTTTCACAAAAGTTCTTAACCATCCTGATTAACCATCTATTCTTAAGCATCAAAATTCTGCATAAAAATGTTAAGCTATTGCTGACAACTGTAGAATTCATTTATCTCCATGCATGGTAACTGCAGCTAGGACATCCTTAATGTGAATAAAACAAAAATCTTGAACTGAGATCCTCCAGGAAATATTTCTGGATATTGATTCAAGATAAAAGAAGATACTGAGGGAAATATATATCTTGTCGCTTAAAAATAACAGCAAACCTAATTCTTCAGAAAAGAATATACATATAAGAATATACTCTTTTCACAGCACAAAAGAAATTTCACTTGCTTAAAATGTGAGCATGTAAAGTCTTCACTAATGAGATTGTTCAGCCAATTTAAGTGTTTGCTGATATAAGTTTTAGAAATTATAGTTTTTTCTGTGTGTCAACTGAACTAGTCCTTTTGAGTAGGAAAGATTACCAAATATATAAGAATCCTTAACAGTGTCTCTTCAAGCTCAATCTGCCATCTAAATAAACTGTTCAGGGGAAAAGAAGCATTCTTCATTGATATCACCTAGCTTGCTTAGAAAGAAATCTTAGTGGCTTTGATATTCAATGGACATAGTTTTTCAAGTTTGTTCTTTTGGAAAAATTCGCATATTTATGTTAATAGAATTCTGTTATTCTATTATTCAACATACTGCAAAGAAGTATAACAAGTCTCCATTTACAATGTAAGAGGAATAAAAGTGAGCCAGTAAACATTAAAATTAATTATGCTTTTATATCTTAGAAGAGTCAAATTAGCATCTTTACAATAATGGTAATTGCATGTTTTCTACTGCACTTGAGTTTATCACTTTTTCCACAAAGCATAATTCTGTCAAACACAAAATTTGCTGATTTTAATGGTTCTTAGAAGATAATTGTGATCAGGAATTTCATTTTCAAGAAAACACTGGAGGATAAATGATAATTACTCATAAAGCTGTCAGAGCAGCGCTTCAAGGACGTTGCACAGCTGAAACTAAAATAAATTCCAGACACTGCAAGTCTAATTGGGTAGATAGGTTAATTCTACCTTGGTGTCAGAGAAAAATTCTTGGCTCATACCTAGTTTTTATCTTTCCCTTCTGTAATGAAATCAGAGGAGGAAAAACACCCAATGGAGTTTTAGGCACAAATAGTTAAATTTTAAAAAGTTAGCTTTGTGCAGAGTGTAGCTAAGTGTGTGCCAAGAGGAACCGACGTTTACCTGGTGTTGGTGGACATACCTCTTTCTGAGCTAGATCACTCACTGAATAGGAGATGTTTGAATTTTTTGGGGAGGGTGATGGTGGATGTTTTTTTTCTTTTAGTTCAAATGAAATGTGAAGATTTCCTCTAGCATTTGACTTTCTGTCTGAAATTAGGTCTGATATAGCAAAGATCTGAAAGGCTCATTAAGACAATATCTTCAGTTTTTTTCTTTTTCATAATAATAGTCTTATTACTTTCACCATCATAACAATGTCCAAAGAATGGCTGAAATAAAATCAATTTAAATATTTTTTTCTCAACATATGAGTTTTCTGTCATTCCACTATTCGGGAAGAAATACCACTATAATCAGAGCTTTCTAAGTCTAGGTACCCAAGGGTAAGTGCTGACTAATACTGCTGTTTGAGGTGGGATTAATTAATTGTGATAAAGATTAATTAATCTCTACCCTTCTCTCTCTTTGAAAATAATTTTTATGATGAGACCATGACAACTATTAATCCATATCAGATTTGTAAATGTAGAAATAGTGAAGGGGGAAAGGCAGAGGAGGATTTCAAGAACATCGTCTTAGAAAAAATGATCTGATCTAAAATAAAGACAAATTCTACTTTACAGTGATCCATGATTTATCTGGCACTTTTAGAAGGAAGCGGGCTTGGAACATGACTAATGGCCGTAATAGTGTATATGTCTTCAAGCTGTGATCCAGACTTACAAGGCTCTGTTCAGAAAAGTCTTATTGATAGCAATAGTGACTCACTTTAAAAGAAGTTGAAGGTACTAGCCATTTAACTATTTAAGTGGAGGCTTGCCTAGACTCAGATGACTGAGGCAGAGCTTCCCCTCTACTGCCAGCTCTTTGCAATCTATATATCCTAGAAGATATACCAAGATCATGGCTAATAGAACAAATAATTGCACCAGTAGTACTGTTAATTACAGAATCGGTATGTTGCAATAATCAGATGGCAAGAAGACAGAATTGGCTCAAAGATTACAAAAAAGAAGAAAATGCAAAATCAAAACCAGAATTAGAAGAAAAAAAAAACAAATAAAAACCAAAACACAAAAACAGTAACACAGCAAACCCACAAAAACTCCACAAAACAAGCAAAAAACTAAACTCTCCAAATATATAAATGTTCCCCATCATGCCTTAAATGGAGTTGTTCCCATATATGCACTTGAAACCTGACCACCTATGGCCTGTCATTAGAATACAATGATGTCTGGAAAAAGTAACCTAACTCCATGCACTTCAATACTTAGACCAGTAAATATGTTTTATTTTTTTTCTTATGCATGGCAGTTATGACTATATATTTTTCATATGTATGCATACAATGCTTCAGAAATCTTCCTGCTCAAAAGCTGCAGTAAAAAAACCCACCAAATCCACATTCATGTCCCTCTCCCCTCAAAAAACTCCAAAATAAACCACAAAACCCAACCCCAAACTTTTGGAAATAAAGTGTGAAAATTAATGTCAAGTAATTACTATTTTACATCTTTTAATTTTAATCCATTATTTAATAAAGAGTGGTCAAGGATCACTTGAACGTTTTTGAAACTATATTGTAATTACATAGTTTGAAGAACCTGTGATTTCTCAAGCTCTGCTACTTGCTGCTACTTAGAATGAAGCTGCTACGTATAATTTTTCAACCTTATACTTAGGTTGAATCAGCCTAAGACACTTCAGGCTTGAGAAGAAAGTAAAAACCTTAACCAACAGCAATTCAAATACATTCTCAGTGAAAAAGAAATCATTCTGTTCAGAATATGGTACACATTTTTGACCCCATGTTAGACAGTACTGGTATCTCTTTAATATCAGATAAACAAAAATGAAAATTCTATACAAAAAACAAAGAATATTCAAACATGAAATTTCATGAATTCATTCAAAAATTCATTCAAAGATGAATACACTTTAAAATGTTCTATTAAATTGACTATAAAACATAATTAGAACCTACAATTATAATTTAAATGTCCCAAGCAGCTCTGCAATATCTTTGGAATCCTATTTTTGTGTCCAACCACCTGAGCAGCAGGTTGCCAGGGCTCAGTGAGGACGGTTGCTTCCAGAGAAACACACAGGGGGACCTCAGGGTCTGTCTCACCATCCCAGCCAGGAGCAGCCGCTGGGGAGTTTGGGGTAACCCCAACCCCAGGATTCAGGCACCTCCTTGGAGATGCAAATCGCACCTTGGAGGTGCTGGGGTCAGGCAAGGGCGTGGGTTCAGCAGGGCCCATGGGCGCGGCAGGGCCTGAGGGCCCTGGGGACTGGCAGGGGGTCTTTAACCTCAGGCCATTTGAGGGGAGCCCTGGGCTGGGCAGGGACAGGCAGACCAGGCAGTACTTTCGGTGCCTGGACAGGGAATTCACAAAGCCATCATGCTGTAAACAAATTAATAAACTGCGTACCTTTTAGAATTTTGATTACAGAACTTTTCACCCTTCTTTAAAACAAAGAATATGCACTTTAAGAAATAATGGGTATTCTAGACAGACATTTTTCCAAAGCTACCAAGAAACTCTGTACAAAAGTGGGACACAGATGTGCTGCCAGATGCTGTGAGGCCTTTTTTTTTATCAAAAGGAGAACATTTCCATGTTCAGTGTGCTCACATTTTTTGCATAGTGAGAAGGTGAACTAGAGAAAAATATCAGGAACTCTAAGACGTCTTTCTAATTTACATGTACAGTGTTTGATTAAGAAGAAATGCAATTGCATTTTATATATATATATAAGTACACGCACATATGTATATAGATACAGTCCAGGTTTTATTTCTAGTTATTCTAAAAGGAAGAATGGACAGTTCTTCTCTAGTCCAAACATTCCACAGGGTAGAGTGGGTCTAAAGTATCTATTGAGTAGACGACATTTATAAATTCTCCAGGCATATGTAAAACAGTATTTGAAATTGTTAGTTTTGTATGCATCCTTGTGATAAGCAGACTGTACTACCCTTGTCTTTGCTCTCTAAATGACATCAACAGATCAAAAAGTTCATGCCATCAATCCAATCCAGAGCCCATGATCCTTCCCCAACGTGAGATTTCTATTTTTATTAACTCTTAAAAGAATTAAACAGATTTGTTGGGTATTTTACAAACTTATAAATTTCATTACCAGAATACATTAAACGAACTTTCTTAACTGTTCATATTATGTCAATGTACCTTCTTGGTGGAAAGCCAATTTGCATTTTAATCTTTTTGTGATGAATTCCACTTCTTGGTTGCTCAAGAAATGTTTTTGATTTTATGTTCAATTACTGAACTTCTTAGTAAAAATATCTCAGGATGAAATCTTCTGTCATGTGCACTGCAACATAAGAATTCTTCCTTTATTAGCGATTGTAGGAATGCAGGCTTTGTTATTTGTTTATGTGCAGGGTAAGACATATGTAATTCATTCACAAAAAAAAAAAAAAGATAATAGTCTGTTATTGAATAACAAGACATCTATTTTTTTAAAGACCTATAAAGTAGAAATAGCTCTTTAAGCCCATTTAAAATAATTGTAACTGATATATTTCTATGCATCTCTCTCAAGCTGTAGTGGTTCTGCAATACAAAACATTAGCATTTGACTGTGGGGAGGATGACATTTAAAATTAACTTTTTTATTCTCTTAATTGGCTTCATTTTTCTTCTGGTAAGATGGATTCCCATCACTTAATTACTTCAAGTGTACCAGCTGCAAAAACACTTGACTTTACCAGAGGGCCCAAAGCAGTAATCCACACAGATATTCTATTTAGGAAAGAAAGAAAATCCTCTTTATGTATAATTTTGGTATTTTTTTTTACCAGAAAATTACTTAAAAAGGAAAAACTTAAGAAAAACTGCTTTTTCTTAAAAAAAAGCTGTCTTTCTTCTTATTTTTTACAATATAATTAAGTTCCCAAATTCTATATACACAGAATATTTCTTCAATCTAATGAATAATATTAATTTAATAATTAATAATTAAATTTAATAATTTAAATGATAACTTACTGCTCATAAACTGGAGAAAATTCACAGAAATCTACTCCTCATCTACTCCCAAATTCTTGGTTTCAGACTGGAAAACAAATCAACCAACCAACCTACATTCAACTTTGTTTTCTGAAGCTACACAGTGCCAATTGTGTAAATTGAATCCTAATGTTATCTTTGGCTACTGTTTACTAATTTTAAACAAAATGTCTTTATAATTTTTCTCTTTACTGTTGCTCTGACAAATTGTTATATGAAAACTGTGCATGTCTGAATTTGGCACAGTACCCAAAAAGGGAGGAAAAAGCTGTAGCCAAGATCATGGGAAACAAGTGCTCTGTGCAAAAAAAAAACCCAAAAAACAAAAAAAGCCAAAGCATAGCATTTTCAATCAGTAGAAACTGGTAAAATAGTTGTTAGAAATTTAAGGTTATTAAAAATCATATTTAACTGTTCATGCCAGATAGGAAATTTTAACCATCTGACAGTAACAACATTTACTGGATTATGTAATTAACCATAATTAAATTACCAGCTGGATCGATATCCTACATCTCTGCTTGCAGAATAGGTGCTTGCACTGCAGACCAACTGCAGTGACAGTATACTCTCCACATGTCCTGATATCCTAGTATCTTGATCATTCCTGCTTAGATATGCATTTGGGTGCACCAACTCTCTAGATGCAGTTAATTTTCTTGGAAAAATAACCTGGATATGAAGAGCAGGTGGGAAATAATTCTTCCTACTCCTAACCTGAACTCATATGTTCATATCAATTTTTAAGACAAACAGGTCCAGTGTATTTTAAGGTATTACTCTGCAATACAGGTGCTTCGTTTCTTCATCCTCCTCTCTCAAGAAACTTAAGGAGGTTAATTGTACTTTTTCTTTCTACCGATGATAAATGAAAATTTCAAGTATATAATTCCAAAACTTTCAGACAAATTATGTTAAATGGGGTGGTGGTGAGCCAAGAAAGCATCTTTGAGAATAAGATGATTTGTGTAGTCTATTGGGCAGTCAAGAGTTATATTTTGACTCCAAACTGGTATGGGAGACGTGCAAAAAAATACCGCATCTCCAAAAACATTGCATTCATGGCACAAGGTGACAGAGGACTACTAGCAGTATCTTATTTCAAATAAACCATGCAAACATCCATGACATGATTATCTGATCTGTGCTTAGGACAAAGAGTCAAGCTGGGTAATGATGTTATGCCTATTTATATGGGTACAAATTCTATAATAAATTATATCCTGTTCCTGTCAGTGGAAATGTGTATGCTTATGGTAAATAATCCTGAAGTAATTACTGAGTGATATTTTACAACTCTTACTCTAAATGGTCTGTTTTATCTCTGAGTGCAGTATGTTGATGCTGAGTAAGTGATTACTGTAGGGTATTAAACTGGTAGTATTCTATTTGTTTATGGAGCACTTTGTGATCCACTAGCATAAACCACAAAATGCTATCAGATATCTAGATGTTTCTTACAAAATGAAAACAAAAGCATGAATTAAATGTTGTGCAATTCCTTTATGAAAAAGCTTTAGGACAAAAATCCTTCTGAGACAGCAGTACATGGCTATATAAGACACAACAAAATAAACACAATTCTACTGTGTGCAATGGAAGATTTCCCTTGAATAAAATATCTTCAGAAAAAAAGGACAAAAACAACCAACCAACTAACAAAAAAAAAACTCAACAGATTTTCTTTGGAAAAAAAAATTACTTGAGAATTTGAGAGTAAATGAAAATTTGAATTTATCAAATGCAGGCTAACAGAAGTCTGGCAGGCAAAAATCTAAATTATATAGCAGAGGAGACTTACTTTTAGCTATATATAAAAAGGGAAAACAAAACACTCCCCAAAGTCTCTAAAGTAGCAGAGAATTAATACAGTTTAGAACTGACAGCACTCTGTTCTGAATTAAGGAAGAAGCCTATACTGCAGGCAGAACTTCATGATCCTCTGCTCAATTAGAGACACTATTGAGACAGTTGTGAGAGTCATAGACATGCATTATTTAGTTTCTCTTGTAGTTAGCTGTTGCAAGGAAATTCAGTTCTATCCTTGTAAAGTCAGTGAGAGTTGCCCTTGACTACCTTTGTAACAGCATGAGGAGTACAGATCGCAGAATCACCGAATCATTTGGGTTGGAAAAGACCCCTGGGATCATTAAGTCCAACCTTTGATTGACCACCACTTTGCCAACTAGGCCATGGTGCTAAGTGCCACATTCAGTCATTTCTTGTGCATCTTCAGGGATGGAGACTACACCACCTTCCTGGGCTGTCCATTTCAATGTTTACTAATGCTTTCCATGAAGAAATTCCTCCTCATGTCCAGCCTGAACCTCCCCTGAGCTTGAGGCCATTTCCTCTTGTTCTGTCACTGGTTGTTTGGAAGAAGAGACTGACCTCTTCCTAGTTACACCCTCTTTTCAGGGAGTTGTAGAGGGTAATAAGGTCTGCCCTGAGCCTTCTTTTCACCAGGCTAAACGACCCCAGTTTCCTGTTGGGGAGATATGCATCTGATCATGCTAGATGTGGAGAGTAATGAGGTGGTTTCAAGAAAATTTGAATATGATTTTTACAGCCACATTAACTCTTTGATGTCTTATCTTGCAGTTTCTCAGTGGAAAAAAAAATTAGATTGTCAAGTGAATCTTAATCTTCATATAAATTTCAGATATCATTCCTTGCTCTTCTAATATATAGATAATTCTAAAAAAAACCAAAGATAGCCAAAGCCATGTGAGGTGCTGTCATAGAAATTAAGGTATCTCAGCATTTTCTAAGAAAGTAACTTATATTACAATAAACAGTCCATGATCATGTATGCTAATTATAACAACTATAAAATCACAAATCTCCTGATTCTTTTGCTTATTATTCTACATATGCTGTCTTATAAGTACACAGATAAATTTCTAATAAAAAATACTTACATATTTAATTCTGAGCCACAGCCACTGCTTTTCACAACAACACTAAGAATGCTTAAGGATCATTATGCCTGTAAAAGACTTTTGTTCAGCTATTTAAACTATTTTGTATTTTTTTTAACTATTTTGTATATGCTGAAGTAATCTCCACTGAACCAGCATGTACGCCTGACCCAAACTCATGCTTTTCTCATCTTCATGCTTTAAAGAAAATTATCTGTGAACAGCTACTCCCACAGTACTTCAGTAGCAGGACTCTGAAGCAAACTACTACTTTTGTGCACCAGTGTGTCAGGGAGGAAGCCTAAAAAGGGAGCAGGGGCCAGGGGGAGAAGCAAAAATTTTGTCAGTTCCGAAACTGGCTTCACAGTATTTTATAGCTATTTTGATATAAATAATGGAGCATGCAAAATGGAACAGACTTAGGAAGGAAATCTTGTACTTTAAAAGGTAATATTTAAAGACTAGTGTTGTCACCAAAAATTGCATGGTTTTAATGGTATCACCAAGTTATTGATCCATTAGAATACATATGAAGTACACTTCTCTGCCTTTCACATTATCTGCCTGTGAAGGGGACATTTAACATGCATTCCCTACAGCATTTCCTACAGCAGAGAATGAGTAAGAAGTGAGCATCTAAGGAGGATGACATCCAGTGTGCATTCTACATCCAGTTGCAGCTGATGTGAAGTGACATGGAATCTGAAGCCTGTTTATATAGCTCTCCTGCTTTACTGAGTAATGTTTCAGGCAAAACGAACGTTGCAACAGTGTTCAGAGATCCCAAATCATAACTATTTTTATTAGAACTGAAAATCAGAAAAAATTAGACAAATAACTATATCTTTTTTTCCCTTCACTGGTGTTCTGAAACACTATATCTCATCATGTTGCCAGGACTAGCTGTCCTAGTCCGAACATTACTTTGAAGAAAGTTATCTGTAGCAGTGTTTTCACCACAAATGATTCTTGGGTTTCTGTTTCATTTTCTTTTTGATGATGTTTTGATCAATTCACCTTTTCTACTTTTTTAAGCATTATGTGTCTCTCTCTTTGGTGTCTCATAAAGAGAAAAATGTTTGGCCTGATAACAAATAGATTCATTCTAGACTATCAGTCTTCACTGAAGATTGAAGATCAAGCCACCTGTGAGTTTCAGTCACATGATACACTTCAATAAATCTTTTCCAGAATATCTGGAAATGCTTTGAGAAAAATTGAGTAATACATAGATGTATGCGTATTATGGTTTCATTCATACCCATCATCAAGATAGTAGAGTTAGGTACAGTCATATTTGACCACAGCTTCGAATCACTGATTTTATCTAAGGAATCTTAATCATAAGTTTTTACAAGATTAACAAATATATGCAATGTTGTTTTAAAATGCAAGATTCAATTCATCGAAGTCATGTGTAATGCCTACATAAAGGGGAACCATATTAGGGTAAAGAAAGTGGAGAAAAAGATAGAATTAATCTCTTGCTGAGTCATTGGCTTTAAGGATTGTGAAAGATGGCACCAAATCTACCAAAGAGGTGAAAGAGAGATGGCAAGAGATTCTCCAAATGAAGTAAAATGGAAGTCATTTTTAGAAGAGAAAGACAGAACTTTCAGGGCACTCTTGTAGTTGTTAAAAATAACAGAATGTTTGAAAAAGTTAACATCCTTCAACATATGGATTTCTTTCAGAGAAATGTAGCCTGAGAGACAGGGTGCTCAGAGAGAATCAATGACAGAAAAAGGCTCCACAAAAGAGCTGCTTAATCAAGTATTTAGGTTTGATTCTTGTAGGTTTTTTTGTTTTTTTTTTTTTTTCTTTAACCATCCATGCAACCTATAAACATTTGAAGTTTCACTTTTTCCATCAGTTGAAAGCTAAGCTTTTTACTACAATTTTGACTCGTTCTGAAAAATAGATAACTCAGTTCAAAATACTTTTCCTTGATTACACAAAGAAAAAGCAAGAAATGAAGAATATGAATCTTCAATATTTTACCAAATGTTTGTCAGTGACTTAATCTCCAGGGGGAAAAAAGTATAGAGGCTTAGATATAGGGATGTGTCATGGTTTAAGAATAGTATTCCTGAATCTAGTTCTCCCACCAAAACCTCCCAAACCACACTGCTGCTCACTCGCTCCCTGTCCCCCCTCTTCTCCCTTCTCCATCCCCTCTTCCACCTTCCTGCACCCCTGAATGTGGCTGGAGAAGAGCAATGCAGGCACGAAAGGCAAAGATCACAGGTTGAGATAAGAACACTTTACTGAAAAATCTCATTGCTTATCTCAGCAATGAGATAAGAAAACAAACAGTACCAGCAAAAATATTGTTAACAGAAGTAAAAAGGGAGAACAGGTTCCCCCTCCCACCCCTGCTGCCAGGCTTTGTTACCCCAGAAAGGGATGCCGGTCCTTCCCAGAAGTGAAAAAATCCATCTTTCCCACCGCTGGTAATGATGTAATGTGGTATTGAATAACAAAATGAGGCCATACTCCCTCCCACTGATCTGGGCCAGAGCCAGGACTGGAAGTAAATTTTAAATTCCTGGTTTAGGGAAAACTGTATGGGTTAAAGCAACCAGCTCTGATTTAGAGTGATGTTGTATTTAGTTACAAGTAGTATACAGTTCAATAATGTTCTGAACAGTTTTCCATTTTTCTGACAAGTTTGCAGAATCACAGATATGATCTTGCAATTTTAGATAATGAAAGACAGCTATTGCATATCTGGAGAAGCGGACAAGGTTGGCACTCGATGGATATTAGACACAGACAAAATGAAAAATGTGTCAGAATTTTAAAAAGTAGTTTACTTAGCTAGTTTTCCTGATCCAAAGAATTGCTTTTTATATGCAAAATACAAAAAAATCTGTAATTTTTAATTCATTTGCTTTCCTGGAACTGTCTGTTAGTAATGAAACTCCAGTGACCTTTTCCTAGGCAAGGAGGACTATATAGGACTGTCAGAGAACTGATGCAACATTTTCGTTACTGAAGATATCCCTCACTACCATTTTTTATTTCTACTTAACAATTTGAAATACTGAGGCCTTAAAACCCACACAGTAAGATATTTGAATTATTGTTGCTAGCCAGTTCATAAAGAGACATTCAGAATTTTTTGCCGTTCTCTAATCTAATCTAATCTAATCTAATCTAATCTAATCTAATCTAATCTAATCTCTTAATTATACGTTCCTTGAAAAGAAAAACTAGATTTAAAAAGCAAAACCAAAACAAAACTAAAAAATAGCAATAACAACCAAAAATCACCACTCAAATCCCCAAACACAAAAAGAAAACAATTCAGAAATTTTCTTTAATTAAGAAGCTGCAAACTGCTTTATATAATAAATGGACTGGTACAAATACAGTGAAATATCACCATCTTCATGAGACTGAAAAAGAGTAAGCAAGGTGGGAGTCAAGTAACACCAAAAAGCACTTAGTACAGCCACTAAAGTCTCTTCAGTACCTTTGTGTAATTCTTCCCACTCCTTCAAATATAAAGTATAAATGGAATTTTTTTCTGTCCAGCTGGTAAATTTAGCCTCCTACTTACCAATTCAGAAGCCAAAGGTCTTTGAGAGAGGGGCCCACTGGAAACATGGAAAACTATAAGCAGTAGTAGTACTTGCTAACAAACTTGCATATCAATTCTAAAAGGAGGAAAAGCAATGTGCCTTCTCTCTGATGTTCCATCATGAAATAGCAAGGGCAAGGAAACAGAACACACATTATTATTATTATTATTATTATTATTATTATTATTATTATTATTATTATTATTATTATTATTATTATTATTATTATTATTATTATTATTATTATTGTTAATTTTCCAGTCTCGTTCTNNTTGTTAATTTTCCAGTCCCGTTCTAAAGAATCTTATGTTAGCAGTAGGAACAGTACTCTACAAACATAATAATTTATTTTATGTCCTTCCTTAATTCTTACGAAAAGTTTGTAATTGCACTAGGCAATCTCATTTTGTTTTACACTTTACAAACTTGGAATATAACAGTGTAGTGGGATGTACTTTTAATCAACTGGAACATCTGCATCCAAATCATTGCACTGACAATTTCTAGTTTCCAGAACGCAAGTTAATTTAATTTTAATGGATTTAAAAAAAAAATTGTCCAGTATTTTTTTGCATCAAAATACATCTAGATATAGCAAATACTGACATTTAATATTCTAGTCTAAAACTTGTAAATTCAATTTTTTTTTTTATGTAACAGAAGAGCTTGTGCTGTAATATATTCAAAAATAACACATTTTTTTCTCAGGGTAATAAGCTGGAATAAGGGAAATAATTAATACCATAGTAAGCTAATATGAAGAATAGGCATTTGCCAGAGGATAAATTAGACTTTAAGTGGGAGACCATTTCTGAGCCACATGTCATGAAACATAGACATAGAAAGACAGCTCATCAAAAGTGAAAGGAGTGAAACAGAAAGACAAGAGTCTACACTATTTTCTGACCATAAGTTATGTATAAAACTTGCTATATAATAAAGAAAAACTAACCAGGACTGCTGATGTATCACTCTTAACTGAATAAAGTTAAGGTTAGTTTTATTTTTCTCTCTGTTGTTTCTCATATTACTAGCACCTAACACAATTAATATTTTCTTTCAAATGAATTTACACTTTTCAAGGTAACAAAATAATTTTTCAGAAATATGTCAAAGGTGTTCCTTTAAAGACATCTATATGCTATTGATATGAAATTATAAAGTAACTATATTACTTTTTCCATTAGCTCCTACTTTTTCCATAAATTCTCAGCAGTGGTCTTTTTAGATCCCATTTTGCTTTCTATTTACACACGTTACATGGCTGAAATTCAGTCATGACAATAAAAAGGATACTACTCCAGTCAACAAGGAATAATAAATATAGGCTTTCTAAAGATATTTTATTATTTTTTAAGCTTAATAAGGTATTCTGCCTCTAACCCACCTGTCGTTTTTCTGTCGTGATCCGCCCCCCCACCTCCACCCCACTCCTTGCAGTAAACAGAAATATCAAAAACCAAAGAGTCAGTTCATATCTATTTTGGGAGATAAGATGAAAAAACTAAATAGCTTTATGTTAAAGAATTGAAGTGGAATTCAGAATATACGAGTGTAATCCTTGCTTTAGTAAGCCATCCATAAACTTTCAGCATGACAAGGCACTTCTCTGTGCTCCAGTTCCAGCCATCTTCCTTCACCATTTTTAGGTCATTCAGGAAAGACTTCCTTGTAAAGTAGACAAAATTGAACTTTCCAAAGAACCATTGTAATAACCAATACACATTCTTCTACTTGTGATGTATGAAATGAAAACTTGAGTGACAGGGGATGTTTGAATATCAAGAAACAGACGAAGGGAAGAGAAGCAGAAATTGAACATCACTTAACATTACAATACTCTTGTCTCAATTAGTGTAAATCGACACGACTCATTCCTAATTTAATTCTTTTAAACTGAAACAGCTGCAGCCTGAACTACTTCATTACGATTTATAGGTAACAACATAAATTTTAAAGGTGGAGGAGAAAACTCATGCATGTATCCTACTCTGACACTGTAACCCTCAAAAATATTTTATATGCAAATAAGGGAATATGATTTTCATGAGGCATCAAAAATTTACTACTAGTCTCTTTAAAGTTTCAAAAGCATAACTAATTTACACTATTTTGTATGGTTAATCCAGTTAAAATGATATCAACATTCATAGTCTAAATTATGTAAATAATTTAAACCAAATCTTATTATTAATACACTTAAAATTTATTATATATAAAATTTCTAGTTCTCCTTTTTGTCTGCTGTTAATCCCTACACTTCTGCTTTCCTGGAGGAGAGTAATGTTAATCATGGAATTTATTTTGATTGGCCAGGAAGAAATATACTATTGATTCTGATGAGCTCTTCTCTATTGTGGTTCCACTTCAGACTTTTTTTCTGTCTTCTATAAGTTTATGTAGTTAATGTATTTAAAAATAAGGAATATATTTCTATATTTTAGATACTTTTATTTCTTTTACCTGCTGTAAACTCTTGTTCTGTCCAACTCCCAAATCTGCACCACAATAGCTCACCACTGTTGAATTTTTCATAGCTTCAATCTTGAGTGTATATTTTTTTATCATCTCATTCTTTTATTTTTTTTTGCACCATGGAAGTCTCTGTTTCACTTTTATTATCAAGGTCTCATATTTCATTCTCTACAGAAAAAATATTCCTTATTACTTCATAAAAAAATTACGGTTATACCATAAAAAGATAAGCAAAAACACTTAAAAAAATACTGCTGCAGGCATAGAAACTAAAAAAAAACAGAAAAAATTCAGTGCAAAAATCAGTGGCCTGTTGCTAGTAATGGCAATGCTGTATCTGCTGGTCTGCAAGCTGTAAGCCTGAGTATTATAGTAGGAGTTACATCAGAAAATAATACCTCTTCCTTGTGCTTTTAAAAGAAAGTAGAATCATACCTGTATTTTTCAGAGGATTTGGTCCTGATGTCATGCTTTGACATGATCCTAGAAAACCCTGTAGGCTGAAATCTTTCAAGAAAATTAAGTAGAGGAGCAAATGGTACCTAAATCCTGACTACTCTTAATACAAGCTATGTTCTGAGCCATCCAGATCTGTCAAGGTGTGTTGTCAGTTGTCAAAAATCTTCACAGGAGAGGGAAAGGCTATGGACTGTAGGTTCACCTCAAGGGCATTAAATTTTTTTAGAGAAGGAGGCAGATTTTTTGAATTTCAGTTGTGGATGCAGTTGAAAATATTGCACAATCTGCGCTGTGGGTCTATGTGAACTGAGATTAGAGAAGTATAACAAAGTAATGAAGAAGAGAAATACAAATGAGAAATTTAAAATAAAAATACATGAAAAAGTACAGAGAGCACATTATTTAAAATATTTTGATC
The DNA here is from genome assembly GCA_013400175.1 of Phainopepla nitens. Taxonomy (NCBI): domain Eukaryota; kingdom Metazoa; phylum Chordata; class Aves; order Passeriformes; family Bombycillidae; genus Phainopepla; species Phainopepla nitens. The sequence continues at coordinate 175,040 of VXBQ01008401.1, forward strand.
AAAGCCAAATATGATATTTTGATACAAAAAAGGACATGTGCCATCTATTTCTCACCTCTACGCCATGCATACTGGGATATCGTGTAATCAATAAAATAAGATAAAGAAGTATGAAATATATTAAAAGGTCTTTTTTTTTTCTTCCTCATGTTAGCTCTAGAGATACAGGATGAGTGGTATTTGTATGAACGCACTTCAACCAGAAGACTTCTTATCTTACAAATCTTGTCCTTTTCTTACTGTAGCCCTACATTTGACATCACTATTTTGAAAGCAAAGCTATTGATGCTTAAAGCTAAGGAAATTGTGACTGAGCTTAGAAGCTGATGAGTTTGGGAAAGGTAGTCTAAAAGGTGTAGAAAATAATCAGTTGGGGAAGATTTATCCAAAATTGTACATATAAGGATTTCTGCATTCTGAAATAAGACACACAAAAAATATTGGGAATGCTTGAGAAAAAAATATGAAATATTTGCTACTTAAATAGTATGTCAATAAGCAAGCCAAATCAGAGACAATTGTGTTTCCATACCAATGTTAAATGGTATGAAAATAAGGGAATAAAGGTGTCTGAGGAAACAAGAAACAAGAAAAAATTGAAATATCTTGCCCTAGGTGAAAACATTATGAAGTAGATGCACCAGAAATTTGTTGACAGCCACTGGGATGGTAAATGCGAAGATGACTGTGACACCCTAGCATGACAAGAAAGAGAGCTTCAATTTAAACAGATGAACATATTCAGAACAGAACTAATGGACCAAAACACCAATCTTAAATGACAATATTCATTCTGGTAACATTCTGGTTAGAGAGTGACTGACCAGGATAATGATACTGATTACCAGATTCTCAGACAAGAAAGAGGGAACAGGGCAATAAAGCTTTTCTGGATAGCATCAGCATCTTCCTATCAATTAGTCAAATGCCACTGTGGGAAATTAAACAGATAACATTTTAAGAGACTAAAACTATGTTTGTTCTAGGATCAACTAATCAGGAAGCCCCTCCAGTACAAAAATAACTACTGATTTGATGCAAAACAATGATAATGTTCAAAATTCTATAGAAGTATACAGTTTCATAATTGTGATGAATCAGTTCAATTCAACAGCTGTACAGAAGAATAAAGGACAAAAAGAAGCTTGCAAAAAATGTGAAAAGTAGGAAGAAATTTCAGTAAGCAGTTAGATAAGAGACAGAAAACAGGAGTTAAGAATAAATATTCAGTTGTTCATCCAACATTGACAGTAACCAGAAGTCATCCACTTGGGTTTATGTAATTCAGCATAGATATGAAACATTAAAACAGGTGCTATGAGTAAAAAAACAAATTATGACTTTAACAGTACATACACTTCTGAGTCACTGGTCAATGATATAGCAAGGGAAATTCAAGGTCTATGCAGGGAAAAACAAACAAACAAACAAAACCCAACATTTTTTGCACATTTGTAAAATCAGTGTGACCTGAGTACAACCACTCAGAAGCAAAATTCTTGACTGAATATTAACTCCATGAAAATATAAGCTCAACCTGCAGAACAAGTCAAAAAAATAGAAAATCAGTTGTTAAGAAGCATTGAGAAAGAAGCAGGGGAGAGAGAAGAAAATGTCATTATGCCAGTATTTAAATACATGGCTTGCCCTCAGCTAACAGCACTGTTCTTCAGGGGTTGGTGCTAGGTCTGATACTGTTTGACAGCACTGCTGATCTCCGTGGTGAAGAAATGCAGACAGATTTACAGATAATACCAAACTAGGAAGAGTGGCTAATATTTTAGAGTCTGCTATTCAGAGGGATTTCATCAAGCTGGGGAAATAGGATGACATCTGAAGTTCGAAAATGTCAAATGCAGGGCCTAACTAGTACAGATTAATAAAGGCTAGGGCCTGGCTGTCTGGGGAGCAGCTTTACAGAGGAGGAAAGAAGGTCTCTTTGAACAAGTTGAGCATGAGGCAGCTGTGCATCCTTGCATTTGTAACAGTAGAATGAAGGGGAGAGAAAAATGCGGTGATGTTCCTGTAAAGGCTGTAACTGTTCCTATTTAATGTAAGGTGACACAGTTATTAAAGGAATATCAAAGTCCTAGTTTTGCATTTCTTTGCTTCACAAGTTGCGTGGAAAGCTAAAATTTATGAACACACTGATTTACAACTGAAAGAAAGTTACTGAGAGTGGCTCAGGGGAAAGGGTCAGATCAACTCACTTTTTAGGACTCTAAGCTGCTTTGAAGGAATAGCAAAAACGGCCGTGGATTATCTCACCTCAAGCATTTTTTAAAGAAGTAGGAAAATGAGAGCTGATTTTTCTCCAAGCTTATTAAAACAAGTGCATAAACTAATATTGTTATCACAATTGCCTAAAGAATTTCTGTGTGACTAGCAATGATTTTTACCAAGTATATATTAGAATATCTATTCCATTTCTGTGTAGAAGCACATAGTGAGTGCTTAGCAAGATCATCAGTATACTTGAACTTGGAAGATTTATTATGTTTTTTTCTTTTGTTGAAATCTTTCTTAAACATAAGCAGTACTTATTGGAAAAATATATCTGTGTGGTTTTGACTGAGATTAAATCCTCATCTCAGGTCTTCTACAAAATATTTGGACTAAGAAAGGGAATGTCAACTCTATTGAAACACACACATGTACAAGAGGCAATAATCTACCTGCAGTAAATATATAATAATTCATTGCATATCTTAGTAACTGAAATTGCCTAAATTCTAGACTGACTACAATCTCATCCTGGAGTTTTAGTGAACAAAGATAAAAAACCCTTTGTGGGCGTGCATCCTGCATTCTTCTCCCTGCCATTTTTCTGAGTATGCTTCATCTATGTACAAGGCTATAGAGTGAACTTGCCAGTGAATTCTGTTAAATCACACTTTCACGAGTTTATATTAAAACCTGCCTTTTTGCCAATACCTTTTACAATGATTATTTAATTCACCATACCATTCATTCACAACAAGCCATTATATGCATTAAAATATAAGGGACTCTGGATACATATATAAAAGAAATATCAAGGAAATAAAAATTATATTGCTTTTGTCATTGCTATATCACAAACCTAAGGTATTTAGAAAGTGCAGGCAAAAGTTAAGCTCCACATGTTTTTCAGTGTCTGAAACATGAAAAAATAAACTGGCAATATGGCTTGTGGTAAGGTAAAAATATCTTTTCAAGATGCAGACTCTTTCTGTATAGAATAATAGGTGGAAGTATATGCTATGAGTATTGACTAATAAGAAATCAGATTATTTGTAAAGCTTTAAAAAGTAGAAATAGAAAGAATTACGAACTTTGAGGAAAAAATAGTCAAACCATATATCCTTAGGGTTAAAGTTACCATAAGACTGTAAATAACATATTTGCATTCAAGATCAATGAACAAGAAATAGAAGTTACAGAGGACATTTCACCAGGATTATTATTTTCTACTAGATATTTCATAATTATGTGTAGTTGAAAGAATAATATATGTAAGAAATCACTTGATCAAAACTAAATGGAGGTCAAGAAGAGCTGTCGGACTGTAAACAAATAATTGCTGACATTTTCATTACTTGAGAACAACAGGTCACAAGCAGAAACTAAAATTAACAAAGAGAGAAAAATATTAAACAGCATCTGGCTAACCTGAAGTTGCACTATATTTGGAAGTACCTTGTGTCATAATTTTCCTAACAAAAAATGACTAACCTGTGATCTGAAAAAAGTCATATTTGGTCAGGCCCATAAATATGTCATAGTCAAAGAACCTTAAGAGTAGTCCTGGACTTTCTTAATCACTTGTGAAGAAAGAATATGAACTCCTGAGCCAACTAATTTAAAGTCATCATAAGGGAATGGACAGAAATACAAGAAAAAGCTTTTGAAAAAGTAAGGAGGATAATTTCAAATTCTCCATTAATGAAATTTTATAACCCAAAGGAAAGCCTAGTCTTAGAAAATGACACATTACAGAGTAGTCAGAGAACCACATTAATGCGGAGAGAATGTCTAAAAGCACTTATGAGCTGTTATTTCTTAGTTAACGAATGAGAAAGAATTAGCACTAGACCTTTACAAAATTGACTAGAATCTTTCACAAGCTCTGTCAGGACAAAAAAAGTTGTACAGTGTCATGTCCCCTCAGCTTTGCTTATGTTTTAAATGTCTGAAAGCAGACATATATTAATTCCATTAATTTAAATGGAGAATGGAAAATTGATTCATCAGCGTGCATATCTTACAGAGTCTGGCACAGTTAGGATCTCCTGCAATGCTTTGCCAAACCCCTATAATAATGCAATTGTCAGACCTGTTCCTTCCGTGTGGTTAGTGTCCCCCATAATCAGAAATTAAACCTGAAAAGCCATACTGCATTTTTCTCATCAGAATAATGTCACCTTTTCTCTTGAGAGCCTCTTCAGTTCCTATATACTTTTTCACCCAAAACACTCTGTACTCCAAAACACCCATGTCAAGCAAACCAAATTTGAATGCTCACCACTTTCAATACAATTGCATTTCCAGAGTCAGGTTGAACTTTAACACATTTCACTTTTAAATTCTTGAAGTCAGGTTGCCTCATGGGACAGCTGCTCTTTGGGATTTTGGGACAGCAGGGGCTGCCCAAGTCAGCAGGGCAGTGCCAGACTTGGCATCCCAGGCCATGCCCACCACCTCAGCCAGAGGCACTGAGGCAGCCCCAGCCCCAGGCATGTCCTTGGGCACAGGATGAAGCTAAGCAAGGATGTCAGCCCACATGTAGGGGTCAGGAACAGGCCCTGTGAGGGAAACCAGGGTCAGACATGGTCCCAGACTAGCCAGGAAGGGTGTTTGAAGGAGGATTAGGTTTGGTTATGCTCACTCAACAGCTGGTCTCAGACTCCATAGATATTTCTGAACAAAAGCATTTCTGCACACCCAAAAATAGTTTCTCTGGGTGTTCCCAAGAAATCTCTCATCACTGGGAGATCAGAGGTAACAACTGAGCACCCAGCTGCTGGTTTGATGAGGATACAGATATTCAATATGATTCTGCTTAAATCTCAAATCTAACAGATGATCTCACAATCCAATTAATAAGTCTTCAATTAACAAACAGGACCTGGTTAGTAGCCATGTTGAATATGGTGACTGAGTCGCAGAGCAGCACTGTCACTGTGTGACAGCAAAACAGCAGAGATACATGTATGAGTACACTGGTTGATTGGTGAGAACTCAGTCAAAGACATACAGAATTTTAGTATTTTTGTGAGATAGAGAATATCTTAATTATAATATCTTCTAGGTAACACATGTATATGTAAGATACAGTTTCTGATTGTTTTCAAAGTCAGATTTTAGCCTTTCATGGACAGCATAAATTTAATTTGTGATGATACTTTTTTTTATTAAACTCAGAACAGTGTAATTTCAAATAGTTAAGATAGCGGAAGGAGAAGGATCAATTTAGTCTTTCAAAAATTCCAGGTAAAATTTTGCCTTTGTATAGCTACTGCTCAGGAAAATCACTCAGATCATAAAGGATTCAAATCCTGACACCAAGCCAAAATACAAAATGGATTCTGTGTGTCTGAAATCCTGTTTGATTTTCTGTCTGGAGTTGTTGCCCTTAGCAATTGCACCAAGGGTCCTTCCAGGAAGAAGTCTAAATCATCTTCTCAGTTCGAGATGGTCACCTATTGTAATTATAAACAAGCAAACAAAAAGAAAAGGTGTGGCAGCCTGGTATAGAATGCCATGAAACACACACATTTCACAGGAGTGGATATCTGCACTCTTAAGAAATTTGAGTTCATTTTTATCTGTAATTTGAGTTTATTTTTATCTGAAGGTGCCTTGTTGTCTGAGGCTTCCCTTCACATTCAAAGCAGAACAACCTTTTATCAGAGCTAAACATGGATTGCACCAGCCTTAAATGAAAATGAGGGAAGTTGGCAACTCTGGTATTGAGGTTGACCTCAAGTTCACTCCTGCACTGTGTTCCTAATTAGATTTCCCAAAACATACTTTTAGCAAATAATGTTTCAACTTCTGAACACTTAATACCAGATGACATTATTTAACAAGAAATTTTTCATTTTTTATTTAGTATTTAGCTAATCCAAGAGCAAGCAGGACATATGCAATGCTAAATGTCATGCAGGAAAAAATGCTGAAACAGTTTATTTCTTCATGAATATTCATGAAATTATTTTGGAAAACCACTTTTTTTTTTTTTTTGGTAATCTCTTTGTCATAATCTACCTCAGCACTAAACACATTACAAAATATGTACCTTTAGGCAGATAAGGACAGGAAAATAATTTTTTAGGAATATTCTCAGTTACCAAGGACAACTTTCTCTGAGAACTTTAAACATGAAAATAAATCATAAGAACTGAGGAGAACTAAAAGGTTTTCCAGCTATTTAAAATTAGATGTCTTCTCTGTGTTCCATCCCAGGAGAGTTTAAGCATTGAAAATCAGTAATTTTAAGTGCAGTTAGTAACTTTTAGTACAGAAGTACATTGATATGGCAGAATGATATAAGCTAAGAATAAAAATTAAACTGTTTCACCTAACTACTCATAGTACTGTAGCCAAACTCAGCAGAAGCTGCTAAATCAATTTGAGCAGCTAGTACATATGGTACCTTTTTTTTTATAGATGCGATAATGACAGCACCACACACACACAAGTCCTTTCGACTTCAGGGTAGGCACGTTATTAGTTACAACTCACATGCAAATATTCGTACACTTACTAGTGACAACTGAGTTCTGGTTATGTTATATATCTGAACAAAAGACAAAGAACTGCAGGCATTGAATAGCTAACAGAATAATTCATTTTTCAGAAGGATATTGAATGTGACAAATAATAGGTTTCAAATGTACCTAAGACATATTTTTTCATATTCCCAAAGCTAGAAAATCCCACATGACAAAATTTGTGGTTAACAACTCCTTGAGTCTGCCTGCAAGCACTTACGTTGTCATCTTTGAGCACAGCAAGAACAACTGAAAAATCAAGAGTTGCCCAAGGTTTTCTGCGAAAATGACACGCTAGAGAAAATAGGCTGTGATTGTGCTTTAAAATCCCATCAACTCTCAACCAAAGGCCACAGAATGGAAACAAAAGAAATCCCCAATGGATTAAATGAATGTATCCAAACATCTAAAAAGAATCTGATGTAAGAATCTCTCCTTTATTGTAACACTGACATTATTTCAAAATGTTTGTACAATCATCTACGTTTGGCAGAAACTTTGAATAATTGTCTTACTGTACTTGCATAGAATTTCAAAATTTGGCATCAAATCAAATTTTTGGAGGCCATTGTTTCCTTTTTACTGAATCTGATGGCTTACTGATATTCTATTAGACAGCAGTATAAAATCAAAGCAACAGCTAGAAAATTAGAGAGGCACTTGTCAAAGGCTGTTAGTGTAGGTAAAATTAGTATAACAAATAGCTTTAAGAGCTGCTCTTTAAAATTAAAACTTTCAATTCACATTTAGCACTATAGATGAATTACCTAATCAAATATCTACCAGACTTGCTGAGCACAGTGAGGACAGATGAGCACCTGAAAACTTGGGCTGGAATCTATGTGAGTGACATATGTTGATTCGCTCTCTTAATCCTGAGCAAACTTCTTGTCATGTACCTAAATATGGATATAAGTATCTAATTTTCATCCGCAGGGTCTGAAGGGCAGTTAAATATGTTTCTGCTTGAAAATTACACTTTGTATATCAATAATAATCCACAAAGTTGAGACCTGCAAGAGAGGAAAAAAAAAAAAAAAAAAAAGAATAGACCTGGTCATGCTGAATATATGAATATCTCCAGATTTGCTTTAGGACTAGAGCCCTCACATGAACAATATTCTACTGATGATGAAGTGATGCTTTGCCAACAGACACCAGATGGTTGTTAAATGACAGATGAGGGTCTACGTTTGATAGAGTCAACAAACCAAGCTGTAACATATGTAAAACTAGTAATCCGTATGCATGTTTCAGAGACTAAGAGCTCACTGATGATTATAAAAAGTCAAAATTATAAAAAGTTCAAAATCATTCAGTTTGCAAGCTTTACTTTGCCTCAGCATTTTCCTAGTTGAAACCTTGTCCTTATCACTTACCTTCAAGTGGTAAATACTAACAGCCTCAAGTGTGATAGAGAGAACTGAGTGGTCTTATTAGCAAAGGCTTTCTCTTTTTACCACCTGTTCTCCTCTGAGTAAATGAAAGCAGGATCATCCTATTGACTCACAGGAATTCTGTTTGATATTGTAAGATATGATGACTGATCAGCATTTTCGTGTGGCTGGTAATCAGAATAAGGCACAGAATCACAATACCAAGGCACATAGGCCTACAGCACAGTATTGCCCTAATATGCTGCTTCACAGCTTGTGAGTAAAAGAAGAAACAGAAACAACATTTTCATTTTTAAGGAATAAATTTCTTGCAGGTATTTGTGGAAAGAAAAGAAAATCAGTCTTCATTTTTATAGTCAAGCAACATTATATCTAATTAAGTTGCCTTAGTAGCAGGAGATACTATCTAGAAAGATGTATTTTTATTTTTGCAAGGGCTAAATTCTGGTATTAGTTAAAAGTTCTTTTGCAGAAGTTAAGAACCCAATAAGCAGCTGAAAAACATCAAGGAAGGATTTTCTCACTGTGAGAAAGTATTTGGGTTATTTTTTTCCCTTTTCTCACCAATAGGAGGCTATAAAAACTGTTTCCTTTCTCAGCATTCTGAATATGACTTTGTGTTTTAACTACTGCTGAAATCTTTATCTGAAAACAAGCTTGTGAAATTTCTTATTTTTCAGTTACATCCTTCAGCTTTGCTTTGGGGTTTAAAATACCAGCTGAGGCACAAGTCAAAAATCTGTGCTTGCAGACCGGTTTCTAATATTACAGAGATTAATATCTGTGTTCTACTTAAACAGAAGATTAAAAAGGCTCTTAAAGATTACTTTGACCAAAGAAAGCATATGAGTATTTAATTGTTTCTGCCAGAACCTTGGTAAGTGAAGAGAACCTTGTAATGACTGACAATATTACAGAGAATATGAAAACTGTATACTGGCTTTGACAGTGGAACCCCCAGGCCTTTTCTGTTTTATTTCCAGATTGATTTAAAGTCCATTGAGTTTTGATTGACTTTTTTTTATTGTGTAGTTTAGAAACAGGACTGTGCAAGATAGCTTTGTTTGTATATGGTTATTAATATTGACTGGGTTTTACACATCCATGTGAGTATGTGAATTTAATGTGAGACATAGCTTCAGAATGCTTTTCATCTTTGTATTGATGCTGAATTCTTCCAGAGCCTTTTTTTTATAAAGGCTCTAGAAGAGTCTTTATAAAGGTTAATGCATGAAAATATAATTTCTTTCTGTTCTTTCATTTATCCCTGATAGTATTCCCTACTTGTTTTGGGCCCAAGAAGCTTGGTACACTCATGTAGGGAGGACAGAATAATGACTCCAATTAAAAATAGATAAGAAAAAGATGGTAAAGAACAGGGCCAGAACATGACATTGTCCTTAATCCTTAGACTGCAAGGTGACGTCTCTGCACATCAAGTGAAAGCGCTTAAGGAATCTAAGCCTGTAGATAGTGTGTTGGTTTTTTTCTGCATTGTGTTAGTAAACTGGAACAGAACAAATTAGGATCTCTAGAACTGGAAGAGGCTGACAATTTAGATAAGTATTGTACAGCTTTCTTTGTCACTGCCTGGGTCATTTGTTATCATAGTTATCATCACACCCTGGGGAGTAGGTAGTGTCACCAGCGCATGCCAGCAATTTAGGAGCAACAGTTGTGTAAGAAATGTCCTAAATTCTCATGCACCATTGCAAATGTAAAGATGAGTCATGTATGGCAAGGCCCAAGAGGAAACCTGGATAGTATGAATACCACAACTGAGGATAAGGATTAGAATGCTTTTTGCTGGCATTATAAACACACATCAGCTGAGACTCATGCTAACACTTTTCCCTTTGGCTAGATGATATAAAGCTTCTGTGATAGGTATAAATATACACAGAACATTTAAATTATATGTGTCTGTAAACATACATGTTCCAGATCTAACTTTCTGTATGAGAAAAAATGTGGCACCAAAAAATGAAACAAACAAGCTGGGTATAGCAAAATTCTAGAAGAGTTATGAGAGGCATGAAGAAAAGGATTTTGGGAAGAATGTTGACAGCTCTTTGGTAAAAACTGGGAAACCTTGGATCTTTATAGCAGTTTTCAGAGTGAATACCAAAGTCTTGGGGAAAACCCTCGAGAATATCATACCACAGTAGCGTGGACAATACTTCAGCACAGGCTGAAATGCATGCTCAGTATCACACTGGTCAAGAAAGCTACACATCTATTTGCTTTTGAAACTCTACTTCACAACCTGTAAGTTGTAAGAATGTCTCAGTAAATTACCTCACCCATAATTTGTCTCCTCATGGCAATAAAAATATTTCTTAAATCAGTGGAGTTGGGTGACAATAAAGATCTATATAGGTGCCCAACATTCCTTAAGCAAGGCAGAAATATCTAAATATTTCCTTAGAAATATCTAAGTATTTCCTGTAACATTTTAAAAAATATATTCTTGTATTATTATTATTATTAGCATAAGATTCTTAATTTCTTGATTTTTAAATGCAGAGTTTATTGGAAAGTCAAAATTATGTTTTCATTTACTTTCAACTTGACATCTAAAAAGCTTTAATGTGACTTTGAAAATCCATATAATTAGAAATGTGCCACTCAATGATATTGGCAGAGATCATGAAAAGTGATGAAACCACATTTAAAGAACATGAAGGTTGCACAGTCCTGCATTATGAAATGTGAAAAAGTCTTCACCTCAGCTCCAAACTGAGTATATATAATCATGCTCATTATTTACCCCTCTGTACTCCAGCTAAATATTCCCTCCATGTCCAGCTGCACTGCCTGAGCACTGCAGGGTGCTGGGAGCACCAGCGCTCTCACTGCTCCTGGTTTGTGCATAATGCTGCACGCCAGGCAGAAGCAGCAGTTCAGAAGAAAGCTGATTTGCTAATGTGCTCCACCAAGAATGGAACACACCAAGGATAAATCAGCTACCTATAAATGTTCAGGTAAATAAAATATGCAACTGCATTTTTAGATGGCCACAGCCTGGTCAAATATAACCAGATTTTGTATAGCAAATATATTTTTCCTCTACTAAGCACCATTCCTTTGAAACGCAGCCAGACGTGCAAGCATCCATTTCAAGCATGTACCTAAAGAATCCTTCAGTGATCTTTTAATGTTTCTTTTACATGGGAAAATTTGCCTCAAATTCAATCTAACCAAACAGCTTTTGCTGAAATAATGAAAATTAAATTTACGTTCAGAAAAATGTATATCCTATATAGAAATTCTATCCAGAAATGTAGCAGAGTTCTTATCAGCTGAAGAAATGTCTTAGAATGGAAGGTGTCAGCAGTTTCTACCTGCTATCCTTATCGTAAACACAATTAAGTAATGTTGCAGCTCTTGAAATGTTAGTGTTTGCAAAGTACAAGGGAGCATGTTGTAAGTACAAACCCTGATAGTCATCTACCAACTACCAGTGCTATCTGGTAGTTGCAGCATGAAACTGCAAATGGATGACTACACTTACAAGATACCACCAAAAGTCTGGTAGGCACAGCATAGATAAAACAGAAATGAAAACATTTCCTGGTTTGACAGCAATTTTTTAGGGATATATCCTGTAATTTTCATGTCTTCTAGTTTAAACAGAGGAGAACATAGGAAAGTATGTATCTGCTATAATAAAAATTTTTCTTTGTTCATGGTTGCTATTAGTCCCTCCATGATGATCTGAAGGAAAATTGCAGAGAGCAAACTCAGGCTTAACACTACATCTCTCAAGTCGTGGTGTTCTGACTGGGAAATGTGACAAATACATAGTTTCTGAAAACTGAGAAAGGTAATCAATTGCTTTTTTTTTTCATTTTGGACTCATGAAAAAGTGCCTTTGTTTAGCATTTTTCTGAACATAGGTCATGATGATTTAAGCTGTTTAAGTATTTGGGTTTTTTTCCCTTTATACCACTTATTCCTAACAAAAACTACAATCCCTGGGTGCTAAATAATTGCATTTCCTTCCAAGAATATCCTGTAATAATTATTTGATGTGATAAATAATGCTTGTAAAGGCTACCCCATCTCAAAAATAAAAAACCTCAACAACCCAAAAACATCACCCTGCATACAGTTTCTAAGGTGCTTCCTGTTAGAACAGATAAATAGAATAGAATAGAATAGAATAGAATAGAATAGAATAGAATAGAATAGAATAGAATAGAATAGAATATATATATAAGGATTTCATAGACTGCAATCTCTTTTGGAGGTTTAGATCTTTAGTTAACCTTTCCTGTTTGATTAAACAGATAGCTCTATTGCTACTGCAAAAATTACATGGTTTATTTTTTTGTGCTTTATTTTCTTGGTTGGTTATTTTTTTTAGAAGCCTCAGTTTCTTACTTACCTGCAGAGACCCTCATCAGTTACTCAGTTATAATGGTTAGCGCTGTAGTGACAGGTCACAAGTTTATACCTCAGACTCAAGAGCAGGCATATTTACAGCAGCACAGATCTTATCATGCATTCATTAATGCACAGTACTCTAAATATAGTTTTTTTTTTTTTGAAACATGAAATAAATAGTACAAAAAATCTATTAAATTCTAGTTTTGAGGAAAAGAAGCTAAATTTCAGGAGACAAAAGAAAACACCAATATATATAAAGTAAATACTAATGCAAAGAAGATAATTAGGAAAACACAAGTCTTAAAGAATAGTATTATAATATGTAATAGTATTGCTTCAGAGCTTTATTTAATATATGTCACTTGCATTTTGTTAATTAAGGTATTGTCAAATAATTTCTCTTGACACAATATAACTACTACAGAGCATTCTCCGAAATATTAGATGCAAATATTGAGTATTTAATTTTATTCATTAGTTTAATTAGCTGTTTAAAAAAATAACTCTGTAGCATACATCTAATTAAATCAGTGAATTAATAGACAAGAAACACATGCATGTTACATTGGATTCATTACTCTTCTCAATGTCTGAAACACTGATGTATTACAAGTATTTTCTGAATTCAGTCACCAAAGGAAGGTCTCTAAAATTATACCTGTCATAATATTAATTACAAACTCCATCACAAGAATTGTTAATTGAAATTTTCTCCAGTTCTACTAAATAACTCTTCCAGTTGTATTTGATTTGTTTTGCTGCTAACAAAGTCTTGCCATTTACTTGGAACAAACAGGAGACACACAAATTACTTCAATAATTTTTAAAGTTTTTCAGAAAAAAATTCTGTACAAAGTTTTAAAGAGAGAATTTTCAAAATAATTCTGAAAAATGTGTACTATGAATTATTCTATGAGAAATATATCCAATAATTAAAGATTTTAACCAATATGTAACTTTAGTATTTATATTTTTTCCTTGTCAGAAAATAATACATTCTAGTAGAATTCTGTTCTAAAGATTTCTGTGACAAACACTGGTGTCAAAGAATTGTTCAGTGCATGGCATAGTCTTTTAATATACTTCAGGAGTATGCACCTCCACTTGAATTCCACTTCTAGATTATATTTTTGTAATCAAAGTCAAAACACAGAAACAAGGATTTACAATTTTTTAGGTGTTTTTTTCCGATGAAGAGAATGGTCTAAATGTCCTTCTTAAAACTTCTTGTAATATTTCTTGCTTTGAAATATGCTTTGAAAAATATCATTTAACATTTCTTTGACTTTTTTAAAGTCTTGCAGAGGATCTTTTCTACTAATTCACAGAATTATTCCAAGTACATTTCTAGTAAATTCCAAATCACCTTTTACTCTCTTGCTGCTTCAATGTCTGATCAATTTTATAGACAAGTTTAAGGACTTAACAGAAGATTATTTTGATGTACTAGAGGGAAAGAAAACAGATCTGCAAAAGAATATGACTTTGATGTAGGCTGCAGGTGTTCAGATAACACTTCAGAACTCAGCACAAGAGACTACTAATTCAGTGTTCAGAAGGCTTCGAGGAAGACCTCAGAGACCTGTTCTTGTAATTATCTTACTCTACTTTTATGACAATGTGAAATGCATAGGTATGAGTTGGGAACTTCTTCTAAAAATTAAAACTATTTACATGGACAGCTTCTTAATAATGGATTGAGAGGTCAAAACATAGCATATATAAGCTTCCAAAACAGATATCAACTGGATTCAAACTGCAGGTTTTAAAACTAGGAAGTTTCTAGTAATGTCTCATATAATAATAGAATATCCTGAGTTGGAAGTGACCCGCAAGGATCATGAATGTCCAACTCCTGGCTCTACACAGCATCCCCAAGAGTCACACCATGCATCTGAGAGTGTTGTCTAAAGACTTAAACTCTCTCAAGCTTGGTGCTGTGACCTCTTCCTTGGGAAGGCTCTGTCAGCGTCCAGGCTCCCTCTGGGGGAAGAATTTTTTCCTAATATCCAACCTAAACCTCCCCTGACATAGCTTTAGTTATCTTTTCTAGTCTGAAGTCCTGACTAAAGATCTTGTCTAATTTTAGCACTGGAAAACATTAGATGACAGTGCTTTGTTGGAGCCGTAAGACTGTTGATTACGTCTTATTTATATATTGAGCCAGGAATCACAAGGTTCATTTTCTTTTTGACTTTTCAGCTATTCATGGGGTTTTTCATGGAAGAGGGGGAGGAGTTCTGCCCAGAAATTTATCTTTCAGTGGAGCTTCAGTATTTGATTGTTTTCCATGTACTAGAAGGACTTCTAATATATTTTTCTCCTGTGCAGATGAATAGAAGCAGGATATTGTACTTGCAAGATATCACCTCTTCTGAGTGCTATATCAACATTGTCATTTTCCTTTCCTATGATAAAAGCGGTTAATGCAATGTTGTCTGTCAGGAAACCGCCAAAATTGCTTGTGAATAGAAAAGAAAATAGCTTTGTTATTTGTAGAATAGTCTTGCACATTAGAAGTATGTCCTCTTCAGCCTCTGTTGCTCTGTTTATATATTTTCTTTTCCATTTTCTTTCTTTTTCCCAAACATTACATTTTTCTGGATGACATTCATTCTTGCTTTACTGCTTGCTCTCTTCTCATAAAGATAAAACTAATAATTGCTTCCATATGCATTAAGTAATCCACTTCCATTCCAAGTTTTTGGAAGTAGCATATAGACAATTTTCAAGGAAAATTCTTATATGACGTTTGGGAGAATGGAAATAATATTTCTTTTATTTCCGCCCACTTTCTTGCTGCTGAAAAAAATCACGTTGAAGATTCTAGAAAAACAGTTCTATGAGCAAGATAAATGAGAAAGAAAATGGAAAATATAATACCTAAAATTATCTCCTAGGCTTTAAGTGATCATTAGGTAGCAATTAATCAAGAGAAGAAGAATGATAAAAATTAAAACTAGATTTCATTGCATCATTCTCTGTAAAAGAAAATTTAAAAAGATAAACAAAACCCCCAATCAAATAAAACAAAACAAAACCAGAGTAGAATTCTATGTGAATACTTTAACATTTTCTGGCCTATCATGGATAGATCAAATATGATGTAAAATAGTATTGTAATTTATTAATTCTAATTATATTCAACAAAACCAGCAAAACCTAACAAAATAAACAAGAGAATAAACACATAAAGAAATAAACAACACAATGGAAAAAGTAAAATAAAAACAAAAGGGGATTTACCCCAACACTTATATCTCAAAAATGAAATTAAACCTCCCATGATTTTCATAATTAATGAGGAGAAGTGTTTTCTAAATTCTAAAATACAAGTATTATAGCTCAGAGATGCTTATTTCTTCAAGTAAAAAGGCAAGCTGAACACACTGCTTGGGATGAAGATGAATTGGGATGTAAGTGAATTCCACTCATAAATACTATGAAATAATATCTCAAATAATTCTTATAATTATTTTAATTATTAAAATTAGCCTCTAATTATTATAGTATGCAGATTTTTTGAAGTATTTTTTTGTTTGTTTTAATTCATCTTTTTGCAACCTGAAGATTTTTTGTGGAGCATAATTCACATTTTCCATTGACTCACTAAAATATTTAAATTCTTCCAAAAATGTGTGTATATTGTGCTGTTAAAGAAGTATTCACTTCCTGCTCATGAATATCTGAAAACTCAAGGTTCTGTCTGAAAAATATTTATTTTAAATAAAAATTCCTATTTCTCAAAAATGACAGTTGCTAGAAATGCCCCATGTACTTGAGGGTAGTAATTTATATGGCAAAAAGACCATGGTTCCTCTCTTGAGAAAAAGTAACCCACAACAGCCAAAATAGACACCTTCATTGTCACAATCTTTTAAAAATCCAGAAGAGAGTGGTAATCAATGAAAATATTTTTGCCTTTGAAAGTGTTTGGTCAAGTGAAAAAGCAATGAAAAGTTTCTGTCTTCCCAGAGTTAGTCATGTATCTGGCTGGATAAGAGATTTTTTTTTAATCTGATTATTATAGTAATTACTATTTTTGTTAGATAGGATGTTGCAAGTCATTGAGACCTACTAATGAAGGTATTCATTTATAAGAAGAGCAAAGACTTTCTTGCAGATGGAATTGATACATCTCTTATTCTAGATAGATAGTTGACTTGATAGTTGACAAGCTAGTTGACTTGTCTGTTTTTCAGAAACGTTTTGATTTGACACTACAGTACTTTTTAGGCAATAATAAGATTGCTACAAACTTGATGAAATGCTAAAAAATACAAAATGAGTGTAATACCAGAAAAGTGAGTGATATTGTGCTGGAAGCAAATTGCTAGTGGAATTGGGTAAGTACCCATGTGATATTGTCATCATTCACCTTGCCACAAAAAATGGAATGTTCTCAAAACTGTAACAGAAAATGAATAAAATAAGAATAAAAACAACCCAAAACACAGGAAATGAGGGCCCCATGTTGAAAAGAAATAAAGAAGAAAATTCTGTACCTGAATCAATCAAATTATTCTTTATAAGAATAGGTTGTATTGGAGTTAAATAGATATTAAATATTT
Source organism: Phainopepla nitens (assembly GCA_013400175.1). Classification (NCBI taxonomy): domain Eukaryota; kingdom Metazoa; phylum Chordata; class Aves; order Passeriformes; family Bombycillidae; genus Phainopepla; species Phainopepla nitens. The sequence goes on from VXBQ01008401.1 coordinate 192,155, forward strand.
TTTATACTGGATATTTTATAAACATATTTATCTCATTATAACTTTTTATGTATTAGGCGAGCCCAAATTTATTTTCAAAAATAGTAAAAATCAAAGTAATATTTCATAATGCATATTTAAACTGTTATGAATAATGTAGGTGTAGTGGTTTTGTAAATGTTTTGTAGATCTTAATACAACCATGAAATATTAACACTCAAGTTTGGCATATCAAACTCAGTGCTTCCTAATTCCATATCCCATAATACAATTTCATGTGAAATAAGTAGCCACATTAAGGGCAGCCAAACAGCTCACTCATGTTCTCTGTGCTGACCAGTCCCTGTCCTTTGCAGAAATATGTAGTACTTCTGCGGCAACTTGTGGATGAAAAAAGGTGTAAGGAGGCCATTTATCACAAACGTAAACATTTTCTACCCCCTGCCTCCCAGCAATCAGTTCAGTATTCATAAAGCAGAATCTGTGAAACTTGCTCCTGGGGGGACTGGCTGATATTGTTGCCAAGCCGCTCTCCATCATATTGGAAAAGACATGGTGATATTTAAAATGGGGAGAAAAGTAAATCTAGGGAGCTGCAGACCTGTGAGCCTCACCTCTGTGCCTGGGAATACGGTGGAACAGATCCTTTTAGAAGATAAGCTAAGGTGCATAAAATACTTGGAGGTAATTCCAGATAGACAGGATGGCTTTACTAAGGGTAAATTGTGCCTGTCCAATCTGGTGGCTCTCTGTGATGGAGCAATGGCAATGATTGACAAAGGAAGACTGATTGTTGTCATGTATCTAGAATTCTGTGAACTTTTTGATAAGAGTTGCCGTGACATACTTATCTCAAAATTGGAGTGACATGGATTCAATTGATAATGAATTGGCTTGATGTATGTAGCCAGAGAGTTGTGGTCAATGGCTCTATGTCCTGTTGAAGATATGCACCAAGTGTATCCCTCAGTGCTCTGTCCTGAGACTGGTGTTTTTCACTGTCTTCATCAAGGACACAGACAGTGACACCAAGTGCACCCTCAGCAAGTTTGCAGATGACACAAGGCTGAACAGTATAGCTGAAGAAAAGGATGCCGTCCAGAGAGGCCTGGACAAACATGAGAAGTGGGCCTGTGGAAATCTCAGTAAGTTCAACAAGTCCAAGTACAGGGTACTAAGCCTGGATTGGGGCAGTCCCAAACATGAGTACAGACTGGGAGTTGTTGCTTTTTTAGCATTCCTTTTGTTTTAATCATTGTGCAAAAAAAAGATTGTGAGATATAGAAAGAGAAACTTGTACATTCCAGCTGATGAATGTGTTGAATAAAAAGATACTCCATTTTGTATTGAATATTAACTATAAAGTTATTAACTACTGAAGTAATTATTTTCTCTCTGTGTGAACAAATGCAGGTATAGATAAACAATGTCCTTCTGAAGGAGAGTAAATGCAGAGTCCATTCAGCTATGGAAATAATTCTTATGGCAGTGTATATGTTTGTACAGTCACATCTGTACGTGATAAAGACAGCATATATTTTTCCCATTCTAGACTATTTAAATTCTATACAGCCATTAAATACTGGATGTTCGGTTTAATAAAGCCATGAGGCACTTACAAATAACTAAGAATAGAAATTTATAGACTTGTGACTGTACACTTTACAGTTTCATAGGGCTCCAAAGTCTTGAATACTTATTTGAGAGGTTCCATGTCTTAACTACTTTTTTTACCACAATGTGAAAAGAGTCATCCTGCCTGACAATCTTTAAGGTATTAAGAAAGATTTATGTTCACCTGCTTTAAAACATAGTATATTCCCACTTATTATGGAAATAAGATTCTTTTGTATAATTCTAGTAAAAATATTTTCATAGAAAGTGATAATTAGGATAAATTATATTTGAAAAATTTGAATTTCATTTCATGGACTGAGTAATAAAAGAGACAGTGTGACTATATTCTTATATTTGCTGTAATTTAAGATGATGATTTCAGGGCCTTCTTTTATTTTGAAGCTGTCTCAGAATTGAACTCAATTGTTGAGATGAGACATATTGCTGTATAATTCAAGAGGCAGAGATAACTCCAGTTCATTATCATATGGGCTCATTAGGATCTTGTATGTGATTCTGAATATATATAAAACCCAACTCATTTGAAATCAAATTATTTTTTTTCTATAATAAATATCTATATATATATATGCTATGTATTCCTAATAGCATCTATGATTATGCCAAAAGTATGAGAATATTTTATATTGCTATACTGTCAGTCAAAATCAAATGCCAGCTACACTAGATACTGCTAAAAATCACAAGTTTACTAAGAAAAAAACCTGAGAGCTCAAACTGAAGCAGTTGCTTTTGGTGGTAGCAAAAACATTAGACATTTTGTGGAGCAATGTCACTGACTATCATGTTCTTTGATAATTGTGTTATGATTTAAAAAGACCAAGTGGACTTTAAGGCTCTACTACCTTTGTTCCTAGATATTGCAATTAATTGATCCTGAGTCTTCTTTCTTCCTTTCTTGTTTTGCACTTTGTTTGCTTATGGTGTGCTATGTTCACGCAACATTTCAATTATCTCTGCCCCATGTAAATACATTGCTAAAACTTAGGTATTTTACATATAGGCAAATACAGCTTTATTTGAGGTATTTTTATGTTTGTGTTTCTTTCTGATCTTTCTCTATTCCTTCTCTTTCTAGTTATAAAAGAAAAAAATTAGGGAGTTTGAAAAAAAAAAGAAAAAAAAAGAGTATCTGAATGGCTTCACAAATAAGAGAAGCTAAGAATATGACATTTTTCATTAAAATAAAATCTTTAAATTAATTCAGGATGTGATTTTATGTGAGAGGGAGAATAAGTTACATTTTGTACCTTGTTCTCTTTGTCTTTTATCACGGCTGGTTGTTTGACGTTCTGCTTTCACTGTGCCATGTCAATGACGAAGAGTTGGAGACACTAAGTGTATACAGACCTTATCCTGAAATACTCCCTGATTCAAAATGCCCTTTGAGTTCAATGGTATTCCCAAGCATCAATAGAAATATTTAGCAAGAACCCATCTATTTAACTAATAAATATAATATCCCTGTTTCTTAGAGAAAGTTAGAAATGCAATATTACAGCATGAATACTATCTTGGGTACCTCTGCTTTCTATTCAAGCGGACTATTTCTAGGTAGACAAAATCAGATGTACAGAATAAAGGGAAGGGAAAAGAATAGTGCTGCCCTGAGCCTCAGTAGGGTTTTTGGATTATTTTTAAACTACGTCTTGAAGTTTCATTCCGTATCAAGGCATACTTTACCTTTTTTTTTCCCCAATATAAGTTCTTTTTTATTTTTTCTGTTCTCCTTTCCCCTGTAGTTTCTAACAGTGTTTTAGGTTTTCAGGGGAGATATCTGGTCTAAAAGAAGCTGAGAAAGAATGTAGAAAAAATGCATTATTGTGCTTTGGCCAAACATTTGGACTTACAACTATGCCTATTTAGAACAAAGCAACTGTATTCCATTTTATTCACCTTACGTCTATTAGTTCTTTTTTCCATTTCTTTTAAAGTGATGATGCATTTTTTGACATTGTGGTGGCACTGAGTGCTGCTTCTTGTCCATTCCTTAAACATAATTTCTTCAAAGAGCTGTGCCTTCAACATTCCAGCAACTCTGTATTTTCTGGCACTAATAAGAAATAAGTTTTTCGTAGAGGTAGTGTAAAGATTCAGTAATTGTGAGTATTCTTAAGCCACAAGCCCTTTAGATGTTCAGAGAACTTTATTAAAGCTTATTCTTTAAAAGTATAAAAAAATACAATTGCTGGTGATTTGCCATGTGAAAATCAAATTAGAAGGAGGCCTTGGAGATGAGTATGACCCTGAGGAGAGATGTCAGCAGTTGTGGCTTTGGTACACAAGCCTTCATGAGGTCTAAACTTCTCCTTAGAAAATAAGGAATAACAAATTCCAGGAAAACAAGCCCAAGTGAAATACTTCATATTTATAATCCAAATGGCAATGCCAATAATACTGTAATAAAAATGGCATAATATTAAGTAAACCTTTTACTTCCCATAGGAAAACAGTAGGCTAGAAGAGAAGAACAATAGTATTATCTGCTTTTCTCTGTAAGCTTCACATGTCTTTGCCAGATATGAAATGCTCTAGGTTATGTTTTGGTGATGCAGGGCAGTGGTGGTGGTTGCTGTGGGGTGTGGTTTGTTTTGCTGGTGGTGGTCGTGGTGGTTTTTTGTCACTTTTGGTTTGGGTTTATGTTTTTTAACCTCTGGAAATAATGGAGCAATAGAGACACCTACTGGTATTTTTCCAACATTGAAAATTAATAAGTCTCTTGGGAAAACACTAAAATATTTAGTGTATATTATACACCGTTTTGCTTCCTATTATAGGTTTTGATACTAAAAAAAAAACCAAAAAAAAAAAAAAAAACCCAAAAAAAAAAAAACCAAAAACCAATATGAATCTAGGGAATAAAAAAAATCACTGTTCACATTAAATTTATAATGTTCCAAATATGCAATGTCCTCCTGAAATGTCTATTTTTTTACCAGAATATATTCAAGAATTCTTAATGAAGTTAGACTTTAGATTAAGAGAATATGATCCTTTTATTTCTTAATGTATAATTTAAATGGCAGGTGACCAAATATACATTGAGTATAGTGTGGAACAAACTCATTACAATGCCCTTAGTCTCTTTTGGAGACCTAAGGCATTCTCCATTGTTTCCAGTTACTGACTTAGCTTTTGAAACTAGTAGCAAAATCCTGTATTTTCCTTTAATTCTTGGAAAAAATAGCACAATTAAATAATTACTGTCTGCTTCTATATCCTTTTATGATATTACTGGCAGTTCTTGAGGGAAAGAGCTCAGTTTTTACAGCTACAGCTTTCTGAAATATGTGAATAAATACCATATTGAAAAAGTCTAAAAAAAAAATTTTACATATTTTGTAAGCAACTGGTGGCATTCATTTAACAGACAGAAGGCCAGTTTGATCGTTGTTCTCTTTTTCTTGTTTGTTTTTTAAAGTTCAAGAACAAAAACATTTTACTTTGTGATTCTTGGCTACCTGGCTTTTACTCAATTAAAATCACAAACTGATTATGTACTAATTATGATTCAGAACATTTCCCAGAGGGACTAGAGGCACAAATCTGATCTAATATGGTGTGACAGCTGGCTTCTATTCCTTTCTTATTATAAACATCAGTTCCCAAGATGGTCTGTGCCACAGCTTGTTTTATCTGGGAAAAAAACACTGGGAAAATTTAGAGAAAATGTAATATCCTTGTATTGACCAGAGTCGTAATCCTACATCAGGGATAGCTGGGTTCAACTCAAATTATTGCACTACCTTCTCAGACTGAAGAGAACTTGTTAAATCCTCATATTCACCACTGGTTCCAAATATATCAAATTTTACAGAAAATAATTTTATAAAGGATGTTTTGTTTGTGATTGTCTCCGTGTATTTTACTCTGGTGAGACTGCTTCCCAAGTACAGTTCAGTTTTGAGCCCCTCAGTTTTGGCTTCAGTTTTGGGTCCCTCACATTTAGGTGCTGAAGTGTGTCCAGAGATGGACAATGAAGTTGGTAAAATGTCCAGAGCACAAGTCTTACGAGGAGCAGCCAAGGGAGCTGGAATTGTTTAGGCTGGAGGAGGCTCAGGGGACACTTATCACTCTACATTTCCCTGAAAGGAGGTTGTGTTGAGGCGGGGGTCAGACACTTCTCTCAAGTGATAAGTGATGTGACAAGAGGAAATTGACTCAATTTGCACCAGGGGAGATTTATATTTGATATTAAGAAAAATTTATTCACTGAAAAGATTGTCAAGCATTGGAACAGGCTGCCCAGGGAATTTACCATATCTGGAGGTATTTAAAAGACATGTCGATGTGGCACTTAGGGATATGGCTCAGTGCTAGAGTTGACAGTGCTGGGTTAATAGTTGGACTCTGTGATCTCTTTTCTAACCTAAATTATTCTAGCTGGGTCAATGGCTTGAACTCTATGATCTCTTTTCCAACCTAAATGATTCTATTATTCTATGATAAAAAAAAACCTGTCTAACAGTTTATGACGAGGGATTATGCTAATTTAAGTGGATCTTAATACTGCCTTCATGTTCTGAAAATTTTCAGGCTTATAAGAGGCATTGACCTCAACTAGAAGTTTTCCCAGTAGTTCAGTTTTTATTGCAACTTTACTTGATTATTTATTTCAAGAAACAAATTCAGGAATTGAATTTTCATGAAAATCCCTATGAAAGTTGTGTATGAACGTTTATTGAGAGATACAGAAAGTGTTCCCAGTATTAAAAATAGTGATGTCCAAACTCATCAGAGATAATCTTTTCTGTGGTGACTTGGTCACATGATTAAAGGTTTCTCCTGCATCTGATATGTTCCTTCTGGGCGCCTAAGAAATAATCTGAGTACACATGTGTATGTGTACAGTATCTGAAATAAGTGAAAGGCTGTGTTACAGCTCACCAGAGTAACTCACAGGACAGGGCAATATTCTGCCTACCTATCACATGAAGGCAAAAAAGAGACTGATACTTCAACTGCTAAAACAGAACTAGAGACCTCTTCAGGGTAAAGACATAAATTCTGGTGGATACTGCTTACTAGAAGAACTCTCAGGTCTGAATCATCTCCAGAAGCATCCTGATGAAGACTTATTTTGAAGGAAACTGGTTGGCTTGTACCAAAAGGGGATGAGATATAGCATTACATAATATAGCCAAGTGAAGGACTAAGGAGTGAACTAGGCAGCTAAATCATCACATGGTGAAGATGCCATACAAATAACATGTGAGAATTTACAAATTTAGTCTCTGTACAGCATGGACATATCAGTCTAAAACACTAGAAATTCTTCCAGTCTCTGCAGAACTCTTGTTTTCATGCCTTAATTGTTCAGCTGCTCTGAGAAGGGTATTTCTCCCTGTAGTTTCCATGTTATTTGCTTTGATTTTCTTGATGATTAGTAAAGTCATTGAACATTCTTAAGCACTGATTCTGGACATACTCAAGTATCAGTCAAGAAATTTGTTGAACCTTTAGTAGGAAAGATAAACTTTCAAATAGGAAAAAGGGTTTAGGGGGACAGGAAAGGGATTCTTGTATCTCCTTTGTTCATAAACTGACTTTAACTTGGCCATCAAAGATCACCAAGCAGTTGTTGCCAGAAAATCCTGCATTTCTTCTTGTGATCTCTTAAGGAGTCACACCTAACAAAACTACATCCTTGCATCCCAGCCTTGCCCCACAATGTGCCAGTTATAGTATTTCTATGAACTTTATGACCCAGCTTCATTCTTTTCCTTCTTACAAGTGAGAAACAGAATCATCTGCTTGTGGGATAGCAACTCCGAGGTTGCATCTTAGCTTGTTCATAATTTCACTTCACTCTTGCTTTCACCCATTAATAACAGGGAATTATTAGACAACAGAAAGTGGTAAATTTTCCATAATTTCTTTTCAGACCTGAAACCTCAGCTGGACAAGTGGAAGAAATATGAAGATCTGTAAAATACCAGCCATAGTCTCTGTAAAACACTGTTTTAAAACAATACATCGTCATTGTTGTTTTTGAATCTGTATTTTATAGCTATTAGGTATGTCATTAGGACAGGGTTTTACACAATAGTAAACTTCATATGTAAATATATATTTTCATATTTTCCACGTGTGAAAATGTCACACAAGTGTTTTGTTGTCAAAATCAATGATTCAGCACACAAAGAACTATGAAGTTTAATTTTCTTTGATGATAGAAATCATCAGATTTCTATCTATTACAAACACTTTTATTCCTGGAAAAAGTCTGTACAATCCTACAGTATTGAATTTGCATCAGTTATACATGTATATAATTTGGATATTGGTGGCTAAAACAGAATAAAAAATAATATCATCACATATCATTATTATTCTTTTGTGAAATGCTAATTTCTGAAGACCTTTAGATGCATTTTTACCCTATTCTGTGAAAAAAAGCATTTTTCAGGAAATTGCATATAGAATTATACTTGAAATTTTCAGAAGGATGTAGGAATCTGACTTTAAAAAAAAAGCAGTGTGATATGGTCTGCAAGTCCCATTAATCTAGTGCTACTGATGTCTTATATCATCTCTTCAAAACAGGAGAGGGATATCTTTTTTTTTGTTTGAACTGACGCCTGATATATATGAGAATACTCATATAAATCATTCCATTTTCTATACAATTGTTTATGAACTACCTAAGACATTATGAGTATGTACCAAAAACTGCCATTTCATATCAACTCTTTAATACCGTAAGGTTATTTGCGTCTATTGAATGAAACATTTTAGGATCTCAACAATAAATAAAATAGAAAAAAATTACAACTCTTCAATTTAAGATTTCTTTCTAATTTCTGAGGCATACATTTTTATGTGTCATCTGTTTTCATTTGCTTTGATCTGCATCATAAATAACACTATGAATTTATGAATGACTGAGAGATCTGACATTCACATACTTAAGATCGCTTTTCTCTACCTAGTTTCTGTTTCTTTGTGTTCTCAGTTTTTCTGCTCATTTTGGTTGCCTACTTCTATATTCTGCATTACCAGTAGTAGGCTGATCTATTTTACAATTAGAAACAAGGACTTTGGGAAGGAAGGGTTACAAGGGGGTCTCTCAGATAATGAAATCTAGTCTATTTCATTTCAAGTAACCATACTAACAAGGATGTTAAGTGTGTTCTCCAGAATACCCAGGATAGATCCTACCACCTTTTTTGGTGCATAAAAAAACTCCCGTAGTCTGGAGACAAATGAAAGACCTACAGTAAAGCACCAGAAACCACACTAAGCCTAGAGGAAGAGAGCAGAAATCTTATGAGCCTCTGAGTTATCCTGTCTCAGAATGGAATCTGTTCAAAAAAACTCCAAGGTAATTTTAAGATATTACAAAATCTATGCTACAGAAGAGGGCGAAGTGGCAGCCAAGTGGCAACCTGACCTGGGGATTAAAAACTGTCTCTTTTATTTCAGAACAGCAATCCAATGAAGATAGAAAGAGTAAACAGATCAAATCTATACATGTTGTTATTAAGCATGACTAATAACCTAATAAGACTAATACTGTCTGGAGAAGAAGGAAAATAAAAAACACAGGACAACAAGAATTAGAAAAAAAAATTTAGTCCTTGAGTGGAAGAACTCGCAAAGTCCTCTTTTTCTTCCTGGTTGATACTGACAATCACACTGATAGATACTTTGAGATTTAGGATTAGTGTACAATTGAAAAGATATAGCGTCTTTTTCAAACCATATATCCAGTGATTAATATCATTGGATGCCTGAAAATTCAAAGAAAAAGCACTTAGTTTTCTCCCCCATTTATTGAAATATAACTTAAGGAATCCCTTCCATAAGTTTACAAAGAGTGCTTCTGCCATAATTTTGTGATCACATCTATCTGTTTCTTTCAGACTGCTTTCATAGTTAAAAATTGCCTTTTAAATTCTGCAACTTACTCTTCCAAGAATACAAGAAATTGTAATAACTACAGTTTCTGAAGCCTTAGAGAATATTGTAACTCTTATCAAGGTCAAAGTATAAAAGCCCTTGATTTCTTATCCAACCTTTTTTGCTTTTATATGTCAAAGAGACATAGGAACTCACACAGAATTTGAAGAGATGCTGCCAGTCAAGGAAATGAATGCTGTGTTTTAAATGGTGTGTGTAGAATCTCTTTCAGAACTACTGGACATGGCTGATTTAGAGGCCAGCCTTTTTTTTTAAATTTCATTTTATTTTTTGCTTCAATAAAAGGGAGGTGATTATTTCAAAGCCACTAATATTAATAACAAGAAACTAACAGGTATTTAACTTTCTTAATTTAAATTAAATTTCTGCTTGTCCCTAAGCTTCCTTTATACATGGCTTTACAGGCACAAATAACATCAAACAGCAGAATAGAATCAAGCAGAAGCACCTGAAGCCTGGAGCATCTGATGATGCAGGTAATGATGACGATTAAAAATAAAGACACAGCTGTCACTTGAAGAATGGCTTGAATTTTTGAGACTTCTGCTATGTAGTTCATGTAGCCTCACAAACTTACCATATGGTTACCTCTTAGGGCATGGCTATGCTAATTGGCTTATCTAAAACTGAGATGCATTGAAGCAAAAGCTGCAGTGTAACTGCTCTGATGCAATTGAATCTGAGATAACTGCCAAAGCATGCTACTTCTCAAATTATTACTTCTACATGGGGGAAATTTATCTCAAAGCATGTGCTCAACCGTAGTGCATACGTTCGTTATGTTTTTTGAACTGCTGCCTTGTCCCGTGCACTGTGTGATTTTTGCTGCAGAAAAGAAATAATACTCCAATTACACTACTCTTTTAGATAGAAATCATATTACCATTCTTATTCATGCCATAGGCTTAAAATTTCATAAATGAGAAGATTTCTTTATAGAGATCTTCTGGGAGTGTGTAGGACAGCTGAGGAATACAACAAAATTTTCAGGAAATGTGTTTTTTAGAACATGGAGAAGAGGGGGTAAGGATTTCTTTCTTTTTATTTAGAATTCTCTACCATGTGTGCTGCAGCCCTGCACGTAGTACCTGATTAACAGATAGATTTGAGTAATGAACGAACCAGCAGCTGTGGGGTGACAGTGCAGTATACCTTCAGGAGATGATTATCTAGCAGGCAGCTAGGCAGTGGCCAGAATTAGTGCTTAATACAATAACTGTTAGAGGAAAACCGAACACTTTGCTGAAATCTGGGCGACAGAGCCTGAACAATGTGACTATCCAGGGAGTAGCTTGCCTGTATGTGACATCTCCTGAGGGCATATTATCCTCTATGCTTTTTACTCCACTGAAGAGTGAATATTTTGTCTATAGGAAGGTACATTAGTATGCTGTACCTGTCTTCATGACTTTTAAAATTTAGATTACAACACATTAAAAATTTTTCAGGTAGGTTGGTAGAATTTCAGAATTTGTCACCATCACTGAGAGACATTATGTAGGTTTAGAGAGATCTCAAGTCTATGTGAAGGGCTGTTACACATTTCACATGAAACATTCTTGTATCATAGGAGAAATCATAGGCTTCCTGTCTATTTTATTCCAGGAAAAGAAAAGAACCTCTTTGCTTTTCAAAAAAAAAAAAAGTATCAAAAAACCACGATCTAAAATCAACAATTTATTAATATTTTTCCAAATAAGATCTTAACACAAAAACTCAGTCCTCTTAGAGATTTTAGAAGAGTGATAAACTTTTGTCTAGGTGCAGGTAGGTTCCATGTTTGCGCAAAGGAGGAAATACAGTACCTCATCCAGTTCCATTTATGTAAGAAAAAAACTGAATTGAATAGGTCAGAAGCTGGAATTAAGGAATCATTTTCCTAAATAAACTGAGGATTAAAGCAGTAGTGAAATATTCAGGTAGTCTGAGCAGCCTGACATGAGTTAGAGGGGTTCAAAAGTGTATGTTTCCCCTTTTAAACTGTTTTCTTTGTCAGGTAGGACTCTGGAGATCAAAGCCTGATTCCATTCTGTTGGACTCACACAAGTAGTACAGGAAGCATTGAAATAAGGAAAGACAGATGATGGATAAAAACATCAAATATACATTTCAGGTATACTAGTTTTTCATAATCCTGTTCATCGGCTTTGTGTTTGTATCCTGATCAATCCTGCATCTGCCAGTTAGGATGTGTCTAATTGAAATGAAGTCCTATTCTGTCAGATGCAGGATATGATTGAATTCCAATCTTAACATTGGAATGGATATCTTTGTCCTGTGAAATGAAAAGGTAAAGATATCTCCAGAGGGTTATTTTGACAGGGACATGACCATCAGTTTGGAAGCTAGTGAAAGACAGTTTCAACCTGTTATTTAAGAATGTTTGGTAACATTTGCTAAATTTGAAATTCCATTTTCATTCCCCTTATTCTGTATTACAGATTTTTTGATGATATGACAGTAATTTTGGAATGAGATAGAGACATGTATGAAGGGCAGCAATAAGTTCAACATGCTGTCTGTGCTTTTGGTTTTCCTCCCTGTTTATTCTGTAGATAATGCTCATAATCATTTCATTGCAAGATTGTAAATAACATTGCTAAGGGATTATGGTTAATGACCCTGAATATTTATTGTATTGTTAAATTTATACCTTCATTGATGTTGGAAGACTCAACATTTTAGTGGGAAATCACTAAATTTTCTCTAGCTTCTTGAATTAATAACTATTGCTACCAACATTTATTACTTACTTTGTTGAACAGCTATGCTCAAGAATCTGCTTTACTACTGTTTCACATCCACAGAAATACTCTACACTCAAACTTGTGCATTTTCCCCTGTGTCTGCCTTGCTTATATCTTCAGACTGATAAGACTGAAGTAATAATACTGAATTTTGAATTTGACAAATGAAATGAGGAAGCTCACCACAAGGACTGGAAAAGGACAGCAGTGTGTTCAGACATGTTCTACATGTATCCTCATGGGTGGTGATAACTGATCTGATAACTGATAACTGATAACTTTACTCAGGTATAAAGAATTGCAGGTACGATGTTAGAATCCAAGAGTGACAGAAGAATTCAGTTTCAGATTGAAAACCATCTGTTGATAGAAGTTCCATTATATGCAATTTATTCTAGTGTAATCTGCTGCTGAAAAGGGCATTCTGCTGTCTTCTGCCTATTGCTGCTTGCTAACTTTCATTGCTGCCCCTGCAACTATCTAGAGGGCATGACATCTGGAGAGTTAGTCTGGCCTGTTTTGAAAGTAATAAATTAAAACTAGTTTTCTGTTGAATTAAGAAACTTAGTATCAGAGAATATGTAGAATTGGAAGTATCATTGAGTGCATCTTCTGTCTTGTCTTGCTCACCCATTCTTGTTTGATCCAATGCACATGGTAGGGTTGAGATGTGCAGTCTAATTGGGAATCAAGAGCAGTTTGCATCTTTTGAAAAATTTAATCAGCTCTCCATAAAATTTTTGTGGATCATTTTGGAACTGAAGATGAAAATACAGAATAGAATAGAATAGAATAGAATAGAATAGAATAGAATAGAATAGAATAGAATAGAATAGAATAGAATAGACCATTCCAGTTGGAAGGGACTTTCAGCTGGAAGATCTAATCCAACTGCTTGACTGGTTTAAAAAGAGTTAAGGCATATTATCAAGAGTATTGTCCAAATGTCTCTTAATCACTGATTAGTTTGGGAGTTTGACTGACCACTTCCAGGGAAAGCCTGTTCACTTCAAATTGAGGCAGCACCAACACTGAATACAGTAGCTTAATCACCCCTTTTGACCAGCTGGTCTTGCTGTGTTTGATGTACTTCAGGATGCGGTTTGCCCTCTGGGCTGCCAGGGCACACTGCTGACTTCTGCTGGGCCTGCTATCCTGGATCCAGCACTATCAGATCCCTCTCTTCAGGACTGCTCCTCAGTCAATGTCCCAGTTTATACTTGTGTCCAGTGTTACTTCCTCCTAAGTTCAGAATCCGCCATCCTGTCAAATATAATGGAATTCATTTCCATTAATCATAGCCCAGTGCTCCAAACTATCTCGACCCTTCTTCAAGTCCTCTTGTCCTTCGAGAGGGACAATAGCACCTCCCACTGTAGCATTATCAGGAAGCTTGTTAATGCTGCCTTTAACATCTAAGCCCTGCTGTTCAGTTAGTTCTTCACCGAGTGCACCATGTACCAGCTCATCCTGTAGCTGGATAACTGACTAGAAGGATGCTGTCAGGGACAGTATCAAAAAGCCTTACTAAAATCCAGAAAAACTACACATGCTGCTATGTCCCTGTGTGACCTTATCATAGAACAATATCAAGTATGGGTCCAATTTTCTTTTAGTCCACATCTTGCTAACAACATAATTAACAAAACCCTTGTTATTTGGCACAACACGAGTCACTCTTGACCCTGAGATTGGCCTTTGATGTCTTCTACCTGCAAAAATCACAGCTCTGTACTCTTCCTGTGAATTCTTGCCTTTCTTCCCTTGCTTTCTGAGATCATACAGTTTCCTCTTTTCCTTGAGCTTTTAAGAGGACTTTCCTGGCCTGCCAAGCTGGTCTTGAGCTCTGCTTGTTTGACTTACAACACCATGGAATTGACTGCTTCTGTTCTTCTAAAGGGGGTTCTTAAAGACTGACTAGCATTTGTGGACTGCTGAGACCTCAAAGGCATACTTCCAGGATACTCTGTTAAATACCTTCCTGAATAGCAATAGCTTAAAATTTGATCTACTGAAGTTCAAAGTAGCAACTCTGCTATCCTGGAAGTGAATGGAAATTTCCTATTTTGGCAGATAGGATGAACCTTTCAGCCAAAATTGACCATATAAGAATAGACGGGTACGTGAGAATATCTGCAATTGTATGTCAGGTGTAATGACGACATGATTATTCCATTTAAGAAAATGGACACATACTTTTTTTCTGGCAATAAAATGACTATAAAATGAACTGCACTTTGTCTTCTCAGGATTTGGTATTGTCTTGCTAATCAGCACCAAGAGAAAGCTCTGTGCATTTCATAATTGTGAGATATTTATCTTACCTTTACTATGTATTTTTTATTATTTATCCATATAGTCTTGTGAAAAAGAGTGAGACACATGATAGGTAACTGAAAATAGACATGCTGCTCAGAAGTCATAGGAGCCAAATTAAAGTTCTGCAAAGGCCAAGAAGTAAAGGTCTTTATGGAGCAGAAATTTTGATGGAAACATACAACATCAGCAAGTAAGAATTGTCATTACACACATTTCTTCTGACCAAGGATGCCTTTTTTTTGTATATCACCTTCCAGCGAATTTAAAACAGTAAAGTTTAATATCTGAACCTTACAATTCATTGGATAGTATGACAGTGATTAACACCACTTTAGTTGTGGGATCTCACTTATATATTACCACTATGTGTAATATGTTCCAAAATCCTGCTCACTAAGGAAATAGAAGAAAAATAATTAGGGTGTCAAGATAAACACAAGCTGTCTATTTGCAGCTAAGAGGATCTAAAACTTTTTTGCATGAACAGGGTCAGATACACTATGTTTGAAATAATGTCCATTGAGAAAATTCTTACTGAGGTACCTAAAATATTGTTTTATACTTTTATATACTTATATATTAAATATTAGTATGTATTTATATACTATATATTTTATATATGTTATATATTTTATATACCAAAGTTAAAATCAAATAGTAATTTAATTACTGCTAAGGAAAACCAAATGAACAAGAACAATATTGTTCTAATTTTAGCTGGATCATATCTTGCACCTTAAGATTTGTGTTTTCTTAAATGCAATGGCATTAAATTGAAAAATGGTGAACAGATCAGAATAAGAATTCATCTTTCTTTAAATTTATGCTTTGGGGTTTTGTTCCACCCCATGAAGCCTACCAAGAACCCAGTGAGCAATAACATTTAACCTTTAAAATAAATTATCATTGAATTACATTAATATTAAAAATGCCTGTTATGCACAAGCAAGGTACTTGGAATTCAGATTTTAAAAAGCAGTGGAAGCACAAAAGAAAATCAAGAAGTAATCTATAACCATACTTGCACTGCAAATTAAGTAAAATAACAAAAACCTTGGCAATATTGAGTGTATGATATTTTTCTCCATTTAAAAAAATATGCTAATATACCTAATAAAATTAGAATACAAATGTTATAAGTTTCAATGCAGATTGTTTAAAATGTAGAATTTTTTAAAAATATTTTTGTTGGTGAAGCATATCCTTAGATTAAATTTTAGAGTCTTTACTGTCTTCTTTGTTTTCACTTGAATAACCTGTACTATGGGAAAAATGTTCTGGTCCCACTGAAGGCAATGTGAGCTTTTGGAAAGCAATGGGAGCTCCTACCCTACAGCTCTGTAATGAGTTCAGTGCAGCTGAAACTCTGCCTCTCCCCGATTCTCAGTCAGGTCAATGGCACTTCAGGTCAATGCAATGGACCACTAGTACAAAGGATATTTCAAGATAATTCCCAAAACATCATTCCTGCAGAGAAACTCTGATACACTTAACTTTAATGCTGACTTCAACAGGACAAAGAAGCTTACATTTTTTCTTGAGATTTTTCTTGAGATTCAGGAGAGAAAATAGAGCATATCTAAAAAAACTCTACTTTTGCAATATATAATCCAAAGTAATTTGAAGTAAGGAAATATATATATTCAATAACTCTTTAGAATTTGACTGCATGTTTAGGCTGACCACATAGGTCATACAAATACATATTTAGCTAAAATTTAATTAAGATAAAAATTATTTACTAAAGTCTTGAATTCCTAATTCTGATGTCCCACACTACCACTTTCAGAAGAAAAAGAATAAAGAAAACCTAACCAAAAAATAAAGAAACCCTCAATCACCTGATACTTTAAAATGCTTAGTTTTGGATTAAGATGAAAAGGTAAAAATTGTACTCACTGCTGTGTTATGTATCAAGTTAACTTAAAAGGAGCAATTGTTTCGTATTAAACTTCTGTCATTTCTGTAAAACCTGAGCATATAAAAGATTCATGTGTTGCAGAACTCTACTATGAAATATAACCATACACACCAAATACACCATATTTGTAACACTGTCTTTCATGTTTCATATTAGCGCATTTAGCACCCTGGTCTAGTCATAACTGCTTTTTTTATGGATGTCATCATATATGTTCTAGTATAATGAGTGCCCAAACATGACGAGGTGGAGTGACAGCTAATGATGCTGAGCATTACACTTAGTTTTGGCTTCCAAGTGAGATTTATACTTTAAAATTTTCATCTCTTTCAGCTCCCTCTACAGTCAGCAGAGATATTGTCAATTCCAGATGGTGATACATTATGTCTGTTCTCATTCCCTGACTGCACTCATCTTCTGAAGTTAGCTGGTGTGAAGCTCTTCCCTCATCTCTGAGTGGCAGCTTCTTCTGGGAAAGAGTGACTGTAGGTCTGTCTTGTATTTAATATATCAAACAATAAGCAAAATAATTTTTAAAAGATGGATCATTTTGTTGTTATTATTTTTAATTTACTAAGTTATTTGTATGTTTGTTTTCTTGTAACAGCTGATTTGACCACAAAGATACATATGAACAGTTTTGGTTCAGGTCTACCATAAAAGTTTAAGTTATGTTTTGTTTGTTTGGTTTTGTAGGTTTGTCCTGGTTTTTTGTTTTGATTTGTTTTTGTTCCGTTTTGGTTTTGTTTTGGTTTTTTTTTTTTTTTTAATTTCTTTTCAGTATTGTCATTGGTCTGCTGGTTTCTATGCTTAAAAAAAAGTTATTGTGAACAGCTTTGTTTTTCAAGCTGAGTTTTACATGAGAAATTTCACTGCAAGCCAAAAACAACGCCTACTCAGTGAGCTGTACAGATGTCAGGTGTAGGAGAATGGACTGTAAGTAACCCTGCCCCTGATGAGTCACAGTTGTGCTAATTATCAAAGAGTGGAAACAGCCTTGCATGTCCAGTGAGAATGGGTGTTATAAAAGAGTCGGGCAGCAGGTTGAGGGCAGTCTGCTGGGGATGGAGCAGGAGTCTGCTGGCTGGCAGTGCTGTGGGCAGGAAGCTGGCAATAGTAAAGAAAGTCAGTAAAACTGTTCTGTCAAATCTTGTATTTTGTTATGACAGTAATTTCAATAACGCTAACATCCCTGGGAATATCAATATAGTACTCTTTGCAGACCTGGAGGCATCTACTAAGAGTAATTTAGTTCTGGAGCATTGTTTTTGGATGTTTGAGCATGGCACCTATCACAATTTGTCTCTGGTCTAAAGAAATCCATGAGATCTGCATCAGTAAACTGTCATTTTTGTCATGGTCTGCGAGCATAGCCCTTGCAACTTTACACCAGCCTGATCTTGGAATAGGAAAAAACCTATCATGCAGAAGGAGCACCAGGTTGAGGGACAATGTTTTAAAAGGCAAAATCACTTTTCTTCAGTAAGGCTTTGGTTTTTATTCAACAACTGATTATAAATCTGATACATTGTTATAATCATGCTATTAGAAAAGAAGTGTAGAGCTAGAATATACCCAAACCCTGACAAAATATATCTTTATATTTTAGATATAGAAATTCCTGTAGAAAATTTAAACTTCAGAAAAAATTTAGGTATTTTTTTGAAAATGGTATAATGAGTGAAATACATACTTTCAGAAATTAATTTATTTTAGATAAAAAAAATGTAGAATTTAAACATACATAATTTAAGACATGCACTTATTTTCATAAGAGAGCGATACTGGAGTTATGCAAACAGAAACTAGTTGAAAATTTTGTCCTCTAGGCTCATCATACATTGACACTTATGCAAATAAAACTTCATTCATAAACTTGGATTTACTCCTAATTTATCTTTATGCTAGTGAAAAGAGAATCAGACCCATTGATTTTGTGACAGACTGCTACTATAAATGGTTTTTTAAAGGTGTCCTGCTTTTAAATGAATGTAAGGGTTGATTGCTTTCATACTGCATACTTACTGTTTCCTTCTGTCCTTGACCTTTATTTGAGAGACAAAATTTCAGGATGACTTGGCAAGAGACTTTTCAGAAAAACTTGCACCTGGTATTCTGCAATTTTCCTTTGATTTGTATTTCACAGGGGAAAAAAAAAAAAAGAGAACAAAAAACCAAAGGAAAGTAGATTAATGATGTTATAAGTTATATATATATATGTGTATGTTCAATCAGCTTCAATACATGTACACATAAAAATGACAAAAATGGATAAATGGGAAGGGTTTAATTAATTCAATAAAACTTATTTTATTTGATGCATCAATTTCCCCTGAGGATTATATATCTCTGATATTGCACTGGTTTTTGAAAAAACAAAAAAATAAAAAAACCTACTCTCTTGTCTGATTTGCACAATATACATTGGATATTTAAACAGTATAAGCAAGGGAAGATGGTTTTCTAAGTCCACTAGTGGTTTTAGAACTGTACGTTTTGAAATTTGTAATCTCGTTCTTAGCATTGGGGCTTGTATCATACAGTGTTATGACAACGTGGAATTTGTCAGGAGATTCACAAGAATAATCAGAAAGTGCACAGCACCCATGCAATGCAAACTCTCTTACTGCTAGGAAAAATTAAGGATTCAAGTTTCAGGCTTGTCTGCCTGTGACAATATGCAAGTCACTCATCTGCAAGTCTGTCCATCTCTCTCTAAGGTTTCTGATCACCTAACTCCCCTGTACTTAGGCTATTTGTTCCTCTGTTCAATTAGCTTCAACCTCTAGGAATGAATTGCCATTCAAGTCTTTTTTTTTTTTAAACTTGCCCCTAAAAGTCAGAAGAAAATGTTCCTTAGAATCTCTGCATATTTCCCCAAAATATTTTCCTTTTTTCCTTTCAATATATTTAAGAATAATATTTTTTTTCCTTTGTCCAAACCACTATGAGTCTTTGTACATTTAAATACACAATATCTGTTGTTGCTGCTTTTTAAAGAATTGCCAATGGGGTTGATTTATTTGTTGTAAGAACATAGGTTTGCATTGCAAATATATGATGAATTTTCATCATGAACAAATGTATAAAATAATTAAAAGTTAACCCCCTTACCGAAGAAATATATCAAGTCTTTTAAGTATAATTGCTCCATAGAAAATTACCAAGGAACATTTGATATACATAATTTTTAGTGGAAAAGGGTGTAATTATATCAGATTGGATTTCCCCTTGATGAATCCATGTTGTCTTCTCCCTATGACCTTATTTTCTACTACATGTGTTGTGATAACCTCCAGAATGACCTGTTCTGTTACCTTTCCAGGGATGGAGGTGAGGCTGACTGGCCAGTAATTTCTTGGGTCCTCCTTCTAGTTTACATTGCTGACCAGACCAGATTAATGGAGTTCCTACCCTAGAAATTTACTGTCACAGTCTGATTTCTCTTTCAATCTTCACTGAAAATGCGTGTAATTACCAAAACTTAAAGTCTTTCCCCAGCCGTCATCTCTAAACATTATTCCATGTGAATGTATTCTTAATGCTTTTGCTAAGATACTGAGGCTAAGGCTGGCAAGTCAAGACCAATATGTTATATTAATTTTCCTGGTTTTATTTTGTGAAAACCTTTTAGATTTTCAGCTGAAATAAATAATATGTTTGAGATATTATGTATGATTATTCTACATGAAGGTGTCATAATAAATATTCTGCAAGTTAACTAATTACTGCATTTCTTTCACCATGTCATAAAGAAACCATGTGAAGGAACAAATGTGGCATAACAAAGGCACAAGGGGATAAAAAAGGTCTGGCCATCTGTAAACAGTGTGCTGGCCAGAATGCTTGTCTGACTGTGCCCTGCCCTGGTTAGTGCAGCCTGTTCTGTTTTCTGATTAAACACCATTTCTAACTCATTTCCTGAGACAAGTCTCTCTACTATGCACTTGAGCATGTACAGGGCCTGGAGGGAGCAGCCTGTCCTGTGTCCAAAGGTGCCAGCAGCTGGAGTGAGGGTGGGTGCAGCAGTCAGGCTGTGACTGCTAGCAGAGATCAGGCAGGCAATTCAGCCCAGGAGCCAGGGGTGAGTACATCTTTTGGAATGAGGCACCTGGACAACAGGGAGCTCAGCAGAGTGTCCAGTCCCACTGCCAGAGAGACAATGGAATCTGGTGGTAGATGGAGAGACCTGCTCCCATGTGCGTGTAAAGCGTAAACTCCCTAAAAGCGCTGCAACAGCGTCTCTTTTTTCTGACATGATCCTTTAAATGCTGTAAGTTTCTCTTGACAATTGTGGAGAGAGATAATCTTCTGTCAAGATAAACCACAAGAACATGTTTCCATATTCCCTTAGGCAGATTGTCTGACTTAAATTTGGATGACCACATCTAGTAAACTCCCTAAGGAGGTTTTTACCACAGCTACTTGTAATGTGGTTAGATTTAGAATACATGAAGCATTAAGGCAATAAGAGTTTCAGAATATTATAAAGTGCAGGGAAAAAAATGCAGTAGCTTTATCTGATACAAGGAGAATTTGTACTGAGGAAAAACATCCTAGAAATGTCAATTAAAGATGAGTCCTTCCTTCAGAGTCAAAGATTTATCAGACCTTAAGAGAATTGTTGATATGAATTTGGCTTTCTATATTCCAGATGAATATTTTAATCATCAAGATATGATCTCAAGCTCTCTAGAGTAAAATTCATGCTTAACAGTTTTATAGACATTCCAGTAGACAGAAGCAACTGAAACAAAAGTTGACTAGTGGCTAGGGAGTAGGGATGAATCTTACTCATAAAGAGAAGAGTCCTACACACTATGAAAGCCTTCCTACTTCTTGTTAACCTAATATTTAGAAGAAAGATTACTAAATACTCTCATTGTGACATGTGTGTTGCAGGGGGTGAAAACTTAATTTTTCTCGAAATTTAATTTTATATTCAAAAATAGCTTCTCACCATTACTACATAGCACATTCCTACTTCTAAAATATTAATTTTCCACACATTAAGATGTCACTATAATTTGTATTCATTATTATCTATTATTTATCTAAAATGCACTGAATCCTGAGAGTTGACATAGTAAATGGATGTCAACCACAGCAACATTAAGAAGACTGCTTTGGGAAGCAAGGCTGAGTGGTTCATGATTTATTTCTTAAAATCTCCTGGATTTTTTTCTTTAGCACAATACTCTGATGTTATGATTTATCTCTATGTAAAGTCCATAAAACACTGAACTCTTGCAAATGGCGTTAGTGGTATTAACAGAGAAAGAAAATAAAGTAAAAATAATTGTTTTCTGCTTTCCTGAAGATGTCTATGATGCAAACAGATTTTTGTTTCTTATTTATTTTTCCTATATTTGTAGGTCTGTAAATTATTATTGTATAGTTATATAGTTTCTTAGCTAACTTCAGTATTTTTTTAGACAAACACATTCCTGGAATCCTATTCTAATCCTGCTTTTTCAATGAACCAAGTAAATTCCACTTTCCCATGTATTTAGACATAAACAATGTGGGGCTAGAAGCAAAGAGGGGGGGCTTAGTAGGGGCAAAATCAAGAGAGGGAATGACTTCATTAACTGTACTTCTAATTGGGGATTCTTGTCAATTATGCTAATTTGCTAAACATAAAATGTCTAAACTCTACATCATGTGCATTCTGCCATAAATGCATCTGCAGGACCTTCAATAAATGGTAACCACTTCTTCTCATTTTAATCTTGTTTGACTTGTGATTTTACAGCTGATGAGGTATCTGCTACAATAAGGAATTCGTTAAATACTCTGCATCTTCTGTCTCTTCTGCACTAAAGAGAGATATTAGCCAACACTAGGTTTGATTCTTCTACTCAATTTTATTTACTTTCTGAATTCTGTTTATTCTTTCACGTTATCTAAATAAATAGTTTCATTACCCAGAAGAATTTATAGTGCTCAATTGAAAATGAGTATTCACTGAGAGTCTAAGGAGAGAGATTTGAATTCGTTCCTAATTGACACAGTGCTTAACAAGTCTCGGTTCAAGTGAGAGTTACTTTCTGCAATGAATACTTTATATTTTGAAATGTCTAGCAGTAGAATCTAAGTGTGACTACAGAAATATTCTTAACATTTAAGTATGCAGGCTGCAACCATAACCAGTGGCATAGCATGATGTGTGCATGTACCTATGTTGCACTTTGAATTTTCATCATTTCAAGGGGAAAAATCATTTAATTGCTTTATTAGAAAAGAAGTGGCCACCTTGCCAGAAATGCTTACATTCAAATTTGTTACAAGTTTACATCTTTCCAATGCATAAGTAGGAGCTCACAGTGATTCAATTACTAGGAAGGAAATAGAGAAATTTTCTAGAGTTGGTAACATTGTTTTCTCTAAAATTTTTAATTGACATTATATGCCAACAAAAATAATACAAATATGAATATATGAATATATATATGTATATGTATATGTATATGTATAATGGATTTTTTTTTTATGGAGAGACATTTTTTCCTGTTTCAACTTTACAATTAATTGTCCTATGTACAATGGTTTTGGATGCACTATCCTTATTTCATCTGCAAAGATATACTGATTCCAATAGGAAAGAGTGAATGAGAATATGACATTAAGTGTCTTCTAACTGAGTACATCCTGCCACACCATGGAAATTTTTCTGTGATTTCCAAGCTATTTCATCTGTACCAAACAGTAATTCTAGAAACAGATCAGTGTTAGCTGAGGCCACAGTCTTCAAAAAGCCATTGCATCTGACCAAAGAATAGATGGACTCCACTGATTCTAGATTTTGCTAGCAGATGAGTTAATGAATGAGAGTTATATTTTTGTAGCAAAAGCATATTGTAACCCCTGTAGTGGTCCAGAATTTAAGATAAAAATGTTCAGAAAATATCTATAAGTCAATATGGAGCTTATTTCCTGAAAAAAACCCCAAAATGTCAGTGGCAAAAGAAATGCCAATAGAATGGCAAAAGTTCGTTAATAAAAGCATAAATATCACATTTAAATAGAGTTTTCAAGGTTAATATTCTGATGTCTTCTTCTTCAACAATAGGAATTGTAAAGTAAGCCAACTTTTACAATCACAACACAAATCTAGGATAGTCAACAATGTTTGCTTATAATTCTGTTCTTGCTGTTAATTGAACTCAAAAAATTCTTATTTATAAGGTCTTCATATTATATGCCATTATGTATTATCTATTTCAATTTAAATTCAATTTTCTTCAGATATAGTGATACTTTATTGCACAAATTTGCTCTACTTTGAATTAAAGGCTAATTCTCTTGTAATTCTTAATTTTCTACTTTTTTTTCCCTGCTTTGTGTCCTGAAGTAGTGGTCATCTTTTACAAACCAATCTTATCAAAAGGACCAGGTCATCATTGAGATAGTTTAGCCTTCTTTTGCAGCAAAAACATGGATGTAAGGAAAGTCTGATTTAACACAAAGTAATTTTTCCTTCAGTTGCTGAGTAAGAAGACAAGAAATACTGCTCATATTTTTCCTGTTTAATTTTAAATTAAACATTGCTAAAATATATATAGAAAAAGAAACATCTAAATTCGAGAGCCAAAGAGGCAGCTAAATGCAAATTCTGCCTTTTATTCATACCAATTTTATAATTCTCAGTTTCAAATTTCTAGCTTTGCATTGTTTCCAATGTTATTTCAAAATTTGATGTCCCCCAGAAAGCTATTTTCCATTGCATTTATTTGCAATTGCAAATAAAATACAAGATGGATTGTTTGGGTAGTAAGGTTTTGGTAGCAGGAGGGGGCCACAAGGGTTGACTTCTGTGGAAGCTGCTGGAAGCTTTCCCCACGTCCAGTAGAGCCAATGCCAGCTGGCTCCAAGACTGATGCACCACTCTCCAAGGTCAAGCCCATGCGTGCTGGTGGTAGTGCCTCTGGGGTCACTTAAATTAAAATTAATTAAAAAAACCTGTACAAACAAAACTGGTGTAACTGCAGCTGAACAGGAGAATGAGACTGTGGAGAGAAAGAGCTCTTCCAACATGAAAGAAGGGTTCCCAGGGCTGGAGCAGAGATGTACCTGCAGCCCAGGGGAACCCCACACTGGAACAAGTAGATATGCTTGAAGGAGTCTGTGACCCCTGGGTAACCCCACACTGGTACTCCTAGGGAAGCCCACACTGGAACAGATAGATATGCTTGGAGGAGTGTGTGACCTTGTGGGAAGCCCACACTGGAACAGGTAGGTATGCTTGGAAGAGTCTGTGACCCCTGGGTAACCCCAGACTGATACTCCTAGGGAAGCCCACACTGGAACAGATAGGTATGCTTGGAGGAGTGTGTGACCTTGTGGGAAGCCCACACTAGAGCAGGTGTGCTGCCAGGACTTGTGACCGCCTGGGGGCCCTGTGCCAGAGCACAGGTTTGTGAAGTCTGTGAGAAGGACCCATTTGGAGAAATTCATGGAAGATTGTCTCACGTAGGTGGAACCTCAACACTAGAGCAGGGGAAGAGAGTGAGGAGGAATGAGAGGGAAAGACAACCCCCATTCCCTGTCCCCCTGAGACAAAGAGGGGAAGAAGTAGAGATAATCAGAAGAGGGATAGGGGGAAGGTATTTTGAGATTTGTTTTTATTTCTCATTATCCTACTCTGATTTGATTGGTAATGAATTATATTAATTTCTCTAAGTCAATTCTGTTCAAACAGTTCCTAATTTTAGACCTTAAGTTTACAAGAAAATCCTTTAAAAGTCTTGCTTTAAAATTGCTATTTTTTTCATGGAGAATTATTATTCTTCCAAAAACAGAGACCCAGTTCAAGCTTCAAACTACTAGAACATTCATGATATGTTAGAGTGACATTTGTGAGAAAAGACCCCAGGATTTACATGCCATAGAAATTTTTTTTGTCTTTAAAACAAAAGAAAAATATCTTGAGTTTGGAGATTATATAAACACCTAGAATAGACAGAATGAATGATGTAAAGTATTGGGTGTTTCTCAGATCATGGCATGGCCTACAGGGCAGGATGCAGTCCACCCCACGACTAAAGCAAACTTCTCTGGGCCTTGTAATTGTTTTCCTTCGGATGAATCGAAATGACGATATTAAAAAAAATCCAGATATTTTATTCCACCATGCCTGCTTGTTAGTGCTTTCATGAGAGTGTATATGTGTTCCATATTTGGAGCACCTCAGCTGGAAGATACTTTGAGAAATCTAAATGTGTAGAGGCTGTTGCTCTTCTTTAAATTACATGAATGGATGGATTACACAGGTACATTCAAGAGAGAGAGAAAATTTCTGCCACAAGATCACATACAGAAACTTTGTTTTGAGAGATAAGACCCTTGAACTTCGTTAAAGACACTGAACTTGCATTTCAAGAATGTAAGCCTGAAAAATAATTTCCAAAACTACTTTTTGGAAACAAGTCAAGGGTTGATTGACTTAAGTACAGTGGTTCTTAGAGAAAATATATTAATTTTAAAAAACATTCCCCTGGAAATTTTGGAAAATTTAGCACCTAGAGAAAATATTGCATTGCAAAATTATAATATTTCAAATAGATTTCAGTATAAAACCAAAATACCAGTCCCCCATAGTGGTCTTAGCATTTATTTTACTAATACTTTTGGATCAGACTCATGTCTGGTCTCTGTAGCAGACATGCAGCAGCAGTGGTCAAGTGTTCAATTTCTCCCACATGTTAGAACATGCTCTTCAGCTTTGTCATACATTGTTCTCACATCTGACATCCTCATACCTAATTTAGCTCTGGATGAGTGCAGTCCTTCATTATACCTCCCAGCGTACTGTAGATGTACCATTCAAATTCAATGCACTGAAGGACTAAAGTGAATTACAGAACAGAAAAAGGAAAGCTGAAAAAACATGGAGTCCCATTTATTAGCTTTATGACAACACAGCTTGGTTGTATCTTTGTGTGCTTCCAGTACATTAAAAAAAAAAAAAATGGTAAAGAGAGTAAATAAGTGTTCTTTCTCTCCCTGCTTCCTTCAAACAAATGAATAATAAGATAAATAAAATTATTCTCTAGGGCACCATAAGGCATTTTAGAGCTCTGTCTGTGATGGAGCAGTTTATTTAAACACAGTGTAATGTTAATTATGAATGTTTAAACAAATTGTAAAAATAACCTGTTCTATTTCTTTTAATATCAAGGCAGAAATGCGTGTGTATACATGCAAACCTACACATAGTTGCATAAAACCCCTAAAACTGTAGATTACCAACCCTTTCATGTATTACAGGATAAAAATATTTAATGAAATGTCTTTCAGATTTTCAAAAATATGATTAATTGTAAAATACAACTGTATTACAATTTTTCTACATAGTGGTTATATAGCCCTGGAAGACCCTTAGCTACAAATGTCATGTAAATTATGCCATACCAAGATTTGTTTTGGATGTTATTAATTATTAAACTTATACTGTACCGTTTGAGTTAATTTAATGTATTTGTTTTTGTGTATTTTCTAATTCAAGATAACACAGTTCTCTCCTCTCACTTGAGAAACAGTCAATAGCTTGATACATTACAGAAATAAAAATTAAAATAAATAAGCTGATAAAAATCAACTTGCATTGCTAAGTTTCATCTAGCAGGATGACCCACAAGCACTACAAGAGAAATAATGCACGACCTGGATTACATTTATTACTGTAAAATGTATTAGTGCCTCGGATGCTTTCAGATGTTTTTAGACATGAAGAATGTATCATTATATCACTACATGTGCACATATCAGCGAGATATCCAGAATTTGCAATAAAAGGATAGAAATTTCCCTTCTTACTAAAAGAGCTGAAATCCTTGACTGAATTATAAGTTATGCATACACTAACTGGAGGTTAAAATGTTTCAAGCCAGCTATGTTTTAAACCAGGACATTAACTTTCCTAAAATATGAAATTTGATCATGTATCACATATTAAACAAATTTTGAGTAATTTTTGAGAAATTATCTGAAACTTCAATATGAAACTTGTTGAGGGGAAAAAAAAACATAGCTAGAATAAAACCTATGGATCATGCAAATATTCTCAATATTTGTTTATCATAAGCTTTATTAGCAAAAAAAGAGGTCTCTTGTTTCACATTCAAGATAGGTAGGAATGCCCAGGCACCTCCCCTAAGGGTAGGGGAGTTTTGCACTGTCTTTTGCAATGGATTCCAGATCTGTTGTAACACTTGGATCATGTGCAATCCTCTGGCAGAAGGCCTCAGGAAAGAGCCTGAGGACATTTTAGGAGACTTTCTTGGTTTCTGACACGTTTTAAGACATCAGAGCTGCCTCTCTCATCAGTAGTTGAGTCAGTTATGTCCCATCAAACCTTCCCCTGAGAGGAGGGAGGAGGAATTTTGCATCTAAGCACTTGTGTAGGGGAGGACAATCACAATGATAAAAGGTGCCATCCCACCTTGCAGGATTTGCCTCTTGTCAGTGTCAAAGATGGCCCCTTCTGTATTCTGGGATTGCCACCACACACCCAAAAACTTACCTCTTACCCCCCAGGGAGCAAACCTGGCCTCAGCAAAGCCCCCTGGCACTTGCACAATTGTTTTGAGTCATTAACCATTAACAGTGCTGTCTCTCAGAAGGTGGAGGCCTTGGAGAGTGGCTTGGTGGGTGCCTGGCAACCAACCAAGGTAAAACATTCCACATATGTAAAATAAGTGAAAGTCATTAATTTCTTTGGTACTACTAGCAAAACAATATAAAATCATTTGGCGATAAAGTTCTTGGTCTGTGGTTTTACTATCAGAATCTTTGAAAAGTGGAAACAAAATGAAATTAAATATCTAAAGTTATCTACATAATCATTTTGACAATATAAACCCAGCCCACTACTTTTTTTAATCAGATCTCAAGCTTGACTATTGAGGTTGATTGAGACACTAGTCAGAATTGCTTTTGATTATTTTGTGTAAATGATATGGTGTTCAAAACCAGTTATTTCCTTTTTCTGTTTGAGACCTTTTTTATAACAAACAGGTTCTCTTCTTCTGATAAATAAATAATGATCAATATTTCCACAACCTTTAGCTGCCAGGTTCTATTTAGAAAAACTCTACAACCACACCTGTTTAGATTATTTTCCTAAAACTTTGAAGGTGGCTAAATTTAGTTTTTGTTTTATAACTGTGGAAACAAGGCCATCTGAACAGAAACTACTTCGTCAAAGACAGTTACATAATAATGTAAAAGGGCTCTAGCAATGAATTTATGGGAGGATAACAAATACAATAGAATGGACTGCATGGGACAGTGAGATTATTTATCAGCATGTCAGGCAGCAGTCTGAGCATCTAGATCACCTCACTTTTGTCAAGATCTCTTTTAAAGGTCACCACAGGAAAATTTTGATGAGGAATTTGAAGGAACAAAATGCTGCATCTTTGAAGGTGTTAACAGAAATACAGAAAAAAGGTGTTTCATCTAAAACTGACCACATGTGCTACAGATTTTGTGTCTTGGACTCTTTGCTTGTAAGATTACCAGATGGTAAGTGAACCAGGTTGTTGCAAAGAAATAAAGCTATTTGTGCTGGATATTACAAGAAGGTAGTAATTTTCCACCTTGTAACTTTTCAAGGACATTTTTTCCACAAAATCATTGTTATTACAAAAGCATAGTAGGGCCAAAGATGAAAGACAGCAAAAAGAACTTAGGCTATTCTTAGGTTATTGTCTCTTCCAAAGCCCTCTCACCTGGTAAGACAGTGGTTTATTAGTAACAAGATAAGCCATCTTTACTAAAAACAAACAAACAAACAAAAAACGAACACCAAAAAACAATCAGTTCAGATTTTGTTGCCTAGAAAATCTGGCAAGGCTATAGTACTTGAGATTACTAGATGAAATACAGGTGAAATCCCCTAAGATGGCACATTGCAAGTGTGAGGTGATCAGTTGTTACTGCCATATAAACTTTTTTTTTCCCAACTTTTTATATTCAGCTCTTTACTCTGATTTGATGTTTTAACATTTTTTTTTTTTTGCTTCTATAAATTTAAAAACTTTCATAGCTCAGAAAATTACTAACTTATTACGATACACAAGGTTAAATATCAATTACTCTAATTCTTAATTAGTACAATAATACATTTACTGAATGCATTGAACCCTTGTGCCATCCAAACCAGTAGAAGGATCTAGTTTCATGCCTGATTGAGCTCAATTTACATTATGCACCCTAAAATGTAGCCAAGGAGCTAAGTAGCTTCTGAGCAAGTAACCCCCCTACCAAGTCTGAAAAATGAGACCAGCTGCAGTTGGAATGTTTTCTGCTTTGAGGAAAAGTGTCCAGCTTAGTGTCCAGCTTAATACTGTCATGTGGTTTGATATTATCCATGCTTAGCCCAGAGAAAAATATTTCTGAAAAGATTTTCTGTGAATACATCTTTTAAAGTTTCAATTTTTAAAAGTTTTAATTTTAAAAGTTTTAATTTAATTTTTAATTTTAACACTGGGAGAATCCCAGTGTCCCCAGTGCAGGATCCATCTTTGAAAAACAGTTCAATTGAACTGGGTAGAAATATGTTTTAAAAATAATTTCTGAAGAGTCAAGACTACCTGCATCTTAAGATAGTCCTAGACATTTCAAATAATGTTGAATGTGTCCTATCTCCGAGTAAAACAACAAGAATTTATGTGTTACCAGGTGGCTAGGAAAAGAACATAAAAACCAATTTAACTATAAGGTGTTGGTTGGCACTCACTGGCACACACTCCATAGTCTCACATTCTTCTCCTACAGGAGATTGCACGCATCCCAGCATGATGAATAGCCTCTGATATACCTATTTTCTATGAATTGGTCTAATCAGTGACCTAATCAAAATTTCAGGCTTCAATAAGAGATTCTGGCCTTGAATCTCCTTCTTTAATTATGTACTGTGTGAATAATTTTTTTTTGTTGTTTGATTATTCCACAGGGTGCCCAACATTTTTTTTGTCAAAGAGTAATCATTTCTCTATTCACTCTCTCCATACAAATAATGATTTTTTTAGATGCGTAGCTTAACCTTTACTTCAATTTTTTTCTTAATTCTTTGCTGCTTAATTTATTTTTACATTGCAGTTCCTTCATACTTCAAATAACTTATTTTTTCTTTCTTTGAATATTTCTACAGACCAACACTACTAAGTCCTTTCAGGAACACAAGGCCAGAAAAATAGTAAAATTAGAGATGGGGGTGATTTACATAGATTTACATAGTGTATTTTATTCACAGTTGATTTCTTAGTAGTTTATAGTAATATATTTCTTTTTTGGATCTTCACCAATGTTTGATAATATATATTCAGAAAGCCATGATTCTGAGGTACTAAAGTTTTTCTAAGTAGTTTAGGATCTATTTTTGTGCATATGTACAATTACTTTGTTGAAAAATAGTGAATAGCAAGTTTTTGGGGTTGTCACAACACCCTACCCCCTGGCCAAAATGCTCTTTTATTTCTTTTTTTAAAAATTAATTCACCTGCCTCTCAATATCAGGAAACTTTTCCAGATCTAATGTTTTGTTTCTCCTGAAACACACTATACCAGCAAATTTCAGAACTCACTAGTCACCTTCTCATCTGAATGATTTAGGTAAAAAGAATAATAGGAATTTCAGTAGAAATAGATGTAGTGGTCTTTCTTTCTTTCTAAATATAAAAAATTTCCCTTTTACTTATAGAGCAATTTATCATTAATTTGGAGATGGCTGCATTTTCTACCATCCCTGGTTGATTTGTATTTTTGCATGCATAAGTAGGCAATGTAATCTATAATTTAAATTTTAGCACTATGAGAAAAATTCTAATAAAACCTTCATGGAAACAATAAACTAAAGGGGTTATGCCAAGCAAGTTTTTGTGTCAAAATTTGGAGAGAGTTTTAAAATTATTAAAAATTACAGAATTTAATCTAAATTAAATGTGGTGATATGGTAATGTGTGGTCCTAAGAGAAACAGAATAAGCAACAGACTTCTCTAAAATAGCTGGAGTATTCATGCAGGTATAAAGAGGTTTGTTTTCTGTGCATATATCATGCTTACATAGATAATGTCATTGGATCACATTCTATTTGAATATCCTAGAATCCTCTGTTATGGCAATATTGTACTTTATATAAAGCAAAGTCTATTTCAGTAACATGAAGTAATCTTAAAACAGCTGAATAATTATATTTTCCTCAAAAATTTTGACACAGTATTCCTGAACATTCCAGATCACAAAGTGATATCTTTTCTTTCTGCTATGCAGTTGGTAAAAAGAACATGAACCAAGGTAAGCAAGAAGAGTTATTATTTTCAATGTTTTCTAAATAACTCAGTGGAAACGAGATAAAGAAGAGATGTTATCTATGTCAGTAACTATAATAGCACTAATTAAGTTTAGCATCCTTAGAAATGTTGGCTTAGTCCTACTTAAAACTAAACAAACATATTATGCTTGGCTCAGAAAACAGACAACTTGTTTTATAATAATGTAATAAAGAAATCAAAGCAGCAGTCTGTTCAGGTGAAAACATTTCAGCAGTTATAGATTATCAGCCTTAACACAGGCAGCCCAGGAGTACCTGTAAGAGTTGTTACTTTTGCTTGTTTCCTGATAGCTATTTTTCTTGAAAAATAAAAAACTGGCAGACCAGACGGACTTAAATTACTTCCAGTTTAGAATTGAATAAAGATTACTTGAGCTTTTCATCAATCAAATGTGAAAATTTACATCAGCTCTATTTGCGCTGAGGTAATTTTTCACCTGTCTCTAAACAGATTGTATTTCATGTTCATCCAAAATATATCTTATTCAGTCATAAACAGTCATTTCCTGTTTTCAATATTCTTTTCATTCCATTAAAAATATCTCAATCTATAAAAAAAATTGTTAGGGAATATTAATACTCATGCGAATTTAGATTTCCATTAGCAAAAAAAAAAAAAAAAAAAAAANTAGATTTCCATTAAAAAAAAAAAAAAAAAAAAAAAAAAAACCAAAGAAATAAAACTCAAGCAAATAATTTCCTCAAAAATTTAATGAGTATTTTTACCTCTATGTCTTTACAATACAGGGCAAAATAAAAAAAGAGTATTCTATCTGTTACAGATTTTTTAATATTTTTTTTAATTTTGCTGTATCTAAGTGGCTGATGTTGATCAATGGCACAGAATTAGATCTGAAGTTGACTGCTCTTTGAACAGACAGAATAAATATGAACTATGAATAATGAACTATGGATAATTCTAATTCTGCTTATAGTAATTTATGGAATGTCTAGAATTACGTGTAAAATCTGATAGGATAAACCTAGAGGAGGTAAATTTTTTTTATTATTCTTGTTATAGTGAGAAAACACAGATGAGAGAAAGAAATTTTATGATAATAAAAATAATGGATAAAAATACCTGATTAGCTTAAAATGAAGGTTAAGAATGGATGGCTGCCCTAAAAAACAACATGCAGAATATCTTTAGGCGTCAACACTAAATATGAAGTAAAGGAGAGATGACTGTACAGACTAATCTGAATGTTAAATCGGTATATCTTTGAGTGAGACTTTCTCATATCCACTCCTCTTTTTCCTAAAAGACTCTGGATCTGAGAGAACACAAATTAAAATAAAAAGTTTAAAAAAAAAGGCTCTGGATCTGAGAGAACACAAATTAAAATAAAAAGTTTAAAAAAATTTAGAAATATTAATTTACTTTGACAAAAAATCTGAAAAAAATTGTACTAAGAATGAAAAAATCTTATGGAAATTGTTTCAAAGAATTTGGATCAAAATGTGCCTTTCTGTAGAAGCAAATAAAAATGTTTAAAATTGAGAGACCAAAGTGGGTCATCAGATCCAACCTGTCCTAGAGTACATTCCACAAGATTTTGTCCAGGCAGTTCTTTGAATACCTCCAGTGAGAGAGAGAGAAAAGGAGAGAGAGACATCCACAACCTCTCTGGGCAATTTTTTCCAGTGTGTGGTCACCTGCACAATAAAGAAGTTCTTCCTCATATTTAGGTGGAACCTCCTGAAACACAGGAGGGTTTTCCTATTATTTTATCTAACAACATGACTCATCCCTAATCTTTGGCTATTAACATATTTTTATACATTTCCAATGAGTTTTTTACTGAAAAATCCAACAACTCTCCCCCCACCCTCAGCAACCAAACTATATTTTGCATCATGTTGCAAGATGACTATACTTATTTGATTTCAGTGGCTGGTCATATTTCAGAGTTTTTCAATTCAAGCATATAACGCAAATAAGAAAATGTTTATTACAAGTCTTTTTGATAAATTGCATTGATAAAAGAAATTCCTAATAAAAAAGGAATGAGTCTGAATATTAAAAATGAACTACTGCCATATATAATAAGCAGATAAAAACTTGTGTTTAATGACAGACTCTACGGAGTTGGCAAGATGGATGTCACTTTGTCATTCTGGCTGGATTCTCCCAGTCTTGCTCTCAGGTCAGCAGAGCAATAGATTTTTCCTGGATGGCATCTTGCATGTATAGCTACCCCATACTCTGTAGAAAAGCATTCAGTATCACTTCTTGCTGACCCCTCCTTACCCTGAGAACCGTGGTGTTGCTACAGGAGAGAAGGCAACATCCCCCACTCCTGGGTTTTGCTCAGACCTTAGCATTGCAGCAAGAGCAGTTTGAAGCAACCGCAGGAAAGTCAGTGTAGATGCACAGACTTGGAAGGATAAATCTATCAAGTGGAGAATTTCAGGAGGTCTTACTATACACTTTTCTGATAGATTAGTTGGAGTTGTTTCGGTTTTGTTTTGTTCTGAGTTGTTACTTAGTTTTCCTTAAAACCTCTGAAGTCTGTGGACATCCCAGTACCTTTCATTCACCTCAGGTTCCAATCTGAGAAAGAAAATAGTGACCTCCATTAAAGGTTTAGATTGTTTTATCTTACTCCATCTTCGGAATGATTGGAAGAACTCCAAATAAGAAATGTAAGTTTAGTTTCTTACTTTTTGCATATTTATTCTTTTCACTATTGGATACATAAAATTTTAACTTTTCTCTCTTCATCCTTCATAATAAGAGGAATAGATTCAAAATTAGATTATGTACGTAGTAATGTCTAATTTCAGTTATCACTTTTGGGTCTATCCTATACTTCTTGGACATCCTAGTGGTTCATTCTCTCCATGACAGATTATTAGTTGTATTACTTTCTTACTTTGGGAAATAGTAGACTAAATTATTTTAGTCTGTCTATTTATGATATCAAGTATAGGAGATTTGGAGTTTTGAACAAGATATTTTTCATCTCTGTATTTGGTTGTGTTCCAAATTGAGGTTGAATATAGCTTGTCCTTTTGATTTATATGCTTTTACATATAAAAAGCTGCAGCTCTATACATAGGGACAGAATTAGGTCCCCTGGATTATTACTATTCATTGAAAAAAAACCCAGAAAATCTGTTGGTATTGCAGTTTTCCTAATTTAAAACCTGTTACAAGTGGAAGGTAAGATCTATTTACAGACTTTAACTATATTCTTCTGAAGAAGTATCTTACTTTTCGTCTTTGATGTCATTTAAATGGCAAGGTGAGAACATCTTGAAAGAAAATCATGTATCTTCATTCCTTCAAAAATACCTTTTCCTGAAATTACCTTTTACTGAAATTTGAAGTAATATGTTTTGCATTAAGTGTTTCATATTTTACAGTTTTCATCATGTTTTCCCATCAGCAGTGGAAATAGAATTATTACTAATGGACAGATACACATGATAGCTCTACTTATAATGTAAAGTCAAAAGCTTAAAAACCCTGTTGAAATGTTAGTTTTACTTGAAACATGTCATAGAAGATCATGTGCTAGAATCATACCACCATAGTTCTGCAAAATGGATTCTATAAACTAACGCTTTTGGGTATTGGGGAAATATTAATTATTAAAATTATTAATTATTAAATTTAAAATTATTAATTTTCTCTTTTTTTCCAATTTTAATGGCTAAGTCTCCACTCTGTCAGTGTGCAATGCTTTAAAGAATAAATAATGGTATTGTAGTGTTCGTGTGTGAGGGTAAAAGCAAGTGGAATAGTCTCTAAGGTCATGCTAACGTAGAAGAAAGAATAACTAAAGCACAGTTGACAACTAAGTGGGAAAACATGCTTTAGCCACAAGACAAATCAAATTGCCAAAAAAGAAAACCAGATTTGAATAAAGAAAGAGAAAGTCTTGGCCTATATACACAGCCAAATAATGTAAAAATAAATATTCCTCATGTCCTATGAAAGAATAGAAGGTGAAAATAAATTTTTACAATAAAATATCACAGCTACACACTGATGAATGCATTCCAAAGTGATGGCAAATGCACTCTAGGGAATCCTAGCACCTCAAGCAAATTTAAAATAAATAAATAAATATCAGAAAAAGAAATAAGAGAAAAAGGAAACATTAATGAGAACTCAAGACAAGCTAGTTCTAAGAATAGCACAATATGATTTACTGAATTCGCTTTCAGTGATTAAAATATAGATGAAAAAGATAGAGTTCCTGCTGTCTTTTTCCATCCCACAAATGCCAAAAAATAAATAAAATTTTGGGAAAACTCAGTCTAAGACGTCTGACTTCATTTCAGATCCCTGAGGAAGTTCGCACAACTAGACATATTATCTTTCACATCACATTTTAACTTTAACTAATGGGAAGAGTACTTGTATTTGAATCTAGAAAAAAGAAATAATCTATTCTCCTTATGTATAGGGAACTCATAAGTAATATTAGCATATTTTCCAACTTTTCCTGTGTTTCCTTCAGAAAAGACATTTGTCCCCAGTAAAGTCTGTAAAAGAAATAATGAAACAATCATCTGTAAACTATTGATATGGCAGTAGGAAACAAATAACTGACTAACCAAGAACACAATACCCTACTGCTGAATTACTTTATCTGGGAATTTTATTAACTATGTTTTTGAAAAAAACACATGGTATGATCACCACATACAGACAGTCTGATGATTAATTTATGTCCTACTACAAAAGAAAAAGAGTTGTGCAATCAAAGACACTAAAAGGAAAAAAAACCATAATTTTTCCCAATAAATAAGATCAGAAAAGATAAAAAAAATTGGTAATATTATTTATAACTTGATTTAATGTATATTAAAATTAGTAGTTATCAAGATGTAGGTACATAATTTATTTTTGTGTCTAGTCTGCCTTTTTTTCTGGTGCATGTTATATATAAGATGAGAAGTTTCACATACAGTTTTGTAACTGAAGCATTAAATCAGATAATGCTTAGATAAATTAGAGAATAGATTAGATAATATTAGATAACCCTAATATTAAAAAAAAAAAGAAAAAATTAGCCAATATTAAAACAGTAACAGATGGATAGTGTTGATATATTTTCATTTATAGTGGGTGTAATTGTGTAAACTCTTGAACAATTCTCTAATGAAAAAAGTTTTTTGTTCTGCTTTGAGAACAGTGTAAACAAAAGTAGAGAAACCCTTCTCAAATTAAGGAAAAAACTCTTTAGATATTTGAGATCCAGTTTTTAACTGTCCTTGTAATCACTTCTACTGAAACTAATAAGACCATACTCTGTATGCCATAAATAAATAAATAAAAAGTAAATAAATAAGAGAAGGGGAAAGTGCATGGCTGAGTAGATTCAGGTTTAAGAACCATTGTCAACATGCGAACAAAGCTATGTACTTCTATATTTAACATTGCCTTTTCTACTGAGCAACAGTAGCTTTGGAGAATATTACTTCTTGGGGAAAGATTAGGCTAAGAGGCTTAATTACCATGGCTTTAGTATTTAGTATACATATTTGATAAGAATTCCTATGTACTTCTTCCTATATTGCCAATTTAATTTTATCATTTTATTTTTGTAGTAGAAAGGACAATTAATAACTGCCAAAAATTATAATACTTCTAAAGCAGAATATGGCCTCCCATTCAAAAAACTAGCCATCCACATCTTCCTTGCCAAATTTTCTGTGTTTGTGTCTCATAAACCTTTAGCTTAACAGGGAATGAAAGGAAGAATAAGGAAAAAACATTTCTCACACAGACATCTTGAATCTGAGGGTAAAAGTATGAAACACAGCTAAAGATGGAATATCTTCATCTTCTGTTGTCAAAAAGAAGGTCTTCCATCATCTGTTGTACTCAGAGGGCTTACAGCAGAACTTTCAGGTATTGAAGTGAACAGTAGATTAAAATCTTTGGTTCAATAACTAGCCTGGTTCATATACCACATCTTATACTATTGTGAAGAACATCAGGTAGGGATTCTCCTTTGTAACACACCATGGGTATTGTGTTTTAATGGTTATCACCATAAAATATTACAGCAAACAGATAACGCCCCAACCAAACAGGCAAAAAACACCAACAAAACTCATTTAAAGCTGCTCAAACAATGAATAAAATCACTATTTTGTTTTATGATTCTGTACGTGGATAGTCTCATTTCTTTTGACATTAGGTGAGATTATGTCAAAAAGAAGTTTTTGCTGTAGGACTGTAATTGTCCATTTCAGAGTGATATTGAACTGAACATTTTTCCAAAACTCTAGTAAGCTGTTACATGTTTCAAATATTTCTAGTTGAAAAGGATTTTTTTTATTATTATTATTATTATTTCTTGTAATGTATTGAATAGAATAATTGAAAGAGGTAACACTTTTTTGCATTTTTGAGGGTTGGTCTTTTACATTGATAAATAAAGAACTTTCAGTTATATTGTCACTTAAGTTCATTTACCTTCCCTTTGAAAGAACATAGCTATAGTTGATTAATACATAAGAAGACTGAGAACATTATAATGAAGATTCTATAATTTTTTGTAGTTGTATTGAAGGAACCTCTTTCAAGACAGAAAGAAATGAGACTCTGTGGGAAATGTATGAAAGTCTCCAAATTCAATTCCCAGAAGTAGGTTTAGTATTATATTTGTACCAGTGGAGAAAGAGAAAGATCCACAGCTTTATGAACCTCTTAATATTGAAAAACTATAAGTAGAACAAATGCAAAATCATGTATGTGAGAGGTTTCTTTTATTTACATATTATGTTTTAAACTGCTAGGTGCACTAATGTTTACTTTTCAAGTTTGCCTGAAGGGACTAGAAATGTACTGGGTTTAAAACAGAAAGCTTAAATTATCATAAAAAGATATCAAATCCTGACAGTTTTAGGGGGTAAAAAAAAAAAAGCTTTTAAGATTAGAAACAAACTAAACTGAAACGCTCGATACAGCAACACTGGAGAAGTAAATGAAATTAGTTCACCTAACTCTGAAAAAATGCCTTGAACCATCAATATCTTATAGACATCTGAATCCTTTATCAACTACTTCTCTATGTTTCCTAATATATGTTTCCTAATATAATAATTAGCAATAAATTTGAATATTGAATTTCCTCAGTCCTTCAGTGACTCTTAGATGATGTTCATGCACATAAAAGACAACAGATGATAAACAGGTATAGAATTATTACGGTATGTCAAACATGGCCATTTTGCCAAAAGGTTTCAAGAGAAAAAAAATTAAAAAATATCTGTATACTGGATTAAATATAAAACCTGAGAAGCCCTATAGTAGAAGCTTTCTTTTATTTCAGTTGAAGATTCTGAGTTATGGGGAAGAAACATATTTTATGGAATGACAGCATTCCAGTTGTACAGTGTGTTATTATAAAGTACCAAAAGTACCAATGGATAATATGGGAGCTGAGATTCCTCTGCAGCCCATGGTGCAGACAGTGGTGAGGCATCTGTGCCCCTGCAGCCCATGGAGGTCCATGGGCATGCAAACATCCACCTGCAGCCCGTGGAGGAGTCCCACATCAGAGCAGGTGGATGCCTGGAGGGGGCTGTGACCCTGTGGGACACTGATGGAGAGAGGGGCCCTGCTGCTCTGTTGGAGCAGCCTGACCTTGAAGGACTGCACCCCATGGAAGAGTGGCCCACACTGAGCAGTTTGAGAACTGCTGCTTGTGAGATGGACTCACATTGGAGAAGTTCATGGAGAACTGTGTGCTGTGGAAGGGACCCCACGGTGCAGCAGGGGAAGGATTCCTCTCCCTGAGCAGCAGGAGAAGCCTTGGGTGATGAGCTGACCATAACCCCCATTCCCTGCCTCCTTTTGCCCCTGGGGTAGGAGGTAAAGCTGGAAGAAGGGCGAGGTGGGGGGAAGGTGTTTGCAAGGTTTTATTTTAACTTCTCATTATCCTGCTCTGATTTTGTTAGTGTAATAAATTCACTTCATATCTCTAAGTTGAGCCTATTTTGCCCTTGACAGTATTTGATGAGTGATGTTTCAACCCATTAACATTAAATTAATCAAATTTTGTCTCCTCTGCCCAGCTGCAGAGGGGAGTCAGTGAGTGGCTTTCCTGGGTGCCTGGCATTTGGTCAGTGTCAACCCACAGCACTTGGTTTTGTTAATATGCAACAAATTATTTCAAGTATCATACCATGAAAATCATGGAAACTCAACTGTGGTTTTATAACTACATTCTGAAACTTTCATTTATGTTTACCATTTGCCCAATGGTTTTTTGGGTTTTTTTTTTTGGGGTGTTAAATCAAGAATTTGAGAAATGTCTGCAGTTTAACCCTTTCAAAAGAATGCAGTGTTACTAAGTAACNGTGCTTCAATAAATCAAAGAAATTCTTTGGCTAAATGAGTTTTTAGGTAAACAGGAAAAAGAAAACCAATCTGGAAACAATGTCATCTCAGTGCTGGTAATAAGAACAAGCTGTTCTTGGCAAAGTTAGAATCGTGTTTTTTTCAATGTTTAGAATGATTCATCTAAGTTTTCTAACATTTAGGGTATCAATTGGATTTACTTGGGCTGACCTTTTTTATAGGGGTGATTGCTTGCCTACACAAAGCAAAATTTCACTTTGACTCTAGATAACCGTGTCTTAGTATATTTCTTCCAAAGCTGACAAACTTTTCACTACATTTCTCAAACAAGGTCATTATTTCGTGAGTGTTGTTAACATCATAAGTGTATCCAAATCTACACAGGGAATGAGCAACAAGCAAGGAGAAAAGTGGAGTACAACTCCTTCATGGAATAGAAGTTCTGTGTAAAGGAACTTAAGATGCTTTTCTTCCTACCTCACAGACTGGAGAAATGGAAAACTAATTCTGCTTTTAATTTTTTGTTTGTTCCTTTGTTTGTTTGTTCATCTGCATGCATGGGTTTTCCACCAACAGGAGTTAGGACTGTAAGGGGACAGTGCACCCAGTTTCTTGAGACAACCAAGATGTTTCTGAGTATCTGAAACTGGCATAAGCATCTGCACAGACACAACCTTTTAGATCTTGCCATCCTTCCCCTCAAATTTTTCATTATAATATCTCCCTTACTGTGAGTGAAATTCATTCAAGGTGTCCTGGAAAGCCAGCTGTAGCATGCAATTTCAGAAGCATATCTAATACAAATAGAAAAGCAAGCACGTGCATAGCAGTATTTCTGCAATTAATACATGTGGGAAATGTCCCTGTAATGGCATTATGGAGCTTACAGGATGGAGAAGCATGACTGGATTTATTT
This sequence comes from Phainopepla nitens, assembly GCA_013400175.1. Classification (NCBI taxonomy): domain Eukaryota; kingdom Metazoa; phylum Chordata; class Aves; order Passeriformes; family Bombycillidae; genus Phainopepla; species Phainopepla nitens. The sequence goes on from VXBQ01008401.1 coordinate 233,265, forward strand.
GAGCACTAACCCAAGAATATAGTCTGTAATAGCTGTGTGGCCTGTGTATCCTACTACATCATATACAACCATCCAGGTCACACATGCCTTGTTGTAATGAATTGTAATTAATATTGTAATGAAAGCTAAAGAATGTCATATTCCACAGGTGAGTTTGCTTTGCTAGATGGAAATCTCTGGATATATGTGGCTTATATGGGGTTTTTACCTTATTCAGATAGAAATACTTTTTCCTTCAACTTCAAAACCTGTCCTCTGCTTGTCAGTATCAATTTACAGCTTGAAAATCTTCTTGCTTGATTGTCTGTTGCAATATACAAATAAAACTGGCATCTTTACTGGCAGGCTCTGAAAAATTAAGGGATTATAGTCTTGACAGACCATTGTGGAATATGTTGAACTTTCGTTTGTTGATGTGGGTAATTTTGTGCTCTGGGACTACCAAACCAGCATGCTTTAAAACCAGTCATTTCTCTCCAAAATGTAACTTCACTCCATCTAACTACATTATAAAGATATCTCTATTAAACACAAAATTATAATCTCAGAAGAAATACCAGATATTACACAGAAATCTTTCAATAATTTATATATTTTACAACAATCATTTACTTCTAATCATCTTCTTGAAAAGATTTTCAGATACTTACCTATAAAAAAGAAATTATAAAACTTGAAAAAAAATTCTGTCAGTCATTGTCAATCCTATAGTATAGCTAGTGATGAGATTATACATTTATCTGAGTGCAGGAAAGACTTCTAATACTTCTTATAAAGAGAGAAGTAAATGAGTGAGGGAAGGAAGAGTAGAGACAATGTATATAAAGTCATTTTAGATTGCTCTACAGGAAGGACTATCAAAACAAACTGAATATAACAGGAGTTTAAATGTTAAGATTGGATATGATATTAATGCAAGTTTCGAAATCAATAACTGTTGTGCTATAAGTCAGAACTGAAAAAATATGATTGACAGATATATGATAATTGAAAACCAGAGATACCATTTACTGAATATAAAAGGTTAGATTTTCTTTTCTTGTTTTTTATGTGACAGATATGCCAGGGGGATTTTGGAGTTCTCAGTTGTAGTCTTTCCAAATACAGAATACAGGAAAAGTAGACTAGCCTGTTAGCCTGCCATATTACATTTATTTGCTGAAAAAGAAGAAATGCAGAGTGACATTAGCTACTATGTCATGTTGACTGGTTAGATGTGTTTTTAGAGTATTTAGATATTTTGATAAAAGATCCTGAAGATGTACTGCATCATTCCAAGGAACAAATTTTCTGTTGTTTGTACCTAAACTGGTACAAAACTCTTGGTAACCTCTAGGACAAGAGAAAATGGCCTCAAGTTGCACCAGTGGAGGTTTAGATTGGACATTAGGAAAAAATTCTCCACTGAAAGGGTTGCCAAGCCCTGGAACAGGCTGCCTAGGGAAGGGCTTGAATCACCATCCTGGAGGCATGTAGAGACGTTCAGTGGTGGACTTGGCAATGTGGGACTAATGGTTGGACTTGACAATGTTAGAAGTCTTTTCCAACCTAAATCATTCATGATTCAATGATCTTATCTGGAAGTATAACTTATTTGCATAATAGCATTGAGAATTTTATTTTTCTGGAGCTCTTTTAGGAAGGGCACCTGCTGCTGTTGACAGCACCTGCTATGCTATAAATCTTCCAGGGACAAATATTGTCAACTGTAACGTGGTGCTGCAATAAAAGACCAAGGTAGCCATAGTCCCTGAAGCCCAAGAAGCCAAAGAAGCCAAATTACTTTTTAGATGTCTTCAGACAATGAGAGTTACAACATTGTTAGATTTCTTAGTAATTATCATTAAAAGAAAACAACAAAACCATTTGTTTAGGTCACAGCAGGTTACTGTCATCAGAGATCATAATAATACATTTGAATTATATTGCCCATTATTTTTTAAACAAATCTCCTGCTTTATGAAATAGTTATTTCCTGGATAGATCAATACAGTAAAGAAAAGGAAATAAACATTGCTTTTTACATTACCACTGGTCAAATGTTTATTTTCTGAATTTCAGTAGCCTACCAGCTATTAAGGAAAATTTTAACTCTTTTATAAGTTTTTTACTTTATTCAGTTTTGCATAAAACAATTAGTTCAAATATATGTGACAATGTTAAAGCCCCAAAGTTGTGTCGGATTTTTCTTGTATTGTCACTCCTCGGAGTCACCAGTCTCAGATGTTACCAGCCAGAGTCTCCTAGCTTCCCCCTCTATTCATCTATATGTACCTTCCCCAATTTCACACACTCCCTCCACCTCCAGGATCTTTTCTCCAGACAGTAGCTTCACTACTTTCTTTCAGGTCCCCTCTTTCCAGGGCCTCTTCTTTTTGGGAAACGCTTCTTAGGCTTTTGTCTGTGGTTTTCCCAATCTATCCAGGAAGTTTTATGTATGTAGACACAATGTAGGATCAGTTTCCCAAGTGGTGGTTCTAATTCATGTATCTTTATTATTTGGAGGATTTGGGAAAAGATGCTTGATTTTTTCATTATTTATACAGTTTTTTCTAAATCCAGACTTTGTGAATTTTAAGCTGGGAAAGAAGAGAAGTCCTGCACCTGGGGAGGAACACCCCTATACACCAATATGTGCTGGATGGCAGCTGTATTGAAAGCAGATTGTCAGAAAAAAGACCTGGAAGTTGCAGTGAACCCCAGTCTGAACATCAGCAAGCAAAGTATCCTTGCAGCCAAGAAGGCTCATGAGATCATGGTCTCCTGTAGGAGAAGTGTTGCCACTGAGTTCAATGAGGCAATCCTTTCCCTCCTCTCAGCACAGGTGAGGCCAGACCTGGAGTACTGTATCCAGTTCTTGACTCCTCAGTACAAGACAGGCCCATAGGAGAGAGGGTCCAGCCACTAAGATGAGTAAGGCACTGCAGCATCTTTCATACAATGAAAGATTGAAAGAGCTGGGACTGTTCAGTCTGGAGAAGGCTTGGAGGGAGGACCTTATAAATACTTGAAGGGAGGGCGCAAAAAAGGTGGAGCCAGACTCTTTTCCGTGGTGTTCAGTGACAGCAAAGGGCATAAACTGAAACAGGAGGTTCCCTCCAAACATCACAAAATACAGTGACAGTGACAGATCTCCGACACATGGACACTGATCTCCAGTCAGGGATGTTGTGGAGTTTCCCTCCTTTGAGGTATTCAAAAGCCATCTGGACATGATCCTGGACAAACAACTCTACATGATCATGCTTTAGAAGAGGAGTTGGATAGGATGACCTTCAGATGTCCCTTCCAGCATCAGTATTTTGTGGCTGTATGATTCTGTGATTTTACATAATGGCTCTGTGTCTAAAGGTTAATCTATTTTAATTTGAAAAAGAAATGTTATTGCATTTTCTATCAAAAAAAAAATACTGCAGAAAACAATTCTGAAGCCTTACGGACACAAATAGCAAGGGCTTTTTTTAGATTTACTCATCCTTACAAAGTATTTGAAAAATTTTCAGATTGATATTTTAAAATAGAAGCTGCTGAGATTAAAGGAGGATATTTTGGCATCCCTAATGTCCAAACTTTTTTCAAGAATCTCAGAATGTATTTTTAAATTTTGGAAAAAGCTATGTAGCACTAAAGAGAGAGACTGAGTGAGAATATGAGGACTGCTTAAATAATTACATCTGATTAAATTAAAGGGCAAAAAAAAATCAAAATTTTACCATTCATATTGGAAGGAAAACAAACAAATCATAGTCTCACATGTACAGCCTTGGAGAGATCAAACTGAAGTATCTACTCTGAAGCATATTTCATTATTGACAGATACTGTAAGAAATAGCAGGAAATGAGCAAGGCTCTATGCCTTCAGCACACCTTAGCTGGTATGCTGAAAATGCTGAGGTAGGGTATGAAACTGTAGCTTGAGTTTTAAAATAGACTCCTGACTCTCTGTGACACTTATTACAGATGATCTCTAAACACTGAGTTACTTGCTTAATTAATAATTCTAAGGAGAAATTGCATCCTACAGGCAAAGTCTCTCTGATTGAGAGGCTCCCATGGAATTCAACATTTTGATTTTTTAGTGTATTTTAAAAAATAATATTTTCTTTGGAAAGTTTCCAACTACCTACCTAAAACTTACAGAGGAAATCTATTTTTTTAATTGTTCCAGAAAAAACTAAACACAACAATTCAAGAACTGTTTGAATTCAAGTATTTTGATCTTATATTTTTGTACTTGAAAGAAAGCTAAGTCAAAAGTTTAGAAAGGCCAGAATAATAAAAATGCCTAGAAAGAAGACAGGAGTCTTTGTCAGCCTGATGAATCATAGCTTTGAAGAAAATAAGGCAGAATGCAGAACTGTATGTTATTTGTGTCTTTCTTTTCACTGATCTGGAATTTTATTTTTTATTTTCAACTTATTGAATATAAAAAGTAGTCTTGTATGTGTAAATTGACATAATGCTTGCAAATTTTGATGCAGCAGTTAAGTAGGATATGTGAATGCACTTATGAAGAATGAATATGTACAAAACCACAAAGGGCATTTTAAAAACAGCTGTCAGAGCAGCCTTTTTTGTTCCATTTGCATTTCATTTTTAGGCACTGGGAAATTCCTTCTCACTTTTAGGCGGAAGGTTGGGCCTATGGCTATCCTATCCTGAGACAATCAATCCAGACAGGAAATTCTTTTTCAGACATAAATTATTTCACTCCCTTTTACTTCATAAAATAAGACAGAACTTTGAGATCTCTTCAGGAAAAGAAGCAGCTTCCTTCTGCAGAATTGTAGAAATAAGGTAAGTAGTCTTTGCTGCCTGAACAAACATTTATAGTCTGGAAAGTCAATAAGTTAGAGTTTCATGAAGTTGTAAATTGACTTGCATCGAATATCCTGAATTTCTTTAAAAGGAGATTCAGATGTTGAAAAGTCTGTGAAGACAGCTCATTATTATTAATTTCTTAAAATCCAAAGGTTTTCTTTGAAGAATATTACTTGAAGAATTTTTAAATATTTCATTTCACTTTCTTAATTCGTATTTATTTATCATTTATTTCTTCATGCCCGCAGAGTCTTCCTTTAGAGATATTTATAGAAGATAGATGGCACAGAAGTACACTGCCAGGTTTTTGCTACTTCAGTAACGGATGAATTCTGAAAGTACAATTGCAATATTTTTCATAAAAATCAACAGAAGGCTTCAACTGTCAGTTGTTGAGCTACAGGATTTAGTAGAATGGGTTAGGAGCCATAATCTGCTGACAGGTCATAGCACCTTTTCTCTTCAGTTGCCAATATATTTTAGAGCTTTTATGTGCTGTAACATCTTCTGCACAGTTGTCAAAACAATGCTAATGCCTGAGCACAGCTGAGGTCACATAATCTCTACCTCTCATCTTTGTCAAATGAGCCATATACTCTGGCACAGATAAGAAATGTTGAAAAACTAAACCATAAAAAATTCAGATGGGTGATTGGTATTTCTGAAACGCCTCACTACCATCAACATAAAGGGAGCTCCTCCAGGCTGATCATTTCTCAGTACTACTACAGTGTAAAGGCAAAACTTCCAGTGAAAAGAATCCTGAAGCTCTTTTTCTGACACAGTTAAGCTGTACTTCCAAACAAGAAGTCAAAAGAGTAGAACAAATCTTCACTGCCCTATTGCCATAATTTCCCTCTCCCCCAGCCTTTGGCAGCTTTACTTTCAGGAACTTTCATACCTGTATTACATAAGAATTATTAAGTTCAGCTCTCACCCAAAATTTTGTCTAATCACCTTCTAAAAGTGATTTGTATCTATGACCATCCTTGCATCCTGAAAAAAAAAAATCTGGGCTTCTGAATCAGTTAATTTCTTTTGCAAAATTCCTCTATGTGATAAGGCATCAAACTATAGTTGAAATCTATGAATGATTTAACAATAATCTCGTTGGACACTGTTGTATGATTCAGCATACAGACTTCTTTTGTGAGCTGTAGTTGTAAAAGCACTTAGGTGTGTTGAAGGTATGAAGAAACAGGATGAAATTCCTATAAGTATTTTTGCTCCAATATATAGATGTTCCCTATATTGTTTAGTTTTCTGTTTTCTAAAAGCAATTCTACATACCTGCAAAGCAAGAAAATAATGTGTCCATCTCTAGAGACTTTCATAAAACTCCACAGTACAAGTGTGGATGGACCTGATTCCTTCAACCCTGTTTGCTCAGCTACCTAACCAAAGAATAATTCTGATTAAACAACTTGCAATAAAAAAGAGTTTTGCTAGGTTTTGGTTTGGTTGGGTTTTTTTTTGTTTGTTTGTTTTGTTTTTTAAAAGATATCAATTCCCTGAAGAGCAAATATCAACTAGAAGTTATTTTATGGTCAACAAGAGAAAAGCCTAATAGGGTGCCAATGATTCTAAGGGTTAAGACAGCCATAAGATGTGGGAAGGTCAAGTTTATGGTAGTTTTCACTCTGTTGAACTCCTCATCCTCTGGTAAGTACCTGAAATACTTCACTACTTGTTTGCTGTATTTGGCACTTTTTCTAATGATGCAAGTTACATGACAGATGCAAAAACAAAAACTTTAATAATACAAAAAATTGTGGTGGCATTCCAATATCTATTGATAAATAGTAAAATGTTTTGTAGGATGTGTGTGTATGTATGATAATGCATGTATTTCCCTACACATTTATTCAGCTTCTCATTTTATCATAAAAACAGTTGTGTGAATTCTCCATTATGAGGATTTGAACACTATTTTAGAAGATAAATTCAAAATTATTATTATATGTATATATGTGTGTGTGTACATAAAATTATTGTAAATTACAGTCCAGGCTAATCACAACAAATAGAAATTAGGAAGCTGGATTTCATTTCTCTATATACATACACATATATATGTGCATATATATATGCATATGGAAGATTGTGTTGTGTGTAAGTGTAAGTGTAAATCCTTAAAACCTTTTCATTGTAGTACGGCTAAATAATCTGCTGTAAAGCAGTTTCAATGCATTTTTTTGGTGGAGTTCTAATTCATTATCTTATTACTGACTTTCTTGAAGAATACGATTGGTTGCTAAAGCATGATTAAAACATAAGGAAAAATGATAAATTTTGAATGAATACATTGTTCAGATTTATGTCCTTTCAAAGTTAATGAATGAAAATCAATCCAGATTCCATTGTTGAGCAGCTGTTTTCCACCCCTAACTGAGCAGCAAATACTTTCGTCAGTAATAATACAAAAAACCAATAACATTTTTAAGTGTTAAATCAGACAAGTAGATTTTCAATTTAGCCCCAAAGCTAGAGAGTGATATTCTACAATGGAAAGAAAAAAAACTTTCTCCTAGGCCTAGAAATCTTCAGAGTCAAGACAAATGACATGGGTTCAGGACTAAAAGGTCAAGAGAATGGATGCTGACAGTCTCAACAACGGGGTTGTATTTCTCAGTTGGATATTACAGCCCCAAATTATATGAAATTTGGTGACGTTTTTTCAGTTTGTTTTTCTTGCAAGACCAAATAGACTCTTTAAATTAAAAGTATAAATTAAAAATGCATATCAATATTAATTATGAGCTATTCTGTTGTTCTTATATGTGGAACAAGCAAAAATGTTTAACTTCTTTGAATAGGTCATGAGATTAGAGCTGGCTAAAAATATTGACAGAAATGAAATATTTCAAGGAAATACTAAATCATATCAATATTTCATATGGAAATCAAGGAACCAAATAATTCAGTTTCCTAAGTCTTCCAAATAAATTTGGAGTGATTTTCCCAATCTCCCACAACTAATTTTACAAATTTCTGCTGCTCCCCATCTGCTCAGTTGTTTGTCTCTCCAATTCTGTGCACACCACAGCTGTTCTTCCTATGAACACCAGCCAAAAAGACCACAGCATGCAGCAGAGGTCCCAGGGAGGCAGACAGCAGCATACCCAGGTGTCAGGGCACAAACTTGACGAGGTTTGCAGGCCTACATTTAGTTAAATACATCTCACAGGTGAGAGTTTCAAGGTTTCCTTAGCCAGTGTCTCTTTTTTCCCCTGGTCTGCAGATTTGACTAAGCATCTCCCAAGCTTTCTGGATGGCTAGAGCAACTCCCTTCTGACATAGCTGTCCACCTCACTGCCAGGCTCAGTGGACTATTGACATCCCAAAAAGGTACATTCTACCAGCAGCTCTGGAAACTACTGTCCAGTGCTGCCTCTGCTGACTCACAGAGCTCACTTAGCTAATGCGCTGCTCTGCAGAAACCTTGTAAGGAAGCAATTCATTAAAGAACAGCTGGAGAAATTTGGAAACTCAGTGCAATCCTGTGGGATTTCAGTTCCACTAAACAAAACCCAATACTTTTTAGCTTTTCATGGTTTGAATTAGGTTGCAGCCATTTGTAAATGTTATACGTGTTTTGCAGGTCAGACATTTTGTTTCTTAGGCAGCTTATGCAAGCAAAATCTCACTAATGGCTTTGCAGAGCTGTCCTTGGGAGAAAAAAAAGAAAAAGCTGGAGAATTCAAACTTACAACTTTTTTTTTTTTTTTTAGTATAAGGTATGTAATTAGCTTGCACTGATGAGAGTTACTTATTTTTCAGTAGATTACTTAATGATAATTCTGCTCCTTTTTTATCAGTCATTCTGGTATGGATTAAGATAGACATCCTAATCCTTGTATTTATATTTTCTTCCACCCTCTACTAGACAAAGTTCTTGCCTACGAGTCTTCCTTTATCAACATTAAGTAGGATTTACTGTTACTAATACTGGTTACCGCTGTGTGGTTGCTGATCCTTTTCCTCTCCCCCTTGGGATATCGAACTGTTGGATATTCCAAATTTATGCCTGGGGTCTTAGAAGCATTAGCTATACTACTCCGACTGTGCAGCCTGGAGTCTGGTGCACTCCAGGTCATAATTCTAAGTGCCTATATCGCTATATTTAATGACTTGTCTTAACTCTGATTGCCTGCTGTCCTAACCTGTCTTTTTATCTGCTACACTTAGTATTGAAATAGCTTTCTGGGAGAGACACCAAGCTGCTTTATCTAGCCATCACCAATCATGAGGTGGTTGCTACAGCCAAACAGATATGTCTAGGGAGCATAAACATCTGTTTAAGCATTCTGATAAGCTTAGCCCCTCTTTCCCGGTATTGATTATAACTACAGATAGCATTTGCTGAGACGAGTACTATGAGGAATAATTTGTTCCAGAATTCATAGAAAACACAAGTGCAAGATTCACCTTATTGCTTGTAAAATAAAGTCTTAATTATTAAACTATCTTTCTACTTGTCTCTGTATTGTTTCTGGTCTTTGTCTTCTCTTGCTAGTCCTTATTATGTCCTACTTCTTCAACAAACTGTACTGAATTTAAAGAGACAATAACTTCCTTAGGGTCATCAGCTAAACCCTTTCAATGATTATTAGACCACAATAAAGCTATTAATCTTTTAACTTTTAATAGTAAGCATATCCCTAGTTCGTTTCCCAGGATACAGTTAGTTTTCATTGTTCCATGCTCACTTGGTTGATTCATTCACTGCTTCACTGACATGTAACAATGGTCACAGACAGAAACTCTAACAATCCCCTTATGTCTGAGATGTGAATATATCGGTGTCTACTTTTATCTAGGAAAAGTAATGTTCTGGCAGAATGTGTATAGCTTCTGTGCAAAATTTTAGGTGGTAAAAATCCCACAATATTCAAACCAGGATACTGTAGCAAAGATCACAAATTTCATTTTTGGAGTTGCTCCAGCATTTCCATGTCCTTCTTATGTTGGGGACACCAGAGCTGGATGCAGCACTCCAGGTGGGGTGTCACAAAAGCAGAGTAGAGGGGCAGAATCATCTCCCTTGACATAGTTGGCCTTCTGGGCTGCAAGTGCACATTGACAAACCATGTTGTTTTCTGTCAACCAAAAGACAACCAAGAAACTAAAAGATAGACTCAGTAACAATTCTATGACCATGGGTCACAAATTGATCTGCTGAAGCAGAAAGAATATAGGCTACCCAGCAGCACTACAACACTCAGATCACTAAGAAAGGTATTATTCACTCAAGATAAAATGTAAAAGTACAGGCTCCATTTTTCTTGCCTTAGTTTGAAAAATATAGGTAAGGATGTAGAGAGGAAGGTAACAAATAGATGTATACTGTTAGCAGTTTACTGGAAAGTCTTGAGACAGTGGGTAGACATTTGGTTATATATCCTATTTAATAGTAAAATATATTTTGTTTCTTTAAGATTATAATATTGTTCAATATCTCAGTGCTGTAGTTGAGGAGCAAACTGATTTCAATATATTTCTTTTCATCTTAAATGCTTGGATGATTTCCATGGGTTTATTTTTCCTTGTGCAGATGTAAATTGTTCCTTCAAAATGAGTATGACAAATTTCCAGATCAGATTATGAATATTTTACGTTTATCCTAAAGAAGTAACAGGACTACAATAAGAGTAAAATAACACAGAATCAGGGCCCTCTGGGATACAGTGAATTGTAGGACTAATAATGTCTAATGCTGCACATTATACATGAAAATCTACTCTTTACCAATCTCTCCATGTTTACAATTAACTAGCTGAACAATGTCAAGAATCTTCTGTAATGAAAAATACAATTTTTTACAAAATTACTGATCTTCCATCAGAAATTAAATAATCATGTTAGGTCACAAATAATAACATGTTTTGGACCTACAAATAGAAATGCAATAACAGAGAAAACTGATTCCCCAGGTTTCTTTATGAGAAAGGGCAGAAAATGGGCAGATAAATGGGCAAAAAAAACCACTTAATGGCATAAAGTTCTCTTCTTAAAGAATTTTCAAGGAAATGATGGAATTTTCTATATTATATCTATGTCTTGTGCCTTGCTGGTTCCAAAGGACAATTCACTATTGCTATCAGGACACACACCAGCAATCTCCTGGCCTAGAGGCTGTCTACAGGCAATCTTAAGACTGATTCCCTTTTTCTACAAGACTGATAAATCACCTCTGATATCACAAATAACTTTTCTGTGTCAATCTCCACAATTTCTATATTTTTCTGAGTACTGCCATCTGAAGGAGAATATCTTAGTCTAAGAGCACTAAGATATTCTGGTTCTGATTACAATACTGATTAAATATAAGAAAGCATGAGATATAGTGGGAGACACACATGTGCATCACCCCTAAATGACAGCTCATGAAGTCAATTCAATTTACTGTGGAGGTTAACCTTCACCTGGGCTAGAGATAAGCTGTGTAAGTCACACTGACTACCAGCTAAAGAACTGTTGACTATAATGGGAGCTTAAACACATAGCTTACCTGCACATGTGGACGCCTGGATTTTATTGTTTTAGGCTAAATCCCAGAATGGACTTCTGGAAGGGCAAGAAAAGAAAAGAACTTGCACTGGTTTTTAACCTGGCATCTCATGATGATTAAGTGTGAAATTCAAAAATTTATTTATATATTTATTCTTATTACTTATACATTTATTTGTTATATTTAGTAATTTATTTGTGCAATGCAACTATAATAACCTTTCATAATTTGCTGTAATAGTACTGAATGCCACTTTGAATGTTTGTCTTGGATTTTATTTTTTCATAAAATAAACTAAAGCATAGAAAGTACATTTTTCAAAGCTGCTAAACTGAAATGACACTCATAGCTCACAACAGATTTTGAGTGAGATTCTATATCTAAACCCCAATAATTTTCTCAGTCTTTGAAACAGTAGTGAAACTAGTACAGGATGTCAAAGGAGAAGTATGGAAATGAGGGAAAATATATCCTCTGAAGGCCTCTGTACTATTTTTACTTCTTCCTGCCAGGGGCTGTAATCAAACAATGCACAATGAATATTCATTATGGAGCTGAGTAATCGATTCTATTATTTGCTTTTATACACTTCACAAAACTAAGTTCAGAAGAGAAAGACACATCTGGATGGTTGGATGCTGAAGCAATGTCTCTCTGACTCTTTCATTTCCAGAATGCTGACAGACACAGTATTCAGGAAATTAAGCATTCCTCAAGTGTTCAAAAACTTACATGAAATACCATTTTTGCTGTTGTAAATTACTTACTTTTTTCTTTTTTTTTTTTTTCTGACAGCAAGGTAAATGTGTATATTTATGTTATCAAATGTATGATCCTTAACAATTTGCTTTAAGAAGAACTAGGTTGGTTTCATTCTGTATGTGGAGTGTTCTTTATAAAATGCCCTGATTTACATCATCTTCAAGTTATTTTTATTTACACTTTCATGTTACTCTTACAAAACAGCTATCACTTTAATGAAAATTGATATGAACTAAGTCTTGGGAGGTTTATGAGAAAAATGTTTAGTAAAAGGTAGTATATAAACTGTGTTTCAGTCTGGCAAGAAGGTGAAAGACAGAAAGAGATAATTTTGTTTTATTCCTAGGTTGCATCACTGCTGCCATGTGACTGACTTATTTTTTCATGTTCTTGTAGCTGTGAGCAAAACTGTTGTGGGAAATTGTCTTAAACGTTTTGCTTATCCAAATATACAGAAACTTCTCAAACCTTCTTTAACTTTACAGGTCTTATGAGAGTACAAATCTTTCAAAATGGTATTTTCCACCTGTGTTCTCTAACTTTTAGAATATAAATCCAAATCCCAGTGTGCTTCCATTTCTGCAATGCCAGTGTCATTTTAAAAGCTTTCTGTTCAGCACAGTTTTAACTATATAGCTTCCCTCACTCTTTTATGTTATTCACGGTAATAAAGGCAATTTATGTGGCTCCTTTGTTTAATAAAAAATGTATTATTTATTCATGATCTATTTTACTAAGCTGGAACCTTATAAACTCACAACAGAAAAGACCAGTGTTAACAAATATTGACACTAAAATTATTAGGTGATTCATAATAGGGCATATAGAGTTTAATTGGTTTTTTTTCCTATAGATAAGGCATCGCAGAACATAATTAAGAATACTTAGAATCACCACCTCCACAATTCAAGAATTATTCATGATGTTCTTTGTCTGACTGGGAACAGCTTTTGAATATAAATATCCGAATTTCTGCTTAATCAGCAAACAGTTCCATAACACACAATGTTATAGACGATTTACAAGTTTATCACTTAATAAACTCATGTGCCTTTGTAGAAAAATCTAGCAAACAATCTGTTGAAAGAAGTAATTTAAGTAGTGATATGAATTTCAGAAGAAAATTAATTTCGAAGAGCTAACCTCTGTGTTCCCATCATAGAAGTTTGTTTCCTTGTTTGTTTTGCCCCTTTCTTTGACTGCAGACTACCCTTACATGTTCTTAAATTTGGCAGCAGTTAATTTGCAGATGTTTTCAAAATGTGAGCAATGCAGTGTAACCAGTATTTCTCTGTAGGCTTGTCAATAGAATATATGAAATCGGTAGATGGGGAAGAAAGAAAATAGTCAACAGAGACTACACACTCTTGGTTTATTGTGTGGAGTGGGAGCTCTTTTTTAAAAAAGCAGGTTTTGTGCTAATTTTTCAAGTTTCTCTCTCCTACCAACAGGGAAATCAAAAGCTATTGGAAATGCTATTTCTTGAACAATAGCTAAATGCATTTAGACTTTAGTCCACACAGGTAAGTAATAGGTGCTTGAGCCTTCTCCCTCATTTTTTATTAGGGCAGTGAAATTGTGTGATCAAGAGCAAAAGTAATCTTTAATAACACAATACAAAGGATGTAGGCAGTTTGGCTCAGTATCAGATAAACATTTACTTTGGGAATCCATGTAAATCAGAGGAATCACCATTTTTGAGTCTTGGCCCTGGACGTGCTTAATCGGACAGAATTTTCTGTTAATGACTTCTGAATAGTCGTGACAAAACGAATTACTTTAAAGATGGGCAAAGAGTTTTGGCAGGAAAAGATATCAAATTTTATAATGGTAAATAATCTTTCCTTCTCGATGTGCAACACTGCTGTACTATGTGCAGTGCATACAAAAAAAGGAATGGGCTATGCGTTAGGTTTATCAATTAAGGATTCTAATGAAAGGGTTTTTCACAGTTCTGAGGTCTTCTAGTAATTCTTAACAAGAAATTTATAGGATTGATCTCATAGTCTCATATTTGGGGTTTTTTTGCTTCTTTTGTGGATCTTTTTTTGTTTGGTTAGTTTTAAACTAAAGTAGAGGTGAGTCCAAGGAGAACAACAATGGATTAGAGAATAAAGCACTCTTCAGGATTTGTTGCAAGACTATTACAGACTGTTCATCTTAGCTTTACCTCTCACTTAGGTCCAAATTCTTCAAGGTCATCTTCTTTGCTTTTAAATACAACATAAATCAAATTATTAGCCTTGGTATAAAAAAACATTCCTGAAGATTAAAAAAAGAATATGGATCATGTTCCTTAGGATTTTTTTCCTTAAATCCCCAGGGATTTTGCTCCCAGCCTGTAGTTAAAGGATATCAGCATTTCCTTTATATTATCTAGTCATATTTCAGATTGGAGAGGAGACTAACCACTAAGTAAAAGGTAGAATTTGAATGGATTTGCAATTTGTTGTGGTATTACTTGACATTTCCAAGCTATAGCATATGATACATTAAATAACAGCTATGGTAAAAATTATTATTATCCAAAGACAATTTTTCGCAAGAACACCAAGTGCTGAGTTCCCTTCCTTGAATTTAAATCGGTATAGCAGTTATTTCCTCTTTTGTAATGATAATGGGAGCATAACTATTTTCATGCTAGAATTGTAAAACATTTTAGAACTATACATACTATATAATTGATGTGAGATAACAATGTTCTAGGGATGTAAAAACAGGGAAACATTTTGTAGGCTGCTATTTAGATTCCAAGTTTACCGAAGCCAAAGACTGTGATACTTATAGTACTGTTGTTTTGTGTTTGCAGGTAGAAGAGTGTTGATAACACGACAGTGTCTTGGCTAGTGCTGAGCTGTACTCACAGAGCATCAAGGCTGTGTCTCCAATAGTCCCTCTCCAACAAAGAGAGGCTGGGGGTGGAGTAAAAGGTGGGAAGGAACACTGCTGGAACAGCTTACCCAAACTGACCAAAGGGACATTTCATATCTATGACATCTGCTCAACAATAAAAGCTATGAGGGGGGAAATTGTTATGAAGGTGTTTCTTCCAAAACAACTCTAAAGACCCCTCCCCTCTTCCCCTTAGCTTCTTTTAAATCACATCCATTGTTCATGTATGATTTTCTTTTTTCCAAGAATTAAATTAACTAGAGTTAGCTCATTTTTTTCTCTAGGTTTTGCGGAAGAGTTTCCATTTCAAAAACACTCCAAGACACTTCTAACAGATTCAGCAATATTTAAATATCTGTCTTCTGAAATCAGACAAAATTTAAAAATCTACTTTGTCCTAATATGACACTTTAAGCAGACTACCTTTATTTGTGTCTTTCTTAGGCAAAGGTGCCTTGACTCATGTCTGATTGTTCTCAGGTTCTGCTCAAATTTATTATTTTGTTGTAGAAGACCATTCAAAGGAAAAAATAGCACTACTAAAGTCAATGTTGCTGTCATTTTCTTCATTAAAAGGCAGTGTTTTCCCACTGGCCTGTGGAATGTCTAACCATCAACTATTATTAAAAGATCAGTCGATTGTTTGAAAGTCACTATGAAAGCATTTTCAGATGGCATTGTTAATTGAATTTGACGTTAGATGTGAGGTGATTCAGGGTGAGGTAATTAAACTGCCTGATATTGACACTAGTTAGTCACATGTATACTTAATTTTCTTTGATAATTTTTAGAGCAAAATATAACAACATTTAAACAGTTTCACAGATTTAGGACAATCCCCATTTTTCATTTCACACATTTTTTTTTTTCACTTGAATATAAACTCAAAAGGACAGAATTTACAGTTTTAAACTGGTTCTGTTATGTTAAGGTGTTTAAATGCAAGCTGGACGTGTCTCTAGATTAAAAAAATAAAAGAAACAAAAATCAAAGAAAATAAAATTATCTGGAAGAGGAAATCTGAGCCTTTCTCATTTTTAGATCCTGGCCCACAAAGTAAGGCCTTCTAACCTTTATTAAAGAATATCATTAAGGATCATTATCTTTCACTTTTGCTTGCAAACATCAGAAGTGTTTCCTGATATACTTTTTCACTAATATTTTCTTGGTCTGAGAGTCACCTTGTATGTAACACTACATGAGAGAATCAAGGATTCATCTCAATCTTAGCTACATGAAGGTTGAGTCCTCCTCTAAGCAATGTGTCTTGGTTCCCAAATCCCAGTGAAATGAGGAGAGGACAATGTTTTCTACCCCTCATGCACAGTGGTAGAACAGGGAACCTCATTTCCTTCATGGAACACAGATAGGTGTCACTTTCAGGTCACTTCTTCCAGTCATCTTGTGTTACATTACATTGGAAATCTGTGGCAGAAGTGGCAAGTTAAGCCTATCTGTGGAATCCCAAGTGAAAACTGGAAGTACTAGATCTTGTTTTTAAAGAATGGAATAAATGGAACAAATACACCTTTGTTCATAAGAGATGTAGCTAGGAAAGAGTCCATAGATAAATTACAAAATGTGAATCTGAAGTATATTTTCTTTTTAAAGGTAGCACTTCTCTTAATATTGTAATGGGTACTAGTTTGTATTTAAAATATGCTACTTGGAAATGATAGTAAAAGTCTTGCACTGCCTCCCAAGGGTCTTTTCTAGTCATTTAAGGGAAAAACTGAAGTATGTGCTGAATAATCTTATTTTCCATTCTTCATCCTATTAAAAACTATCTTTTCTTCAAGTTTTTTTCTTTATTTTCTGCCTTCTATGGTTATGTTGCAAGAAGCCCTTATTTATGCTGGAAATTCTCACCATAGTTCTATTTCAGTATAGTTTATTTCTTGAATTATTCTAAAAAAATGTTCCCACTTATTTTTATAGATGCCTCATTTTTCTTCTTCATCAGACTTATCTGGTGAAAAAAATACAAAATAAAATCACAAAATAAAGTAAGTTATGTGAAAAGGTACTTGTAGTTCAATGTGAGTCAAGTACTAGGACAAAAATTAACTCCATTCCAGCCAAAACCAGGAGAGCAATGTAAAAGAATTAGAAATGTTGGTCATTGATATACTACAGTCTAAAGTAAATGGTGATGGTAAATAACTTTTTTAATCTCAGTATAATAGCAGTATAAGGAAGTTATATTGCTTAATTTTGTGGAGGACAAATCGGTTGCACATAATGAAATCAATCACACTTTAGCAGATTTAGGGATTACACATTCATAACATTACAACTGGCTTCCCCAACAAATTGATAGGAATGGATATTCATGTAGTGAATATAAAGGCTCTTTTTTTCCAATTAGAAATCTAAAGATAAGAAGATGTCCACTGTAGAATAAAAAATATTTTCATTTCACTCGGGAGACTTTATTTAAAAAAAACAAAACCAAAAGCACAACAAAACAAACCCCAACGCAAACCCTGTTTGTCTGTAACTTGTAAATTTTCTAAACTCTGCACTTGAAATTTTTAATCAGGAAAAGCAATCTTTTTCCATTATGTGTTATTAATATTATGATAGTTAAAATTCTACTAGAATTTCAATTGTACATCTCAGTTTGTATTTGTTTATTACTTGGCTCTAGGATCTTTTCTCCACTCTAACTCTTATTCTGCCAGGACATAGCTCTGGGGTGTTTATATGAAGAAATTATTGGTAATAATCTCCTGTGATATTATTAATGGAAATTTAATTTTCAGTTTAATAGAGATTTAGTTTATATTTTTCAATGTGATGCATTTTCATAAGTTTCTTACCATAACTGTTGTTCCAGTGAAGTGAAGATCAATGACCATGAACTAATATTAACACAATTGTCCCACTGTCACTCTAATATTAAAACACAAAGAATTTCAGTAGGGACAAAAACCTAATTACAGTCAAATAAGTTAGTAGTATATCAGCAAATTTTATTCATTTTCATGCTCACTTTGTCTTAATTTTTTGATGACTCCTCCTGATTAAGGACAGAATAATTTAAATTTATCAAAATTTTCATTTTAGTGACACTGCCTAATAGTTGCAAGGAAGTTCACACTCATGGGATGAGCTTTCTGAAACATTTCCTTAGAAGAAGCAGTCACACATTTAGAAAGTCTCATACACTTGTGGGTCTGATTCCATTCCGTTTGCAGTGTTCACCTTCTCTTCTAGGGGTGATAATGGCCAGAGTTAGTTGAAGAAAAATATGCTTTTGTGCAATGTGTAAGAATAAAATAAACTTTAATCTGAGTATGAATTACTTTAAGATTACTTAGACAAGCTCTCCAATGTTTTGCTCATCAGGAGTTGCTCATCTGGATTTTAATTAATCTGATGGTTCTCCTCCCTTAAGTTTCAGTTCAGTTCAAACTTTTGTTCACTACCATGGCACAGTACTGATGTTTAGTTTCTGATTCTCTGTACTCTCATTTAATATTTAAACTCTGATAGATCACAGAATCATGGAATAAGCTGAGTTGGAAGGGACACTCAAGGATCATTGAGTCAAACCCCTAGCCCTGCATAGGACTGTCCCCAAGAGTCACACCATGTTCCTGAGAGCATTGTCCAAACACTTCTCCAACTCTCTCAGGCTTGGTGCTGTGACCACTTCCCTGGGGAGCCTGTGCCAGTGTGCAAACACCCTTTGGGTAAGGAATCTTTTTCTAATATCAAATCTAAACCTCCCCTTGCACAACTTCAGGCCATTCCTTTGGGTTCTGTTGCTTGTCACCATAGAGAAGAGGTCAATTATTTACCACAAAATTGCTTCCTACTTCAACTGTTGTGAATAGAACAGCAGTTAGTCTTTCTCCAAATTCCTCTGAAACACTCTCTTTTGTCACTAAAAAGCAAAGAAAATAACTTATTTTGGATGTGTGTACTAGGTAAATAATACCATTTTATCAAAATCAGCTTCTTAATAGATATAGAGTTTAAAACTTCTGTCAAAAAACCTCTTCCACAAAAGTGTACACCAGATATCTACAAAGAATTGAGAGTATAATTCAAATGTATAAGCAATTATTAAGCTTAGGAAGGGAGTTTGTGAAATTAGTTTTGCGACCCTACTTGTAACATCAGAGAAAAAAGACGACCAAGACTGGACTGCGTCAGGTATGTCAAAGATTTTCCCACTCCAATATTTCAGATCTCCATGTTTTAACCAAGCAAATTTTGTGCTAGGAAAGATCAGATTCAAATGACAAGTGGGAAATGAAATTCAAGTATTCTAACTGAAGGTTTAATACTTTTGTCCTTCCTGATTATGACTGGTATGGCACCTCTAGCCTAGATCATTCACTTTGTGTACGTAATCATCTGCTGTTTTGGCCCTTTCCTGGGAAGTCCAGTCCTTTTCATGAACCATACCCTGGCAAAGATCCTAAAGATCCACTGTATGGATCTACAACTCAGCTTCCCTACTTTAAAAAAGCTCTGCTGTTGAGTTATCAAGTCATCTCTGGAAACTGTGTTCCCTTCTTTGGAAGATAAGAGATCTTTGATTTGTAAAGTGATTATGATTAAAATGGATACCAAAGTATGGATATGTTCGTACACGCATATGTGTGTATTTGCTTACATATGTGTAGACAATATGCAGTGATCATTACTATAATTCTTAATTTTTAGTAATTCCTTTTGACACAAGTATATGAGGAATGTCTTAGTTAAGATATTTTAGTAAGGAAAATTAATCTCACCTGCTACAAAAGCTAAAATAAAACAGCAAGCATGATATAAAGCACATAGAAAAGCATGCTGGCTGGAACTTAAGCAAAAAAAGGAGCAGCTTAAGTGTGCACACCAATATGTGTGTGAGCTTAGGCATGAAGTTTTAGAGGATTTAGATGAGTGTGACAGAGAATTAAATTTTGGAAAGTGGGAAAAGACTTCTAGCAGTCAGATTTGCTGGCATGCATGCTGATCTTCCCAAGCACACAATACTCAGAAACCATTTTCTATACCTGTTCCTTACTTGGAAGTCTGGTCAGATTAACTATGAGCTAAAGTTTATGTTCTCAAGCAGCCCTGGGGCTTAGCTTCCAGCCATCCTTTATAGTTAGCACATTACTCATCTTCAACTGGAGATGAACTTGAAGAATAGCTGAAATATCTTCCAAATACCAACCGGATGTAGAACTGCCACAGGTTCTACTCACGGGAAAATGTCACTATGTCTGTTAATCAACATTTTATTTCAGCTGAATCTCTTTTGGCAACAATGTTTCTGAGGACAGTGTTCAGGCATGATATGAGAAACTCAATAGCATCTCACTTCAGGTGTATAGGTTATGCCATGTCATATGTGACCTCAGCCAGCCAAGTGCAACATTTTCATCCTGTGCCTCCCTTTCATAAATTCCAACTTTCTCCAAACTGTTTTGATCTTTCTCTAAATTCCATTTCTTTAGAAAGAAATATTTTTTAGACTTACCTTATCAGTACCCCAGTGTGCTTACATGTCAGAAAGAAATAGCATAAAAAATAAATTCTATTAATCAGTGACAAGCAAATATTCTAATTTTCATTAGTTTTGACAGGACTTAGTTTGCCATAGGTAATACACATTTACAAGTTGTATTTTATTTGCGCATCACATCCTGACTTACAAATTTGTCATGTAGTATTACTATTATGTTGTATCTGACAGGGCATTGCTTCTATCTAAACACACTAAGAAGTTAGCAAACTCATGGGAATTTAATGTGTTTTGCCTGTATCTTCAACTCTTAAAGTAGGGGGAGTTTGTTATTGGTCAACTGAACACATAACTGTTAATGTATGTTTTGGCACCAAATAGTAAAATTTATTGTCTGAAATCTTGGTTTTTTTTTTTTTTTTCTCGTGATATTCTGGCTTTTAAAAATTCAATCATTAACAAGTTTTAATACAACATATAAACTCCAACATGCAGAATCCACTAGTGGCCTATTCCTGTGCCATTTAAGTTATTAGGGACTTTGTCACTACCTTCAGCTTTTTATTCTCTTTCTGTAAAAGTGCTCAAGCTCAACTGCACTTCAATGTATGAAGTGCAATGTATTCTAAGCAGAGTTTATTCTGATTGTTTCATGGATTACCATGACAGAATTGCAATGTTAACTGAAATCTTGTGCATACTGAGGAAAAGGAATTAGGAAGGATAAATTAGACATGTTTTCAGGAAATGGTGGAAGCACACTGATCCAATGATTCCTTGTACAGTCATTTGCATAGTTGAAGCAGAGATAAAATCTCATGAGACTAAGAAGAAATTATTAATCTATGAAAATATTTATTACAGCATGCATGGGACAGACAAAAATCCCACACTATTAGATACTTCTCATTTTAACCTAGTAAAATATAGAATAAAAAAAAGAGAAAATAAAAAGTTTGTGCTAAGAAATTCATGGACTAACATGTGATTAGACACACAATTGAACATTTAAGTAGTTGTTTAACAAAATCCTTTTTCATAGGTGCAGTTTTCTGATGCTTTAATAAGAGCTTTAATGAACATATACTTTGCAAAATGTGCACCTAAACAGGAACTTTGATTCAAAATTTATTTATAATATATAATTTTATTTATTTATATTATTTTGTTACAAAAGGCTGTAATCTAACTACTGTTTAGTATTTCCTATTAGCACTTGTTGCTAAGGGTTTCATATTGATTTGCAATAATATTTTCCCAGAAAATATTAACTGCACATAAACTGCATGTATTAATTTGATATAAAGTATATATATTAAAATCTACACATACAAAGAATATAAAAATTTAACTCTGTCATTCATGAAAATGCCATCAGAATCTAACAATTCCACCTGTCTCCATCTTAACAAAAAACTCTTTACATTCATTTCAAGGCGTCTTTTTTATGATGATATATTATGAATGTCTTCTTGACCCAACACCTAATTGATCTCCATTACCACTGTTAAGGTTATAGAAAACTGCTAAAGTTCTTTCTAAAGCTTCTTTTTAATTTTTGAAGAAGGGATTTGACAAATGTTTACCAAAATATATGTCTAAGTGATTTTGTGTTAATTTGCATGACCTGTCAACATGAATTTAATGATTTCATTATGATCTTTTTTACATGCATGATGGGGTTGTTAAAATCCTGTTGTCGGTTTTTCTTTTTTTTTTGTTAGTGTGATGGGTTGACTGTCTGCCTGCTAAGTGCCCACTGAGCCACTCTCTCATTCCCCCTCCTCTGCAGGACAGCAGAGAAAATAAAATCAAAACCCCATGATAAGGATAAAGTCAGTTTAATGAAGAAAAGCAAGGCTACATGGAGTAGTGGAGCAAAGCAAAAAGATTTATTATTTATGTCCAGTTCTCATGCAATATCTAATGTCCAGCCAGTTCCTGGGGAGTAGACACTCTGTATGTACCTTGTCATGTTTTATTAGCAAACTGACTAAATCACAGATGTTAGTCAGGATTTCTTACATATTTTTTGATGTTTTCTACCTGAATAAAGACTGAATGTTGCAACTTTATTGCTAAAGGGGGAAGGAAAAGAAGCTTCCTACCATTATAACCAAAGGAAAAGAAAGGGCCTTGAGTCAAATTAATTTTACTGTTTACTGCAACCAAATTCTTAAGCCTTTCAGTAGAAAAAGTTGTAAAAATATAGCTTTGTACAAATGGCACCCTTTTAAAAGTTCTCCCTTAGCTTATAAGCAGTATAAATTTAAAAACACATGGAAAACACATTTTTATTTTGTTTTCAACAGCATTAATAGAATAGGAAAATTCTAGATTTTTTGTGGTTTTTTTTTTTATTTTGAAGGTATATTTTCACCTCTTTTCTTTTAACTCTAAGTCAAAAAACCTTACTTTTGATAGCTGAAAAAATGTCTTTTTTCATAAGACACTGCTAACATCTAAAATGTGAAGCCTTTTTAAAATTAAATTAGACTAATACAGTTCTATACATAAAGGTCAAAAACTCATATGCATATTTCAATAAGCATAAAATAAACATGAGAAAGACTGTATAAAGTGCCCTCCCTATCCTCAATCTGAAACAATTATGTCTGGAAGGAAAGGCGTAAGAAGATTTTTTTTTTGTATATTTATGTTGAAAATAATGTAAAAAAATAGAAATTAATTGTGCTTTGTGATTACTTTACATTTTTTCATCTTTTTTTTTTTTAACTTTCATGAAAGCAAATGTTTATTGGAAAAAGGACAATCATACAAATTAGTTAACACCAGAATATCAGGTACAGCAAAGTCTTGTGGCTTGCAAACAAGTAGGGGGCCATTTGCGAGAATAGTTAATAAAAAAACTAACATAGACACCCACACACACCCCTTTCTCATCTGTGTTGCTAACTTTGAGAGAAGAACTTTATACAAAATTTCTGCTGAGAACCAAAACAATTTTTTGATGCCAGGAATCTGCAGAATTAGTTGTGCTGGGTATACTTCACATGAATAAAGAAGAATCAATTGGTGGAGTGCCTATTGAGGGCAGACTTGACTGCAGCTACTATGAGAAAATACTTTTTGAGCTCCTGAGAAAAAGGAGCAAGAAAAACAGGAGATCTACAAGCACAAGCCTCTGGAAAGGATCCCAGTTTGTTTAGTGCTCTGCTTGGTGAGATCCTGTGGGAGACTGTCCTGAAAAGAAAAATGGCACCAGAGAGCTGGTTGACCTCCAAGGAAAATGTTCTTAAAACACAGAAGGATTCATTCTGACATGGAGGAAATTGATCAGGTGAGGCAGAAGGTCGGTGCAGGTGAACAAGGAACTCCTGACTGAGCTCCAATGCAGAAAGGAGGTGCAAAGGAGGGGTGGAGGCAAGCACTGGCCACTTGAGTGGTACGAAAGAGACATTGCTTGCATTTGCTGGGTTAGAGATCCAAACGCCAGAGTGAGAGCTAGCACTCAGAACAGATGTCAAAGGCTGGAAGAGAAGCTTATTGAAATTCACTGGTAGGGGAAGGAATATTGAGTGAATTGCTGTCCACTGCTTAGTGGGGAGAGGACCTGGTGATGATAGACACAGAGAAAGCTGAAGTACTCAATGGGGGTTTTTTTGAGAGCTTTATTCCTGGGTCTTAGAGGCCCCTGATCCTATATTCAGGCTTTGTGGAAGTCAAAGTCAAGGCAGAGTGAGAGATCAGTTAACCCACTTGTTCTAACATAAGCCCACAGCACAGGATAGTTTGCAGCTGCAGGTGCAACTGAGCTGGCTGATGTCTTTACACCTTTTTTCAATTAAAGGAAAGAAAGAAAGTGTGGGGAAACTACAGTCTAAGCAGTCACATCTCAGTTTCCATAATTCAGGTCCAGGAAGTCCCAGAAAGGAAAGAACAATGAGCAGAGATCTGAAATGAGTTATGTGGAGAATTTTGCTGACTCTGATAGCATTTTTGAGATAATTTAAAATTGCTCTTAAAAAGTTTATATATCAATCTCTAAGACCTGAATAAGTCATAAAAAGCACAAAACCATAAATCAGCTACTTATGTATCAATTAATAGGTCATTGGCACCAGCAGTGGTTCTCCCCAATTAGAGTTTTCTGTTAATCTTTTCTCTAATTTGTGTTTAGATTTGAGTAATTGGTCCAGTGATGAATGGGTTTTTCAGAAAATTGAAAATTATCTACCAAATATTTTAGATCTTCAGATGAGAAATAATTTTCATTTCTATAACTGTAAAGTAATTTCTCTTGCAAAACCACATTTTTTCATACGTATTCTGTGTCCAATGAAATCCCAATCGATCTGGGTACATTGTACTTCTTTTCTCTCATAGAGTTTTACTTAAAAAGGAGACTTTTGTGCCAGATCAGCATTTCATGGATTTAAGGCAACATTTTTTCCCCTTGCTTTTTATTTTGCTATCAGTCAGCTTGTCTAGAACTCCTGACAATGCTTTGCCTCTGACATAGTCATATATAACATGATGTATTTGTATGTAACACATCGTTGTTTGGATACGCACTTGATAGTCATGCTATAAAAAAATCAAATTACTTCAGGTATTTTTAGAGCACTAAAGGAATTACTTTCAAATTTTATACACAGCAAAGAATTTAAAAATATTTATACAAATACATAAAACTGATGCTCCTATAAAATTCACAAAGTTAACTACAATTATTTTTATTGAAACTGATGATTTTATTACTGAGACTGTAAGATTGTAAGCCGTAAGATTGTAAGCCGTCAGTGCATATTCCAATTTAGAAGGTTTAATTAAACAAAAAATCAAATCTTTATTCCTTTTAAAGAGGGAGTATTAAACAATACCGTTTTAGTTCAGATTGACAGACCTCTACTGAATTTCATTCTGTTCCTTATCAAATCCCTTGGTCTGTACTTAACCTATTATAAATGGAAAAAACAAATTTAAAG